>JBBGZY010000706.1:0-395000 GCA_037952925.1 Lithobates clamitans
ATATGCGAGCTACAAAGGCACACGAAATTTGGTCAAAATTGATGGCAAGATGAATGCAGTATGTTATAAAAAAAACTGGAGGAACATTTGCATTCATCAGCCATGAAGCTGCGCATGGGACGTACTTGGACAGTCCAACATGACAATGATCCAAAACTCAAGGTCAAGTCGATCTGTCATTGGCTACAGCAGAATAAAGTGAAGGTTCTGGAGTGGCCATCTCAGTCTCCTGACCTCAATATTATTGAGCCACTCTGGGGAGATTTCAAACGTGCAGTTCAAGCAAGACAGCTCAAGAATTTACAGGAAATGGAGGCTTTTTGCCAAGAGGAATGGGCAGCTTAATCATCTTAGAAGATAAAGAGCCTCATCCACAAATACCACAAAAGACTTCAAGCTGTCATTGATGTTAAAGGGGGCAATAAACTGTATTAAGAACTGGGGTATGTAAACTTCTGATCAGGGTCATTTGGGTAGTTTCTGTTGTGATTATGATTATAAAAGAGTAAACACAGTTGATTGATAATAAATGGCTTCAGCCAAACACTAACCATGAGTGAAAGAAAAGTTTTTGTGTTATCATTCATATGCTCTGAAAAATGGCCAAGAAATCATAAATTCTGCCAGGGTATTTAAACTTATGAGCACAACTGTATATCACAGAATGTCGCCATGCACCAAAAGAAATTGCCACCTGTAAATAAGATCAGGATGTACTTAGCAAATGGTCTTTGAGATTGAAAAATGTAAAAACAAAAATTAAGTACAGTGCTACGTTTTAGAAAGAAAGTGAAAAGCAGCCAACACACCTATAGTCTCAAGGCAGAAAAAAACAAAAGAAACAAAAGTGTGGCGCTATATATCACATCCACAGCCGTGTGTATTACAATAAAGACATATAAAAATGGTGAATACTACCAAAAAATGTATGACCATAAAATGGATAGTGTCAAATAATTAATCAGTGTTGATCACATATAAAGTAAATACACAATAATAATTAATCATCAGATGTGCCAGTGATTAGTAGAAACCTGTGCTGGTTCCATGAGCCAGACACCAAACATAAAAAACATGAAACTTTAAAAGTCCATAAAAAATGTGTAGAAAAATAGTGAAGAAAACATCAACAGAGTTCAAAGGGGGTGATGCATGGCCAGATGGTATTCACAGAATTTTAGTTGCACCAAATCTGGCGAGTGGGCAGAAGGGAGACCACAAGTGTGCATAGATCGTACATCAGTTCCGGGGCCAACACCAGGAGTAGAGGAGGCTTACTGGAAAAAATTGACCTAAAATGGCGTACGCCAGACAAGTCAAAAAAGCATAATAACCACTGGTTCTGGGAAATGCGTCTTGTCAGATGTCATCAACAGATGGTGGAAAGAAAAGGGGGGGTCCACACGGCTTCCTCTCCCATAGGTAATCCAGCATAAGCCAAACGTGTAGTTTCATATGCCCTGGTCTGTGTATCAGCCTGTGGACCCCCCTTTTCTTTCCACCATCTGTTGATGACATCTGACAAGACACATTTCCCAGAACCAGTGGTTATTATGCTTTTTTGACTTGTCTGGCGTACGCCATTTCAGGTAAATTTTTTCCGGTAAGCCTCCTCTACTCCTGGTGTTGACCCCGGCACTGATGTACGATCTATGCACACTTGTGGTCTCCCTTCTGCCCACTCGCCAGATTTGGTGCGACTAAACTTCTGTGAATACCATCTGGCCATGCATCACCCCCTTTGAACTCTGTTGATGTTTTCTTCACTATTTTTCTACACATTTTTTATGGACTTTTAAAGTTTCATGTTTGGTGTCTGGCTCATGGAACCAGCACGGGTTTCTACTAATCACTGGCACATCTGATGATTAATTATTATTGTGTATTTACTTTATATGTGATCAACACTGATTAATTATTTGGCACTATCCATTTTATGGTCATACATTTTTTGGTAGTATTCACCATTTTTATATGTCTTTATTGTAATACACACGGCTGTGGATGTGATATATAGCGCCACACTTTTGTTTCTTTTGAGATTAAAAAATTTGAAAAAAGTTGTAACAATAATTGGTCTACATGATGCTGTACAGTGAACACCAATCAGGGCAGGACTTTACTCTTGTGCCCGAGAGCACTTTTAGGACCTGTGTCAGAGAACTCCCCATTCAAGCCAATGAGAACCCAAAAGCAGCTTGATGCAGCTTGGAAGAGGGTTGGCTGCAGGTCAGAACGAGATCAACTGCAGGTAAAATACACCTGTGAATGAACTCAAAATGATCTTAGAAATGTTTTAAATGGATGCCAAGGCTTTTTTGTGCTGTCACCATTAACGATTATTTTGGTGCTGTCCCTGGAGTTATCCAACAAACAAATAACAATATATGCTCCCTTTTCATTCTCCTGTTTGCATAATGGATCATGGTAGATGTATATGTAATTTTAGTCAGGATTCGTATTTTGCTCTATGGATCCTTCTCTTGGAGAAATAAAAGCTGCTGTAAGTTTTCAGAATGACGTGTAGAAAAATGTCACTTCACTGAGTCTGTATAAAAATCTCTTGCCTCTGGAACTTTGTGCGCTGACCAAAGGGAACCCATCTATGCTCCACAAACTCAACAGGAAAGCAAATTGTTGCACACCAACCACGTGAACGTGGAAAATACAGTAATATGGCCACTGGATGGCGCTAGGAAGCATACCTGTTTCCCCAATGCCATCTAATGGCCATAATGCAGTATTTTCCACATTCACACATTTGCATTGCAGAGAAAATAGTGTAAGAACAATTGATTTTGCTACCATTCGCACAGAATGAGTTTACATGCAGTTTTTTATTTCATTTGCACTTGACTGAGCATTTAAAGTGAATACAGCATCACATTATTTACTAAACTCAGTAAGCATTCACTTAGCAAAGTGAACAATAACTTTTTTAAGTGAAGTACCAAAGCACATCTTGTAAGTCAAGTGATTCACAGAAAACAATTAATTCCATGTGTAAAATATCTTATCACAGAAGAAAGCTAACTAATAATATTACAGAGCTCCATCTAGTGTCTAATCAGAAAATCGTACATGTTAAAAACAATTACTAATTATGGTAACCTAGAAGGTTAAAATGCAAAAGTCACAATAAAAATGAGTTTAACCACTTCAGCCCCGGAAGAATTTGCCCACTTCCTGACTTTTTTGCGATACAGCACTGCATCCATTTAACGGACAACTGGGTGGTCGTGCGACATTGTACTCAAACTAAATTGATGTCCTTTTTTCCCCACAAATGGAGCTTTCTTTTGGTGGTATTTGATCACCTCTGTGGTTTTTATTTTTTGCGCTATAAACAAAAAAAGAGCGTCAATTTTGAAAAAAAGGCAATATGTTTAACTTTTTTGCTATAATAAATGCCCCAAAAAAATAAATAAAAAAAAACAGGAAGTAGTTAAGATAAATACCGCAGGTATAGCCCCAATATATGTTCACTAAAAATACATTATACTTTCACTTTAATAACTTGCACAGCAGAAGAAGCAAAATCATCAAGCAAACCCATATTAGACACAATAATAACTACATAACACACCAAGATGTTGTAGATGTGCTATGAAGGTCAAGTATTCTCTGTGATAGAACACAGCTAAGCTCCCTTTTTGCACTTAACTTCTTAGATCTAGAGATCTTTTCAGCTCTACAATTATGAACTAAAAAAATGTGTTCTGTGTCGCTCTTCTTTAACTCTTGGCAATTTAGAGAGGTTAGAAGAATGAAACATGAGGCCGTCTGGTTGGTGTGGATTGCTACGCGCTACTCATTACTGACTAAGCCTTTCAGTAACATCATACTAGCAGTTCTGCAGACTCTGTTTTCTTAACTGGCAGCTATGCCAAGCAAATCCCACTGAATCTTATTGTGGAGGTCAACAGCAACCTATGTCTGCCTTCATCACGTGATACTTTTTCTTTTTTTTTTTTTAAAGAAAAAGCAATGAAAAGGTGAATTTTTATTTCCAGTGCAAGAGACAATATACAGTATAGCAGTGCACGTAAAATAGGATAAAGTACAAAAAGATTAGAACCTGCATACTCAATTTATTGGTGAATTTAATCAGGGCCATATTCTATAAAGTGTATGCAGTTTACTTTTAAAATGTATGTCATTTATATTTACAGAATGAATGGCCATTACCCAGGCTTTGTGTGTTGGCATTAATGTGAACTGGATCCAGTGTGCACTCTGCTACTTCCCTATAAGGATACAGAAACTGCTTTACAGATAAGCCCCATTCCTCAGATAAGCCTCAAAAGACACGAGATGTCCTAAAGGTTGGCAGAGCCAGCACTGCTTATTATATGGCCTAACCACAAGTTTTGCCATATATTACTTGCAGTAGATGTTTCAAACTGTTCCAACCTATGTGCACAAAGGGGCCAAATGCCTTTAATAAATGATAGTGTTATTCACTAATATGTAACAATGCATGGTAAATTACATGAGTACATTATGGCATGACTTTTAACCTTTTAGTGCATATACAGTGGGGCAAAAAAGTATTTAGTATTTTGTGCAAGTTCTCCCACTTAAAAAGATGAGAGAGGCCTGTAATTGTCATCATAGGTATACCTCAACTATGAGAGACAAAATGTGGAAACAAATCCAGACAATCACATTGTCTGATTTTTGAAAGAATTTATTTGCAAATTATGCTGGAAAATAAGTATTTGGTCAATATCAAAAGTTCATCTCAATACTTTGTTATATATCCTTTGTTGGCAATGACAGAGGTCAAACGTTTTCTGTAAGTCTTCACAAGGTTGTCACACACTGTTGCTGGTTTGTTGGCCCATTCCTCCATGCAGATCTCCTCTAGAGCAGTGATGTTTTGTTCAACTTCCTCCCTTTTCTATGGGATTGAGATCTGGAAACTGGCTAGGCCAATCCAGGACCTTGAAATGCTTCTTACAAAGCCACTCCTTCATTGCCCAGGCGGTGTGTTTGGGATCATTGAAAGACCCAGCCACGTTTCATCTTCAATGCCCTTGCTGATGGGAGGAGGTTTGCACTCAAAATCTCACGATACATGGCCCCATTCATTCTTTCATGTACACGGATCAGTCATCTTCCTTTGCAGAGAAACAGCCCCAAAGCATGATGTTGCCACCCCCATGCTTCACAGTAGGTATGGTGTTCTTTGGTTGCAACTCTGCATTCTCTCTCCTCCAAACATGATGAGTTGTGTTTCTACCAAACAGTTCTACTTTGGTTTCATCTGACCATATGACATTCTCCCAATCCTCTTCTGGATCATCCAAATGCTCTCTAGCAAACCTCAGATGGGCTCGGACATGTACTGCCTTAAGCAGGGGGACACGTCTGGCACTGCAGGACCTGAGTCCCTGGCGGTGTAGTGTGTTACTGATGGTAGCCTTTGTTACGTTAGTCCCAGCTCTCTGCAGGTCATTCACTAGGTCCCCCCGTGTGGTTCTGGGATTTTTGCTCACCGTTCTTGTGATCATTTTGACCCCACGGGGTGAGATCTTGCGTGGAGCCCCAGATAGAGGGAGATTATCAGTGGTCCTGTATGTCTTCTGATTTCTAATTATTGCTCCCACAGTTGATTTCTTCACACCAAGCTGCTTGCCTATTGCAGATCCAGTCTTCCCTGGTGCAGGTCTACAATTTTGTTTCTGGTGTCCTTCGACAGCTCTTTGGTCTTCACCATAGTGGCGTTTGGAGTGTGACTGTTTGAGGTTGTGGACAGGTGTCTTTTATACTGATAACAAGTTCAAACAGGTGCCATTAATACAGGTAATGAGTGGAGGACAGAGGAGTCTCTTAAAGAATTAGATACAGGTCTGTGTGAGCCAAAAATCTTGCTTGTAGGTGACCAAATACTTATTTTCCAGCTTAATTTGCAAATAAATTCTTTCACAAATCAGACAATGTGATTGTCTGGATTTGTTTCCACATTTTGTCTCTCATAGTAGAGGTATACCTATGATGACAATTACAGGCCTCTCTCATCTTTTTAAGTGGGAGAACTTGCACAATTTGTGGCTGACTAAATATTTTTTGCCCCACTGTACGTTGGTCCATAGATCTTTTCTGCATCAAACCAGATTGTCTAGGTGTGGAGAGTGGTGTGATCTCCAGACCAGGATTTCTTGAAAAACTTCAAATGAGGCTTTCTGAATTCCAGCCAAAAGTTTTTTTTACTTTGGAAGAGGAGGCGCATTAAGGTTTAGAGCCTCTGTTGGGTTTTCAGGTTTTTATTGCCCCTATGTCTCTAAGGGGAGACTTTCCCTTACTTCCTGTTATAAAATCTCCATAATAGGAAAATAAAAAGTCTGACATTTTTTTCTGCTTATGCCTTCCTGTCCCAATGAAACAGCCCCCCCCCCCCCCATTTCTCTAATGATTATTATTTTTTAGTTAGGTGGAAGACTTTATTAGAAGAGTCAAACAAATCCAGAACAAAAAAAGGCATTCTGTTACAGAGTGTATGCAGCTGAAAAATTACAATGGTTGCACAATCATAAATTACTGCAGATACTGTACAACCACATGCAACTGCTAGTCACAGTTAAGATGAATGGATATTATTTGGTAAAGAGTAAGACCAGAGAATATATTATTAGGCAGGCCTGCCACTACCCCAGGGGGTACCATCTGACTGATATCCAAATCCAATGGTGGCAAACCAGGTGTATCGAACCAAGGTTCTGATATCTTTTTAAATTTATCAGGGCATCCCCTATGCTCTCTCCAGTGCTAGTCACCCCAACCTGTCATATCCACTTAGCTACCATAGGAGGGTCCTGCAATTTCCAATGGTGAAAGATACGTTTCCGGGCTTGAAACAATGCTCTAAAAATAGCCTCTTTGTATATTGTAGATCAGCATCTGACTGTGAATTTGTGCCACATCCAAAATTATTTATACATAACAGCAAAGGGGGTCCCCTAGTGGTGGACTTTTCAGGCACATGTAGCAATCATAAAAGAGGTATACTTGGTACAAATATCATTTATTAAATTAACATAATAAAATATAACAACAAATATAACATCTATTGTTTAGGAATGTAAATCCATCAGTATTACAATTGTGTATATACAGAGTTTTGAAGCAGTACTTTTTCACCCGATGCGTTTCGGAGTCAATTAAACTCCTTCCTCAGAGGTAGTGTATGCTTTAAATAGTTATTAAACACTGTATTGGCTGACTTGACATTCCATAAAAATTGTGATTAAAAACAGCAACAGTGACAAAGTCTGTCTGCCCAGTATGCTCTTGATTCCAATTTGAACAAACATCTATGTGTTGGAGATGATGTAAACGGGTAGAAGTGGGTTTTTGTACTCCACCAAGTATATATATGTTGTTCTCTTCAAAAAGAAAAGAAAAGCCCAGGAAATGTGGGCGTAAACTAAATGCTTGAGGCTCCACTGAGGCCGAGAGGCAAATCCTGAAGGTGGCTCAAAAGTTGATGTTCATAGGTGTATATATTGATAGATGACATGAGAGTGAATCGAATCAAGTAGCTGTTCAGGCCGGTAACATCCCACAGCGTGTGGAGGAAGAATAGCCTCTTTGGTAAACTCTTGCACCTAACATACATTGATTTGGGTCAGATTGAATATTGGATTGGAAAACCCTGTTTTAAGGTATCTACCACAGGAAACATGATATTGGGAACAATGCCAAAGTGTCTTAGATCCCTGTGATCCCTACGACACCTACTGTACTGCACAGATAGTAATCCCCATTATCAATTTGAAAAGTGTAGAGGGAGTAAAATGGGATCTTAAAATCTTAAGATCTTAAGATCTGTCAGAAAAAGCTGCATTAAAAATGTCCATTGTGATGTGTTTTTTTTTTTTGCCTGAAAACACTCCTCTGTAAATATGCCTCTAAATGCCCAAATGTGCATGAACAAATAGGCTAACAAAGAGTTGCTTTTACAGGCTAAAGAAAAAACGCCAAATGTCTGTATAAGCAGCATTCCTCTGCAAATATGCCCCTTAACTCCCTAATGTGCATTGTCACATAGGCTAACATAGAGTTTGCTTATACAAACTGAAAAAATGCCAAATGCCCGTATAAGCAGCATTTTTTATGCCCAGTGTGCACAGACCCTTAAAGAGCATAGCTGAACCGCTTGTAATGCCTCTTCACACTGGTCATCTACAAAGGGGCCCGCATCCCTTTCCCATGACTTAACTTCACTGCATTAAAAGGGTAATCATTAACCACTACCTGCCCACCGGACGTCAAATGACGGCTGGGCGGCGTGGCTCTCGTTCTGTGAGGACGTCATATAATGGCCATCCAGAATGACCGTTCTCTCGCACACACCTGGGGGCGCACATCGCGGTGATCGGTGGTGCGGTGTGTCAGTCTGACGCACCGCTACACCGATCTCGGTAAAGAGCCTCTGGCAAAGGCTCTTTACATCGTGATCAGCCGTGATTGGACACAGCTGATCACGTGGTAAACAGGAAGAGCCGTTGTCTAACAGACGAGAGTAGAGGAGAGCTGTTCGGGTGCTCTCCTAACAGGGGGGTCTGTGCTGATTGTTTATCAGCGCAGCCCCCCCTCGGATGCCCACCCAGGACCACCAGGATGCCGCCAGGTCCACCAGGGATACCCCCACACTGGACCACCAGGTATGCCACCCTAGACCATCAGGGAAATGCCAATCAGTGTCCAGGCAGCTGCCAATCAGGGCCCATCCCCAATGCCTGCCAGTGCCATCAGTGATGCCTATCAATGCCATCTATCAGTGCCACATATCAGTACCCATCAGTGCCACGTATCAGTGCCCAGCAGTGCTGCCTATCAGTGCCATCCATAAGTACCCATCAGTGCAGCCTTTCAGTGCCCATCAGTGTCTTCTATCAGTGCCCATTAGTGTCGCCTATCAGTGCCCATCAAAATTTTATAGCAGAAACAAAAGAAAAACTTTTTTTATTCAAAATTTTAGGTCTTTTTTTATTTGTTTAGCAAAAAATAAAAACCGCAGAGGTGATCAAATACCACCAAAAGAAAGCTCTATTTATGGGAACAAAATGATAAAAATTCTGTTTGGGTACAATGTAGCATAACCGCGCAATTGTCATTTAAACAGCGACAGCACTGAAAGCTGAAAATTGGCCTGGGCAGGAAGGGGGTGTAAGTGCCCTGTATTGAAGTAGTTAAGGAATATCATCAGTAACATGGAATATGTGAAAAAATGCAGTGCTAAAATAATGATAATAAAATGTCCACAAAAGTGTGATCATAAACTGGAATTGCCACAGCAGACAAAATAAATGGTTTATATTGCCATGATTGTGAAACATATAACGGTGCTCCACTTCAGCATTCACCCAATGCTTGAAAATACCCGTAGTGCCAATCCTTCACCAATAGTAGAAGTACAAACTCACCAGAGGAATATGCTGTTTCTTTCTAGAATAGCAATAAGTGTTTTGTGCTAATGGTATCCAGCATTACCATTCTCTCTCCACAGATGGCAGGACCAGATTGCTCTATTTCACTCCACCAGGGAAAGTATCAGCATGGAGTCACCAACCAATGGAAATGCTCATAGCGTAGTAGTTTTAATAGTACTTTCCAGGCCTTTTTTTCTCCGAGAATAGGTGCAGGAACTCCCCCCGTCTGAGTCACCCCTTGTCTTTGCCCCCTACCCACCTCTGACCACCGTCCCTTGATTCCACCCCCTACCTACCTACCAGTACTGCCCCTTTTAGAGAATACAGAACCAAGTATCATTTTGTGGTGCTAAATCATTTGTATGGAACATAGTAATGATAAAAAGAAAAGCAGTAAAATAAATCCCCTGCAGCCAACAACAATAGAATCCCAGCAATAGATCCCCACACAACAATAGACTCCCCCAGCAACAATGGACTCCACCCCAACAACAATAGATTCCCTGCAGCAACAGTGAACCACCCACAACAAAACATCACACCCAGTAACAAAATATCCACCCAAGCAACATTAGACTCCCCCAGCTGCAACAACAGATCTCCCTGCAGGCAGCAACATAAGACCCCCCAGCAACAATAGATTCCCCATCAGCAATAGACTCTCACACAAAATCACATCCCCAACAGTGACAATAGATCCCCCAGCAGACAACATCAATAGACCCTCCAGCACACCCCACACCCCATGCTATTACATACATTCAGTGCTGGAGGTGCCAGAATTGCGTTCCCCCGCATTCCTGCTGAAAAAAAGCCCTGGTACTTTCAGGTATACATTAAAAACATCCATTATAAAAAAAAATGAAACAAAAAAAAACACTTTTGAACTTACAGTATCTCACAAAAGTGAGTACACCCCTCACATTTTTGTAAATATTTTATTATATCTTTTCATGTGACAACACTGAAGAAATGACACTTTGCTACAATGTAAAGTAGTGAGTGTACAACTTGTATAATAGTGTAAATTTGCTCTCCCCTCAAAATAACTCAACACACAGCCATTAAATTGATTGTAAGGCTTCGTGTTTTATTTTTTTTAAATAACAAACATGTCATACTTACCTCCACTGTGCAGCTTGTTCCTCTGGGGTTCCTCTGGGGTTCCTCTGCGGCTCTCGTGGCTCCTCCTCGCATTAGATAACCCCTAGGAGAAGCACTCTTCCGGGGGGGTTACCATGCACTCCCTAGTCAAGCATTTGCGTCCATAGACATGAATGCCAGACTCGGCTCCACCCCCGTGTCATTGGATTTGATTTACAGCAGAGGGAGCCAATGGCTGCACTGGCTATCAATCTATCCAATCTATCCAATCAAGAGCCGGGACCCAGTGCAGAGAGGGAGAGCACTTCTCCGCCTAGGGAATTATGGGGCTCAGGTAAGTAAAATGGGGGGGGGGGGGCTGAGGGGCCGATTACTGCCAGAAGTTTTTTCACCTCAATGCATAGGATGCATTGAGGTGAAAAACATGAGGGTTTACAACTCCTTTAATGTCTAAAACGCTGGCAACAAAAGTGAGTACACCCCTAAGAAAAAATGTCCAAATTGGGCCCAAAGTGTCAATACTTTGTGTGGCCACCATTTTTTTCCAACACTGCCTTAACCCTCTTGGGCAGTTGGGAGTTCACTAGAGCTTCACAGGTTGCCACTGGAGTCCTCTTCCACTCCTCCATGACGACATCACCGAGCTGGTGGATGTTAGAGACCTTGTGCTCCTCCACCTTCCGTTTGAGGATGCACCACAGGTGCTCAAAAGGGTTTAGGTCTGGATACATGTTTGGCCAGTCCATCACCTTTACCCTCAGCTTCTTTAGCAAGGCAGTTGTCGTTTTGGAGGTGTGTTTGGGGTCCTTATCATGTTGGAATACTGCCCTGCGGCCCAGTCTCCGAAGGGAGAGGATCATGCTCTGCTTCAGTATGTCACAGTACATGTTGGCTTTCATGGTTCTCTCAATGAACTGTAGCTCCCCAGTGCCAGCAGCACTCATGCAGCCCCAGACCATGACACTTCCACCACCATGCTTGACTGTAGGCAAGACACACTTGTCTTTGTACTCCTCACCTGGTTGCCACCACACACGCTTGACACCATCTGAACCAAATAAGTTTATCTTGGTCTCATCAGACCACAGGACATGGTTCCAGTAATCCCTGTCCTTAGTCTGCTTGTCTTCAGCAAACTGTTTGCGGACTTTCTTGTGCATCATCTTTGGAAGAGGCTTCCTTCTAGGACGACATCCATGCAGACCAATTTGATGCAGTGTGCGGCATATGGTCTGAGCAATGACAGGCTGACCCCCCCACCCCTTCAACCTCTGCAATAATGCTGGCAGCACTCATACGTCTATTTCCCAAAGACAACCTCTGGATATGACGCTGAGCACGTGCACTCAACTCCTTTGGTCGACCATGGCGAAGTCTGTTCTGAGTGGAACCTATCCTGTTAAACAGGATATGTATGTATGTATGGTCTTTGCCACCATGCTGCAGCTCAGTTTCAGGTTCTTGGCTAGGGATGAGCCGAACACCCTCCTATTCGGTTTGCAGCAGAACATGTGAACAGGCAAAAAATTTGGCAGAACACACGAACACCGTTAAAGTCTATGGGACACGAACATGAAAAATCAAAAGTGCTAATTTTAAAGGCTTATATGCAAGTTTTTGTCATAAAAAGTGTTTGGGGACCTGGGTCCTGCCCCAGGGGACATGTATCAATGCAAAAACATTTTTTGAAAAAGGTTTTTTTTTTCGGGAGCAGTGATTTTTTTAATGCTTAAAGTGAAAACAATGCTTAAAGTGAAACAATAAAAATGAAATATTCCATTAAAAAGCGTGCCTGGGGGGTGCTTTTCCATGCTTAGAATAGTACCTCAGCAAAATGACATTTCTAAAGGAAAAATTGTCATTTAAAACTGATCGCGGGTGTAATGAATTGTCTTTTTTACCATTTCGACACTTTTTTAGTGAAATGGTAGGGGTACAATGTACCCTGTTACCAATTAGCACAGGGGGGCGGGACCTGGGGGTCTCCTTGTTAAAGGGGGCTTCCAGATTCCGATAAGCCCTCCGCCCGCATACCCCCACAACCACCGGGCAAGGATTGTGGGGATGAGGCCCTTGTCCGCATCAACATGGGGTCAGACCCCAATACACCCTCCCCATGTTGAGGGCATGTGGCCTGGTATGGTTCAGTAGGGGGGGCGCTCTCTCGTCCCCCCTCTTTTCCTGCGGCCTGCCAGGTTGCGTGCTCAGATAAGGGTCTGGTATGGATTTTGGGGGATCCCTACGCCATTTTACTTTTAAATTTGGTGCAGGGTTCCCCTTAATTTCTATATCAGACCTGAAGGGCCTGGTATGGAGTTTGGGGGGACCCCCACGCAATTTTTTTTTGGTTAGGGGTTCCCCTTAATATTCATACCAGACCCAAAGGGCCTGGTAATGGACGGGGGGATCCCATACTCTTTTTTTCAATGAGTTTTATCTATATTGCCGAGATCCGACAATTCATTACAGCCTCGATCAGTTTTAAATGACAATTTTTCCTTTAGAAATGTCATTTTGCTGTGGTACTGTTCTAAACACGGGAAAAATGCGCCACTTTACAGGCATACCATAGACACCCCCCAGGCACGATATTTAAAGGAATATTTCATTTTTATTGTTTCACTTTAAGCATTAAAAAATCACTGCTCCCAAAAAAATGGCCGTTTTAAAAAAATGGCGTTTTAAAAAAAAATGTTTTTCATTGATACATGTCCCCAAACACGTTTTATGACAATAACTTGCATATAAGCCTTTAAAATGAGCACTTTTGATTTTTCATGTTAGTGTCCCATAGGCTTTAACGGGGTTCCGGCGGCTTTCGAATTTGCTGCGGACACCGCATATTGTTCGCTGGTCGGCGAACACCCAATGTTCGACTCAAACTTACGTTCGACTCGAACATTGGGCTCATCCCTAGTCTTGGCAAACTTCTTATAGCCTAGGCCATCTTTATGTAAAGCAACCATTCTTTTTTTTCTGATTCTCAGAGAGTTGAACTTCCAGTGACCAGTATGAGAGAGTGAGAGTGATAACACCAGATTTAACACACCTGCTCCCCATTCACACCTGAGACCTTGTAACACTAACGAGTCACATGACACCGAGGAGGGAAAATGGCTAATTGGGCCCAATTTGGACATTTTCACTTAGGGGTGTTCTCACTTTTGTTTCCAGCGGTTTAGACATTAATGACTGTGTATTGGATTATTTTGAGGGGACAGCAAATTTACACTGTTATACAAGCTGTACACTCACTACTTTACATTGTAGCAAAGTGTCATTTCTTCAGTGTTGTCACATGAAAAGATATAATAAAATATTTACAAAAATGTGAGGGGTGTACTCACTTTTGTGAGATACTGTACATAAAGGACTTCCAGACCTGCAGAGAATGGCGGCACAACCTCTAACCCTTTACAGTATAGCCCAACGTACCTTTCATGCTAATGCATGTCTTCAGGAGCTGTTTTGCACGCGGCTGTTTACATTTCACTGAATTAGCGCTGACTTTATTCTACTATCTTAGTAACATAGCATAGCAGTAGGATATCAAGCTTTTAGCGGTTTCTGTATTTTACATGAGATTGAAAATCAGGGTGAAAGAAAGTTCCCATTCACATGCGCGGCCCTGGGCTTGCACAGCATGGTGGAGTTTCATATAGAAAAAACTCATATTCTGTGCAAGCGAAAATTTGGAACATAGCTCCTGATCTTTTATAATCTTTACAGGGGCAGGAAGTGAATAAAACAGACAGAAATATATCTTACAGAAAATTGTAATGTAATGTAAAACTAAAAAAAAACTTTGGGTGGATAGTGAATTTAAGGTTCATATTGGGACCTTTTGTTTATTTACTTGTTAAGAGCTACTTAATTGACTGTAAATACCTTACAGATTCATATTCGCATAATGAATGTTCCTTTAAAAGGAGGAGGTAATAACCAATTCACTTTTTATTATACCTACAGTATCTTTGCAATAGGATAAAAGAGAGTATGATAACCTTGCATACTGTTTCTATGTTCAATCTTTCCTTTTATTATCTCTTGTGTAATAATCCAAATGCAAATTTCCCACTAAGAGCTTTGCCTACGAGTGCCCTAATGCACTAATTACATGAAGGGCACGTTGTTGACATTAGACCGGGTTGTAAAAAACAAAGCTTTGTTTTGGCGCATTTTTTTCTTAAATTTTGCTGCTTTAACAGCTAGATGTTAAATGTCAGCACTGGAAAAATGGATGTTTGATGCATGGGTCAATATTCTGTGTGCTGACTGTTTCTTTCCCTCCTAGCAGCTTGAAAAGTGGCTGGATCCCAATGTAATTATCGCACCTACTGACAAAAAAAGCCTAAAGATTATTTACAACATGCACTTGCAATAAATAAGCATGAATTCCAGTATATGGTTGTGTAGCCGTATGCTAAGTTAACTTATCTTCATAAACCACATTGGGGAATGAATAATATGACATATACAAATTGCAGTCAAAGGTTTATCAAAGCAGTGAAAACTGGAGCATATGGTCTATCCTTATGCTGTCATTGACTTGTATGTCAGCTATAACCAGAAACTCCTCAGATGTATAAAAGTGTCTCATTGCCAGTCAAATTAGGTCATTTTGGACCCACCCTGCTGAAAATAGGCTTGTATGTCATTAGCAAACAACTCCTCCAATCCTTGTGCTTTGATGATACATGATGCAGAATAGATGATACATTTTAGGCCTCATGCCCAGTGAACGCTTTGGCCATCTCTCCCATATGCCTTTCCTCCTGGTAGTGGCATGTTGGCAGAAAAAACACTTGATGCTGGTAAACGCTAGCATTTTGACAGCCATTGCTTGCAAGTGCAAGGGGGAGAACAACAGCCTGGAAGAACAGGGCATACTACACATGCAGCATGCAATCACTTCCAGCACTCAGAAATCCACCAGAGACAAAAAGTACAGTAAGGATAACATTTGTCAGGAATGCTCCACTGATGCAGCCCTCTTTAGTTTGGGAATTTAGTAAAGACTACAAAAAAACATAGGAGGGTGCAAACGCCTATTGGATTACCAGAGATTTACTACAAAAAGGAGAATGTTAACAAATGGGTACTCACAAAAGTAGAAGAAAAGAAAAATCATGAAGCAGAATCCATTGCAGAAATCGTGATACCATAGTGCTAGCGAGCTGATGCGTTTCAAGGGCGCACCCCCTTCTTCAGAGCTAAGCTAACCAGCAAGCAACAATGGTCAAATATATATACTCTTTATTACATCTCTATGCAGCACACACAAGGGCGGGAACTGAGTCAGAGACCGTGTCAAAGGTTAGCTCAAATTCTGTCCATGGTATCTATAACAACATGTAAGTAAGTAATACCATACCGTCAATATGCAGTATTCTCAAAAGGAAGCAATAATCGATAAGTGAACCCCAATCCACCTGTCTCCAACTCTACAAAGCTCCAATCGTGAGTGATGGCCACTGGAGTGCAAGCCGGCTTGAAAAACGGGCCAGAGGCGTGTAATGCAGTCATTTCTGGTCGGCCACAGGATATGATGTGCAGGGCACATATCATCGCCAGAAAGACAGAGAGACCGGAAAGGGGGGGGAGCCATAGCAACTCAGTGTGTGCACAAAAGAATGGCCCAGTGTTGGACCAACAACAGTCATATACCGAGGGATTTGTACCCAAAAAGTAGAATATGGGTAAATAAAGTTAAGAAACAATATTAAAAAATAAATAAAATAAAAAGTAATAAAAAATTTAAATGAAACTAAAAACTGATGAACAATCGATGTTAAATAATTAAATTGGTGGTAAACTAAAAAAATTAGGAAAAAAGGGAAAAATAAATATAAAGGAAGTGAGGGCCATGTTACAGTTGTGCTCAAAATTTTGCATATCCTGGCAGAACTCGTGAGCATTAATATTGAAAATATGACGCCATTTATTATCACAAAGTTGTTTGGCTCCTTTTTAAATCATAATGATAAGGCAATGTAACTTTATAAAGATGGAAAAGGATATAATAATATATTCAAAGCCTTGAATATGCCAGTCAGTACTGTTAAATCAAATGGAAAATTTGGGGATCTCTTGATACCAAGCCAAGGTCTGGTAGACCAAGGAAGATTGCAGCCACAGCTGCCAGAAGAATTGTTTGGGATAGAAGGAAAAACCCACAGATAACCTCAGGAGAAATACAGGCTGCTCTGGAAAAAGATGATGTGGTTATTTCAAGGAGCACAAAACTTCGAACAAAACTGAGCTGCATGGTCGAGTTGCCAGAAAGAAGCCTTTACTGCACCAATGCCACAAAAATGCCCAGTTACAATATGCCTGACAATATCTTGACATGTTTCACAGCTTCTGGCAAACTGTAATCTGGAGTGACAAGACCAAAATAGAGCTTTATAGTCACAACCATAAGCACTATGATTGGAGAGGGGTAACAAGGCCTATAGCGACAAGGATACTATATCCACCATGAAGCATGGTGGTGGCTCACTGATGTTTTAGGGGTGCGTGAGCTCTAAAGGCAGGAGGAATCTTGTGAAAATTGATTGCAAAATAAAGGCAGCATGTTATCAGAAAATACTGGCAGACAATTTGTATTCTTCTGCACGAAAGCTGTTTGTAGGATGCTCTTGGATTTTACAGCATGATAGTGACCTCAAGCACAAGGACAATATGACCCTCCAGTGGTTACAGCAGAAAAAGGTCTCCTGACCTTTATATCACTGAGCCACTCTGGGGGATCTCAAACATGTGGTTCATGCAAGACATCCAAAAACTTTGCACGACCTAGAGCCATTTTGCCAAAACGCATGGGCAGCTATACCAGCTGCAAGAATTCAGGGCCCCATAGACAACTAATGCAAAACACTGCACACTGTTATTGATGTTAAGGAGGGCAATACACAGCATTAGGAACTGAGGGTATGCAGACTTTAGAACAGGGGTCATTTCATTTGTTTATTTGTTGCCATGTTTTGTTTTTTTGGGTGTGCCATTCTGTTATGACCTACAGCTGAATATGAACCCCATAAGAAATAAAAGAAATGTGTTTTGCTTGCTTACTCATGTTTTCTTTAAAAATGGTACTGACTGTATATTACCTATTCTGCAAGGGTATGCAAACGTTTGCATGTGTAGTATGTACAGTCGTGCTCACTGTATATGTCAATGACGTTTTTTGGACATGTGTAGCATGCCTAGCATCCACAACTGGTTAAATTACAAATTTTGCATGGTTTATACTCCAGCTGTAAAGCCTCCCCTGTCTATTCACCATACATACTTAGGCCCCTTTAACACTGGCGGAATCCACCTGAGGATCCGCCCGCTCAGCAGGGGATCTCTCCACTGATCCCCACTCAGCAGGTGGATGACAGGTCCATGTCTGCTCCACTGATACAGAGTGGACACGGAAACAGCCCGCTGTTCTGTATGAGCTGTCAGATGGAAACAAACCACCTGTTCATTTCCATCCGACTGTTATCCGATCCACCAGACGGATAGGGAACAGATCCCCTTCTGTTTTTAGTGGACAGGATTGGATTGGATGTCGGCGGGTGTCAATGGGACATCCTTCTCTCCATAGAGAGCAATGGATGGTCCGATTGGGTCCGCCTGGAAAACTGACAGGCAGACCCGATTGGTGAGTCAGTGTGAAAGGGGCCTGAGCCTGAAACCACAAAAAGGTATTCACAATTGCCTCCCTGAATCAAATCAGAGTTGCATCTGAATTGCACCTGAACCGCCGAACAACTACCTTTGACAAACATACTGAAAACTGACATGAAAATCACACCACATACTGTAGATGTGAGCCCAGGCTAAAATCGCCTGCCTTTTATTGAGTCACCTGGGGCCTCCTCAGGGTACAAAACAACCTGACAGTGTTGTAGGTAGGGAACCAACCCACTCTTTTTCCCTGTCTCCAGAACTCATAAATCATAGGAATTCCAACTCCTGTCAAAGACGAATTTCTTCTTGTGTCCTTTACCACACAACCTGCCCAAGCCCAAGAGGGTGGCACATAGCTGGGACTGTTTATCAACATTTTTCATATATATTATATATATTCAATATATACAGTGTGTAATGATCAGGCATCAGTCTTCACCTGCTGGTCATTATTCAGCATCACAACTCAGATTTCTGCCCTGTACACCTGTTCACAAAAGTTAAACTGAATGATGGGATTTTAGCCTTTGCCCAATGAACAGGTCTGTCTGTTTCTAACTATTGTCTGAGTGTCCATGCCTTGGATTTCACTGTATAACGTTTGGACTGTGATGGTACACATCTTCTGATGCCTATCCTGATATTTAGCCTGTTATTTTTGAATTATGTGCAGTATGCCCAATCCCGTATTATCAAAAATCATTCTCAGTATAATCTTAAGGCTGGGGTAGAATATTTGAGGTTGGCCACACGTGTTTATGTAAGGCAGCGGGGTGAAACTTGGCAGTATAAAGCAGACTTTGCACTTGGCAAACAGATCTAACAAAAGACTTTAAATAGTATATTTTACACAACAAAGGGAAGTCAATTGTTAGGGTTTACATACACTTTAATGCCTAAAAATACACCCAATGGTAAACAGGGGACAGAGGCCATGTCACATTTACATGACACATCTTTGTGAAAAATAACAGAGGGCAAAGGGCACAAGCATGCTTAGCAGAGTACATTATTGCCATTAGGAGTTCAACTGCAGAAGTGAGCCCAGCTACTACGTTTCAAAAGCAATGTTAGGCCTTTTGTCAGGCAACAGAGAGGACAAGGTGGGATCTACAATTGTCAGATATTTGCACAATTTGAACAATTTTATTAAATAAAGAGTTCCCTAAGAAGGAATTGAATATTCATCTCTTTTGTTGTCTATGTTGCCAATCTCTGCCGTAGTGAAGAAAAAATTGCGCTGCCAAAGAATCTGCAGAATCTGGCACTTCTTGCAGTATCTCTTTTCTGCTCCCAAGCTGTGCACTGTGGATTCCTCCTGATGGCCCCTACATTACAACAGGACACAGTAGGGTAAGGGTGGCAGATGGAACCACTGACTGCAGTGGTGTCCAGGACCATTGCTTAAAGCGTTTGTTACCCCAACACTTCATATTCCTGATCTGTGCCTGCTGTACCATGTACTTGTATGAGAAAGTATCCTGTTCTCTTTGTATTGCTTCCTTTATGTGAAATCCCCGGTTTTCCTGCTAGTCCCCTTGCTTACCTATTAAGGACTGACCATGCTAAGCAGGGGAGCCAAGCATGGTCAGTTCTCTAGCTATGCTGGGAACACAGTGTACTCTCCTCCAATGATCAGACCTGTCCTGACACACCCCTGCTGCACAGCCATTTACTGGGAAGCTCAGTGTGCTGCTGCTTCTCCTCCCTCCAGCGTTTATGCAGCTGAGAACAGAGGGGAATGTGATCACTTATAAAAAAAAGGGAAAAAAGGTATTTATAATGTTTTTTTTTTATATCTATACAAAAATGTTTTGCCTTTCATTTCTATTTTAAAAGGGATGGGTTGTTTTACAAGTTAATCATTTACAATCACTTTAAGGCATTGGGCTCTGCAGACTCTATTTCACTGTTGATTTCACTTTCACAGCAGACATAGTGACATGGGCCTTGTTAGAGTTTAATATAGAATGTCTTCCTTGCAGGAAACACTTTAGTTTATACATTTATTTTAGCGACCTAGTCACTTTAATGGCGGTAACAGGAACTCTGAGCAGAAAGTGTACAGTGTCTCCAACTGTAAATCTGTCCTAATGCAGGAAACATCATGAAAGATGACTCCCCAGATGATATTACCATTCAACTACTTATAAGGCCTGTTCTTTTTTTTTTTTTGCTCTGTGCACAAAGTTATTGTGCTTTGGCCTTGAATAAGAGCTGGTTCTGAATTGTAGTCCTGTCATAAATTCCAGATTTCTAAAGTGTACAGTTTTTGATTAGACTGGGATACTGAGATGTCTATTAAATTATGTGTTAGTTTTCAAGGCCAGAATGTTGTGACATTAAGCAATCGGCCTATTAAAGCGGAACTTCAGTAATTTTTTCATCTTTCCATCTGTCCTCTGTTCTTGTTGTTTTAACTTTGGATAGTAAAACATTTTTTTTTCTTCTAAATACCTTATACAGCCCACTTCCTGTTTCTTGTCTGGTAAAAAGCCTAGGCTTATGACATCATGCACAGCTCTCTCTCTCACTCTCATGAGAGTTTGTCAGGAAGGGAGGGGGGGTGAGTAATAAGAGGGCCAATGAGAGCTGCAGAGCTGAAGGTGTGCCTCTCTGTGTCTGTGTAAATCCAGGAAGTGAACAGGCAGCAGCTTCAGCTGCCCACAGTTAAAATGGTTGCAGCCAGACTCAGTGAGTCTGGCTACAGGGAGATTTCTGCAGCATATTTGGCAAGTACAGAATCACAGTATATAAGAAATAATATGCAAAGTGGTTGGAGGGAAGCTTCAGAATGGAAAATATGTTTTTATTTCAGCAGTTCCTTTTTAAGTCTCTGTTGTGCATGTCAGGGAGCTTCAAAATGTTACAACTTTCTCAATGCAGATTGTCCATGTCTTACCTTTACTGTTCCCATTGACACATTAAATAATAAAGCATGTTTTTTGGTACTTTTTGGAACTTCCTGGAGGACACCTCTTTCAAATCTGACACATTCTGCTAATTGCCAGTTACCTCAATATAATGCACCAACTGTTCTCTCATTGAAGCTATGTAGCAGTTGCTAACCAACTGTAAAAATAATGACGAGGGAAAAAAAAAAAGGAAAAAACAAACACAGTTGTAAATGATGTATATATGGGTTGTAGGAAAGATTCATAAAACATTACATTTTTTAGTTTATGTCGTAGAGGCAGACTCCTCTGTGAGCCCACAGGCAACATTAATAATAAAAAAATGACTATTGATTTGTTGATTGATTTTACTGTTTAAATGTGTACAATGTTTTTCATAGTGTACAACAGATGTCATGCAAATTATCTGTCTTGGAAGATTGCCCTTTGTTTTAGTGGTATTGCCCCAGCATTTTTCTTCAAAAAAGCATATTACTAATTTACATTCAAAATAATAATTCTAACTTCTTCTTCTTCTTCTTCTTCTTCTTCTGCATAACTGCATATAACTCACATATATTTTTATTCACATTCAAAATAATAATAATGTTTTAATAATAATGTAATAATTAATGATGAAAGATATTTGTATGTATTTATATAACTGTTTTAAAAATTAATAAAGATGGATTGAACACAAAATAATAATAATAATAATAATAATAATAATAATAATGTATTCTTCTTTATAAATGCATATTACTCAAATGTAATTTCATTCACATTAACAATAATAATGATGATTTACTGATACAAACAAGAAATGTTATCAATATGGCCAGCCAAAATCTGCATTATCAATGTGTCAGTAAAATCTTTAAGTACATGTGGTAGAGGTTGGCCAGCCTGAGTATAGCCCATTTTATACAGTATGTCAAGCTGCTATATAAGACTTGGCATTGCTGCAGTTTAAAGTGGATTTTGTACTAAAAATAAAGTCAGCCTATTTGCGGAGGGCCTCATACCCTATGCCAAATCATTGACTTAAAATTAAAAAAAAATAAAAAAGTGTGAGTAAAAACAGTAAAATAATATATTTACTCCATTGAGTCGCTCAAATTTTATGAGATTTTCCTTTGCTGGAGTGTCCTCTCTCAAGATTTGGGCATACCCAGCATTCTCTGGGATCATTGGAAGGATGTTGATGTCTCTCATTTGGGTACAGAAGCCCAGGGGAAAGATAAGTATAATATTAAACTTTTTTATAATTTGTATTTTTTATTTTAGTGGAGTGTTTTGGCATGGGGATGGAGGTCCTTAATAAATAAGCAGGCATAGCTTGTAGTGCAAACTCTCTTCGTGCTGAATACACTTACATTACGAAACACATGAATACTTTGGCTCTAGATTTGATAACATGAGCCATTACTCAGCAGCCATGGGAAGGATAAGAGCCGAAGTCTAATTTGGGAAACACTTTTTTTTCAAACTGTCTGAGAGACAGACACAGACTGAAAAAAGGCAACTGTATCACCCTCAAGGGACAAACAGAAAACATTTTTATCATAGTGACCTGTTTTCTCCGATACAGATCAGAGACTGTTCTACAGTATGAAACTGTAGTAATGTTTCTCCAATATGTAGAACAAGAAACATTAGGTGTAATATTAGCAATCTGATCACATGTGAGCTTTTCTATTATGTTACTCCTTATTCACTGCCTTAATTACAGGTTTAAAAAAAATGCTGCTAATATTACTCATTTACTTTAGTCATGTAGCTTGGCACATTTACAGTATCTCACAAAAGTGAGTGCACCCCTCACATTTTTGTAAATATTTTATTATATCTTTTCATGTGACAACACTGAAGAAATTACACTTTGCTACAATGTAAAGCAGTGAGTGTACAGCTTGTATAACAGTGTCAATTTGCTGTCCCCTCAAAACAACTCAACACGCAGCCATTAATGTTTAAACCGCTGGCAACAAAAGTGAGTACACCCCTAAGTGAAAATGTCCAAATTGGGCCAATTAGCCATTTCCCTCCCCAGTGTCATGTGACCTGTTAGTGTTACAAGGTCTTAGGTGTGAATGGGGACCAGGCGTGTTAAATTTGGTGTTATCGCTCTCACTCTCTCATACTGGTCATTGGAAGTTCAACATGACACCTCATGGCAAAGAACTCTGAGGATCTAAAAAAAAAGAATTCTTGCTCTACATAAAGATGGCCTAGGCTATAAGAAGACCATACAGCGGCTTAACAGGACAGGTTCTGCTCATTACAGGCCTCGCCATGGTCAACCAAAGGAGTTGAGTGCATGTGCTCAGCGTCATATCCAGAGGTTGTCTTTTGGAAATAGACATATGAGTGCTTCCAGCATTGCTGCAGAGGTTGGAGGGGTGGAGGGTCAGCCTGTCAGTGCTCAGGCCATAGGCCACACAGTGCATCAAATTGGTCTGCATCGCTGTCGTCACAAAAGAAAGCCTCTTCTAAAGATGATGCACAAGAAAGCCCACAAACAGTTTGCCGAAGACAAGCAGACTAAGGACATGGATTACTAGAACCATGTCCTGTGGTCTGATGAGTCCAAGATAAACTTATTTGGTTCAGATGGTGTCAAGCGTGTGTGGTGGCAACCAGGTGAGGAATACAAAGACAAGCGTGTCTTGCCTACAGTCAAGCATGGTGGTGGGAGTGTCATGGTCTGGGGCTGCATGAGTGCTGCCAGCACTGGAAAGCTACAGTTTATTGAGGGAACCATGAATGCCAACATGTACTGTGACATACTGAAGCAGAGCATGATCCCCTCCCTTCGGAGACTGTGCCGTAGGGTAGTATTCCAACATAATGACCCCAAACACACCTCCAAGACGACCACTGCCTTGCATAAAGAAGTTAAGGGTAAAGGTGATGGACTGGCCAATTATGTCTGCAAACCTAAACCCTATTGAGCATCTGTGGGGCATCCTCAAATGGAAGGTGGAGGAGCGCAAGGTCTCCAACATCCACCAGCTCAGTGATGTCGTCATGGAGGAGTTGAAGAGGACTCCAGTGGCAACCTGTGAAGCTCTGGTGAACTCCATGCCCAAGAGGGTTAAGGCAGTGCTGGAAAATAATGGTGGTCACACAAAATATTGACACTTTGGGCCCAATTTGGACATATTCATTTTTGTTACCAGTGGTTTAGACATGTTTGTTCTTAAGTCAAATTTGTTTGTAAGTCAGAACAGTACATTTTTTAAGTGTAACTCCAGCCAAAAAAAATACAGGAGTGATTTTCTTTTCCTAGGGGTAGATTTCCTCTCACTTCCTGTTGCCTCAGAGACGGGAGGTGAGATTAAATCCATCTAAGGAGGATACAGACAGCAGTAAAAACCTCACAGTGGCTCTAACCCCACACCGCACAGTACTGTACAGTACTAGCCAAAACTAATAAATAAATACAACGCAGACAGGTGTTTGCTTTAACATATTACTTATGTTTACCTGTGCATTTAGATGCAGATACATGTAAATGCTTAAACATTTTCAAACATTGTACAGAACAGTACAACCTTAAACAATCGTGGTAGAGGATGATGATCTTTTTGAAGCGGATGGGACTGCTACTATAGAGTCAGAATCTGATTCAGCTGCTGGAGTCAGTTTCTCAAAGTAGGCATCAATGTTTGTACAGCGCTTTTCTTTATCTCATCGTCAATTGCCCTGTAGCATCTCAGGCCTTCGGTAACTGTACGGTAAACCTCTCTGTATCAGGATCTTGCTCCTCTAACTTTGCCATTCCTGCTTCAATGAGATGAAAAGCATCAGCTGTTTTGTAAAAAAACTTTTTCATTTTTGGAGTTTCTAGGTCCTTGTTTTCTTCCATAAATGCTGTCATCTGCTGCTCTAGTTCGATAAGGTCTTTATTGGTTAGTTCTTTGCCATGAGAGTCGAGTAACTCCATGATATAATTTTCACTGATGTCCAACTGCAGTTGATTACCAAGCAAGCACAGCTTGCCTGATTGTGGCGATTTCTTTATCTGTAAACCCCAGAAATTCTTGTGTGAATTGGGGGCACAATTCGTTCCAAACTCCTCTTATATTTGTTTCTTTCACTTCATCCCAAGCATCAGCAATATTTTTGACATATCGCATCAGCAATATTTCTGACAGCTTGAGAGAATGTCCTCCGTAAATAATAGGCCCTAAAGGAGGCTATGACTCCTCGATCCATTGGCTGAAGTAGTGATGTGGTGTTGGGGGGTAGAAATATCACCTTTACATAGGGGTGCATGTCAGCTAAAGTGTTTGTATGTCCAGGGACATTGTCAAGGAGAAGAAAAATTTTGAAGGGAATGTTTTCGCTCAAGCAATAATGTTCAACAGCAGGGACAAAATGGTTCAAAAATCATTCTTCAAACACTGTAACTAACCCAAGCCTTTGAATTTTCCCTCCAAATAAGAGGAAGAGATGCCTGTTAGAGATTACGTGGTGCCCTGGGATTTAAGAAGTGATGAACTTGCAAAGGTTTGAGCTTTAAATTCCCAGATGCATTATCCCTAAGTAATATAGTCAGCCTATCCTTTGATGACTTATGTCCTGGTGCACATTTTTCCTCTTTTGATATGTAGGTCCTCTCTGGCATTTTTTTCCTAAACAAGCCAGTTTCGTCTACAATAAAAAAAAATTCTGGCAAATAACCTTCGTTGTCAATAATATCTTCCAATATCTTGGGAAAATCATTTGCAGCACTTACATCAGCACTCGCTGCTTCACCTTGAACTTTAATGTTCTGCAAATTAGCTCTTTCTTTAAACTGATTGAACCAACCCTTACTTGCAACAAATTATTCATTGCAATCATCTTCGCTTGCTGGATGGGCAGCTTTTAAATCTTTGAAAAGGCTTCAAGCCTTTTCTTGGACTAAAGAAAGACTCTTAGGCATATTACGCTGTATTTGGACTCCTATCCAAATTGTCAGCAACCTTTCCATCTCGACAATTAAACCACTGCATTGCTTGGTAATTATCACCGATTGTAGCCTAATGCTCTGCCAATGGATGATGGAGTTTCACCTTTCTCTGATCTCTTTATTATTTCTACTTTATTTTCCATGGTGATGGTTTTTCTTTTATTTCCTGGATCACCAGCACTTGCATCAGATTTGTTTTTTGGACTTGTCTTAAAGGCAAAAAATGAAGTGTACTCTAGAAAAGAACAATGAAAAGAAAAAAAAATGTAGCAGCCAGACCATTTATTACCAATTTATTCTAATAAAACAGGTACTGTATAAAAACACTCACTGTGGTGGCAAGATATAAAGCTCATCGGTTGGATATGCCCGCTTGTTGTGTGTCCATGGTATAAAAACACACACGATTAAATGGGAGCTCCACATAGGCAGATGACATGAGCTCATGTTGGGACACAGGGATATAATGTACAGTAACACAGTCCTTTAATAGAAATTACAAGTACAAGTACAGGGCATACTCGCAATAGTAGTGGGCACAGAGAACAGTATTCTAACCAGCTCCACAGGCTCCAGGCGCTTCTGGCTGTGCAGTGGTGTGGGATGTTCGCTTCTGGGAATGCAGTTCTGTATGTGGGGCGTGCAGTACATGTGCCCAGTTCTGGAAGATGGCTGCTCAGGGTTATCGGGGACCACCATGGAGCACAGCCGGCAGTGACGTCATGCCACCTCAGTTCGTAAGTAGGAGTCGTTCGCAACTTGGATGTTCGTAACTTGGGGGCTGCCTGTATTGGACAATTGCCTACTATTGCACACAGTAAATGCCATGTAGCATGTCTGAAACTATTTAATTATTTTGATATTATTTTCGTTGTTGTATTTTGTTAAACCTCTCCTATTCCAAAGCTGAACTCCAAGGAAATGTAAAAACAATTGGGGGGACCCCACTGCAAGGTTTAAATCCCCATTTTTGTGCATAATTAACACATTTCATCTTATAACTATACTTACTGCAGTTCTTCTTAAAGCAAACCTTGTATAAAAAACAGAAGATTTGATTATTTTTCCTGTAGGCACCAGTGATGGGGATCCTAAATCTTGTGAGAAAGCACTATGCAGGGGTACATTCTTGCAGGATTTGTAACATTCAGCTTTACAAGGAACCACACCACAGCGGACTGAGGTTGTGTGCAGAGAGTGTGCTCACTGCGTTCTCCCAGATGACTGGCTAGTCACGTAATCATGTAATTAGGAAGCCACTCTCTATATTAAAGCCCACTTAAAGGGCTGCGGGGAAGTGGTGTGAAGGAATAAAAGGAAGCTAAAAAATAACAGATCAACAGGTGGAAAAAAGCTGGAAAATACAAAAATATTGCAACCACAACATTTAAGGAATTAGCAAGCTGTACATTAAGTTTTAGCTTTGCTTTAACATTTTAGTAAAACTGCAACTTACAACATTTTATCCTAAATAAAGGGACCATAAAACATTTCCTGAAATATTTTGCTGCAAAAATAAGTAAAAAAAGTGCAATTTGTCAACCATAGAACAGCTGGGACCTCATTCATTTATTTTCTTTATACAAGTATAGTGAGAGGGCCACAGGTGGCCCATGAAACACTAGTTTGGCACTGTTGGTCTAAGCCTTTGAACATTGTAAGCGTAATACCAGATGGAAAGACACAAATAATTAAACATATTTCAATAGAACTATATCTGCTTAGTCAAGCGCAAATTATTTTTGCTAATGCTATTTTGTGTATTTTTAGATCTACATATATGACAAGAGCCCATGGGTAATTACATGATTTGTTTTCTTCAGAACAATCTTGTGTGTTTTTTTTCCCTGTGATATAATTAGAGTACAGGCGCCCCATTGATTACTTATTTAAACTACCAAGTGAGATCGATCAGTTGACACTGAAGAAAGGACAGCGAATAAGATAATAAAGAAAACAGCTGCACCTCACAAAGTGACAGTCATGTTATGTAAATATCCAGCATGTGGGCTAAACAAATACCTTGTAGTGCACATCTTCACCACCTTCACCCATGTAAGGATCGACCAAGTCTCAGCTCCTATGGACTGCATTTATTGCAAGTCTGGAATGGAAGTTAGTCTTGCTGCCAGGGCCATATTTGGAGCTTATACTGACTTTAGGTGGACCTTTCCCTCAATTTTTTTTACTTAACTTACCTTGTTTTGGTTTCCACTTCCTAATTTCCCTGAAGGCAGTGGAGACATAGCCCTGCCCCCCTGTGAAGGCGGCATCACCATTGTTTTGGGAAATCGCATACCTAAACTACGAGATCCTTCAGTGGTGTCATACTGCCCATGCATGAGATGAAGCACATGATGTCATGCATTTCATCTCACGCATGCACCATTAGCTGGTAAAAAAAAACATCTCTTGAGAACTTGTGAGATCTCAGGGGAAGGTTTCTCTTTCATTTCAACAGATGCATGTAATGTCATATAGTGTATGGGAGAGATACGCAATGTGACAGAACAGTGATGTCAATTTTCAAAATGGCAGCAGGGCATTGTGAAAGTTCACCCCCTCCCCCTCCCCGCCCATCTCACATGTTCCAGGAGGTTGCCAGACACTGGTGGAGGTTGTGCATTGGGGAGCCACATGTAAATAACAGGAAGTCAGAGCTGGCATCCCACAGTCAAGGTGGCAGCGCCGAGGATCCAGAGACTGGCAAAGAACCAACCTGGGTGAAGACAGCACTAGACCCCTGGACTGCCAAGTGTCTGTTTATTGAAAGTCAGCAGCTACAGTATTTATAGCTGCTTACTTTTATTTTTTTACAATGGCCATAATTAATATTTAAGAAGCATAGGGGTTGATTTACTGAAAGCAGATAGGCTGTTCACTTTGCAAGGGAATTTTCCCTTAGCTTAGTGAATGCGGTGAAAATTCACTTGGCAACGAGTACCCAATCACATGCATGTTTGCACATGATTGGATGATGGAAGTTATCAGAGCTTCACCTCATTCACTAAACTAGGGTAAAATATAGCCTGTCCTTCAAGAAGACCTTCTTTCCTATTGTTTACCTTGTCCAGCCATGCTAAGTCAGTTTATAAGGTCACGTTCCATAACCAGTGAATGATGCATTTGAATATAAAGCACATGCATTGCTTAATTCACTTATATCTTACACCAGGGGAGGCATAGCTTCAGTATAAGTATTATCAAATTAGGACAGCTGCTGTTGAAACATAGGCAAGAGGAAAAATCCTTGCTGATGATCTCTTAGCAATAGTGGAATATATATCCAGGCACGCAAAGTAAAACCTAACATAATATGCCTATACATTTCAGCATTTATAAAACTTAAAGTTTTTTTAACCCATCAAAATATTTTTAAAGGGAATGCTTTCAAAAGGAACTTAGTGTTTTTTAACATATACCGTATTTATTTTGTTTGGAACTGAAAAAATCATTAAAGGGGTTGTAAAGGTAATTTTATTTATTTTTTTTAAATAACAAACATGTTATACTTACCTTCACTGTGCAGCTCGTTCTGCACAGAGTGGCCCCGAACCTGCTCTTCTGGGGTCCCTCGGCAGCTGTTTCAGCTCCTCCCCGCAAGAACTAACCACCTTAATGCGAGCTCCCTCGCATTGTGGTTAGCTATTGCGGGCGCGCTCCCGTGATACAGCCGACGGCTATAGCCGCTCACTGTATCACTCGGCCCCGCCCCCCGGCGCGCCGCGTCATCGGATGTGATTGACAGCAGCACGAGCCAATGGCTGCGCTGCTTTCAATCCATCCACTGCAGCCAATCAGCGACCAGGCTGAGCTGCAATAGAGATGACGGGAATGAGCAGCAGAGATTCGAGGTGTCAGGTAAGTAAAACGGGGGTGCTGGGGGCGACGGTATTGTCAAAAGTTTTTTCACCTTAATGCATATAATGCATTAAGGTGAAAAAAATTTTACCTTTACAACCCCTTTAAAAAATATATATTTTTGATTTATTTTGAGTCATGTAAATATAAGATATTGCACATGAATATTGAACATTTACAGTACACTTTCCAGTAGGTGACAAGTATACAGAAAAATACCAGCTCTACAAAAATGATTAATCATACAAATCCCTTGATTATTAATCAACAAATTTCTAGTGTCCATATAATATGAAGTGCGCAATGTTCCAAAAGTAAATCTTCCTCAAACATTCTCTTTGTACATTGTAGTAAAAATCTAGACTCTCACAAGATGTTTTGACCTATGTATATTAAAGGGTCAAAATGAGCTCAATAAATAATGATTGCAGCCTCCAGAGGTCCCCTGCCTTCCTCTGAGATTCAGAGATTGTTTAGTAAAACAAAAAACATCTACATAGTGTAGTATTTACTACAAAATGAATAACAGTGTACAAATGTGCTTAAATCAAACAAAAACATGGACTCTTACCAAAAGCAAACACCCATTATGTATCATAGGGCAAAACCGCACATGATGTTGCGTACCATCAACAGAGTTCTGAGCTCTGGCAGAAACCCTACTTTGGTTCCAGGATATGTCTGACGTCACTTCCTCTATGTGTTTCGTCACCTGACTTTTTCAGGAGGATGTGGCGTCAGACCAGGAAACTCCTCATATACCTCCTTCTGCCTATAATGGCCTATATTGACTCTATTATAACTACTGGCAAAAATGATCATGACACATATAAAGGATAACTTAAGTAATAAAAACGTAATGCTAATCTAAAAATACTATCCAGCTTATAAAAAAACTGGACTTTTATCCCCATTAGCTATATTATATCACAATCCTTTACACACTTTTACATAAATAAAACATTAAAATCTCCAGAACTTCATCTAGTGATTGCATATGATATTACACCTCTCTAGAATAAACAATACAGATGCATACCAAGTAAAATAAAAATAAATATATTTACTAAAAGTAATATTTAAAAAACTCTTTTTAACTTAAAAAGGACTTATAATTCTTTATAAATCCCACCCAGACCTAGAAATCTGAAATAAAACAATTTTGATTGAGATTTAGCCCACTGGGCCACATACAATTTATCTTGTACATCCAGTACATTTATTTTTTGAGATTTCTCTCATTTTATTATAACCTCTCCATTGTTCAGCAACTTCATAAATTCCAAAAATGTAAGCTTTACTGCATCACTATTGTGATACATTTGTGTAAAGAGATATGGGTTTTTTAAAAACCTTTTTAAATGTTTTTTTACATGTTCTCAGCCATATAATTTCTTTGTTGTTTGCCCTACATATTGGAGGTTGCAAAGGCACTCCAACAGGTAAGTAACAAATTATTACAGGTAATTACAAGCAATGGACTGTGATATTCCTTTCCACCGGTGTTAGATTTGAACTTATTTATTTTCCCTTTGGTACATTTTGGTACACTTGTGATGATTGAAGACCTAGGGGGATTATGGAAGATCTACTGGATAGTGGTGTGCCAGATTAGGAGGATTCACATTATCCCTAAGTGCTTGCTGACCTTTGGTGAAATTGAGGTCACTGGATTAATGGTGAGTGTGCACTTCTCACAGTGGTAGTGATGGTGGCATTATTAGAAGATTATCTATTCAGACACAGAAGATTTAAACACACAGTGTGGAGAATACAGCGCATGTTGATAGACTTTATTTGATCTTAGCACTTGTTTATGGACTTTTATTTAATTGTTGATTTATGGGGTGGTTTGAATGTGTTAGCGTCTTATTTGTCCTTTTTTTTATTTCTGTGAATATTTTATTTTTCACTTTAAAGTGGAGGTCCACCGAAAAAAAAATATTAAAAGCCAGCAGCTACAAATACTGCAGCTGCTAACTTTTAATATATGGACACTTACCTGTCCAGGGAGCCCGCAATGTCGGCAGCCGAAGCCGGTCTGTCCTTCGGCTCCGTGCGGCTTCACTTCCTGGTTCCCTACTGCGCATGTGCGAGTCGCGCTGCGCGTCCTCTCTGGTCCCTGCTGTGTTCTGTGTCTATCAGAACACAGCGGGGGAGGACACTGTAGGCGCCAGAAGTGGCGTAGGTCACCGCAAGCGCCGCGGTGATCTATGCCAGGAAGTTTTAGCAAATACCTGTATTAGACAGGTATCTGCTCCCTCCTCCCCCTTGAAAGGTGCCGAATGTGACACCGGAGGTGGGAGAAATCCAAAAAGTGTAAGTTCCATTTTTGGGTGGAGCTCCACTTTAAGGAGGGCAGCTTCACATTTTGTATTACCAGTTTAGAAGCAGGTGCCTTTATATTTAATTATTGTTAACCATATCATTCCTTTGACTTATGGCTATGTTGTGAATAGCCTTTATTGTGAACAACCTTAAAGAGCAGGATACTGGATTGTTCACACACTTTTAGTAGAGTTACACTTATTGATCTGTCATGCCCTTTATCGTCCTCCCTAATGCATTTGTTTCTATTGGTTACAGTTTGCTTTTACTTGCAATACTTTACCCTAAGGTAAGTCAACATTTTTAAAGGTTTTATTTTTTTTTATCTTTAACCCTGTTAGGGACATTTAACCCTAATTCCTGGTTCTTGTGATGCCAATACAAATAATGCAGAAAGCGGTTGTCATCAGAGAACAATAAAAACATTATCAGAAGTTCTAACTCTTTCCCACTCTACTGAAAAAAAAAGCTCCAAACATTCTATATTCAAAACAAAATAAAGTTTTTGTTTGGAGTTGACCTCAATTCTATGCAGATAAAAAATCACACAAATTAATGCAGCTCTGTATTTCGTAATGCATCAGGAAATGATTTTTTTAATGCAAGCAATGTACTTGGTATCATTCTCTTACAGTTTCTGTGCAGCAGAGCTCAGAGACATGGAGGGAGAAGCAGCACGGTTCACCTATTATTTCACATGCTGACATGGAGCATGTTGATAGGAGGGGGAATCCAGATTGGCACAGAGCTGAGCTTATTGACACTGCGCTGCTTCTCCATTTACTGCCCATTCACAGATTGGGATAGGTCTTTGGTATTCTGGGTTGAATGATAGCCAGCATGATTTAGCTAACTTTCTCTGAGCCCAGGCTGTCAAACACATCTAGTTGTGAAAAGAAGGACAGCTCTGGATTAAAAATGAAAGACAAATTCCAAGTATGGATATTTTTTTTACATTTTTTACATTTGTGCAGCTTGGATCAATCCAATTATGTATATACCACACCTAGACGATGCCACTGGAAGTGGGAAATCATTGTAGTACACACCGCTACTCCAGTGATCTGCACTTTCTTCCAGATCCTTTGCTGAGTAGCTGGCCTGCTGCATTCTGAACTCAGGAGGAGGGTTAATCGCCACGGGTGCCATTCAGAGAATGCTTTGCATCTTCTGAATTAGACATGTACAGAACAAAAAAAAAGTGCTTTGTTTCGGTTAGATTTGTTATGTTACTAATTTAGTTTCGTTATGGAATTCGTTTAGTTTGGTTTTGGAATTTGTTTACCATAGTATCATTTTCATTAAATTTTGTTTAATTTTTTGTTAAAATTCGTTATGTTGTATTTTCTATTGATTTTCAACTTTTCAGAACGATTAGAATTTGGATCGATCGATAAACGATCCCCCGGCCCCCCATGTTGAGGGCATGAGGCCTGGTATGGTTTGGTGGGAGGGGTGCTCGCTCGCCCCCCTTTCCTGACCTGTTGGTCTGCATGCTCAGATAAGGGTCTGTTATGGATTTTGGGGGGCACAGATAATGAGTCATTGTTTTTAAGGATGCGGGCAGCTGGCTTCCCGGCCTGCTGCTTAACAACCAGCTATTCTTTACACAGAATCCGAATCGATTGAACGTTTTTCAACCGATCCGTATTCTAAATGTTCTGAAAAGTTGGAATTCATTAGAAAATGAATAAACAAAACTAATTTTAATGTATTTCAATGAAATTCGTTACTATTCGATATATCCGAATCTTCAAATAACCAAATATGTGTCTGAATTTGTATTCAGACCGAAACTATTTGCACATGTCTATTCTGAATAAATGCAAAGCATTCTCTGATTGCGTGAGGTAGAGAGGCGGATGTCACCACCCCACCTCTCCACGTCAATCAATTAGAGAACGCTTTGCATTATTCAGAAGATGCTAATCATTCTCTGAATGGAACCTTTGCTAACTTCTCGTATTCACAATGCATCAGGCCAGCCACTCAGCGCGGGACCTGGAAGCAAGTGTAGATTTACTAAAATACCAATGTCTAATTTTCTAGCATCTAGGGGCAATAGCCGGGTATGATATATACATAGTTACATTGATCCAAGCTGGAACAAAGTAACTATGTATAATAATATACACTCACCGGCCACTTTATTAGGTACACCTGTTCAATTGCTTGGTAACACAAATTGCTAATCAGCCAATCACATGGCAGCAACTCAATGTATTTAGGCATCCAGACGTGGTAAAGACCACTTGCTGAAGTTAAAACCAAGAACGGGGAACATGGCATGGTTGTTGGTGCCAGACGGACTGGTCTGAATATTTCAAACACTGCTAATCTACTGAGATTTTCACACACAACCATCTCTAGGGTTTACAGAGCATGGTCTGAAAAAGAGAAAATATTCAGTGAGCGGCCGTTGTGTGGACAAAAATGCCTTGTTGATGTCAGAGGTCAGAGGAGAATGGGCAGACTGGATCAAGGTGATGGAAAGGCAACAGTAAATCAAATAACCACTCGTTACAACCAAGGTATGCAGAATATCATCTCTGAATGCATAACACATCAAACCTTGAAGAAGATGAGCTACAGCAGCAGAAGACCACATCTGATGCCACCACTGTCAGCTAAGAACAGGAAGATTGAAAAATTGTTGTCTGGTCTGATAAGTTTCAGCTGCAACATGCAGATGGTAGGGTCAGAACTTGGCATAAAGAACATGAAAGCATGGATCCATCCTGCCTTGTTTCAACTGTTCAGGATGGGGGTGGTGATGTAATGGTGTGGGGGATATTTTCTTGGCCCCTTTTGGGCCCTTAGTACCAATTGAGCATCATTTAAACACCATGGACTACCTGAGTATTATTGCTGACCATGTCCATCCTTTTATGACTACAGTGTACCTATCTTCTGAAGGCTACTTCCAGCAGGATAATGCACAATGTCACAAAGCTCAAATCATCTTAAACTGGTTTCTTGAACATGACAATGGCGGTCACTGTACTCCAATGGCCTCCACAGTCACCAGATCTCAATCCAATAGGAATGTGGTGGAAAGGGAGATTCGCATCAGGGCTGTGCAACCGATAAATCTGCAGCAACTGTGTGATGCTATCATGTCAATATGGACCAAAATCTCTGAGGAATGTTTCCAACACCTTGTTGAATCTATGCCATGAAGAATTAAAGCAGTTCTGAAGGCAAAAGTTGGTCCAACCTGGTACTAGAAAGGTGTACCTATGAGGGGCCTGTGAGTGTACATTAGTGGGACAGTATAGCATATTATATCTGATTAAGGAAGATATTAAGAAGAAACCAAACTGGAATGGGCACTACAAGCTTAGGTCTTTTTAAAAATGTTTTTCCTTAAGTTTTAAAAAAGCTTTCCAAGCAAGTATATCATAAGTGGTAAGTATTTGCCAAGGGAGGGGGGGGGGGGCAGCTGACACATAAGTGAACCAAAAGTTGAATATGAGAGTGAAATTGTACCATAATTATAGCATTCTGTTAAAAAAAAAAAAAGCTAACTAGTAGTAAATTATGCCTATTAGACAAATGCTCTCTGAACATAAATAGTACCGTAGCTTTGTTGCAGCAACAGAAGCTTGGTGTTGTCACAACAAGACAGTAGAACCTGGCCAAGAAGTGGAGGAATAAACGTGAAGTCCCAGCTATAAGCCTATGGGGTTGATTTACTAAAGGTAAAAATACTGTGCACTTTGCAGTTGCTCCAGAGGTTAGTAAATGAGGTAAAGCTCCACTTTGCAAAGAACACGCAATCACATGCAAGGAAAATAAAAAAAACAGCATTTTTGCTTGCACGTGATTGGATGATGGAAGTCAGCAGAGCTTCTGCTCATTGACTAAGCTCTGGAGCAACTGCAAAGTGCACAGTCTATTTGCCTTTAGTAAATCAACCCTATATGTCTAATGTACCTTGCTGAACCAGCAGCCTAGCTCCATTAATTATGCAGTGTCAGGGCCATATGTGCTGCTCAGTTTATTTAGAGAATGGCTATTTGGTTTGTCAGCTCTCACTGTATATATGAGATGTACAGGCTGGACTTTGCTTGCTAGCTTTTTTGCATAGGTCTTAAAAGCACGTTTACGCTTCATGCAAAAGTAGGTTAGTAGGACGCTGACTGTGAAAAAATATCAGTTGAGAAAAATACAGTTCTCTTTAGTAGCATTAATTCACATCATATCATATCACTGCCTATGCAGCCTTTCTCAAACTTTTCAACACAGAGGAACCCTTGATGTAACTTTCTGGTCTCAGGGAACCCCTGCTAAAAATGACTATATCTACAACTCATGATACATTAGTGTGATGGTCAGTGGGAAGAATGTTCCTTACACTTGTGGACACTGGGAAGAATTACCTCCTTACAAATAGCTAAAAAGATCAATGGTGGCAGTTGGAACTTATCTGAGAGGCAGAAATTGCTCCTTTCTCAAGGAACCCCTAGCAGCCACTGGAGGAACCCTGGTTGAGAAACCCTGGCCTAGTGAGTTTACAGCGGTGCCTGTTATGCCGCGTACACACGATCGGATTTTCCGACGGGAAATGTTGGATGTGAGCTTGTTGGCGGTAAGTCCGACCGTGTGTATGCTCCATCGGACTTTTGTTGTCGGACTTTCCGCCAACAATTGTTCGCTAGCATGCTCTCAAATTTTCCGCCAACAAATGTGTGTTGTCGGACTTTCCGATCGTGTGTACACAAGTCCGTCAGACAAAAGTCCAAAGTACAAACACGCATGCTCGGAAGCAGAAGCGGTCGCTCTAGTAAACTAGCGTTTGTAATGGAGAATTAACCTCCCTGGCAGTATTCCCGAGTGTGGCTCGGGGTTAAATTTCAGTACCATTAGCGGTAACCCCGAGCCACACTTGGGATTGCATTGCAGGATCCTGGTGCAGTGTACTTACCTTGTCCCCAGGATCCTGCAATGTCCCCCTGCTGTGTCCTCTGCCCGATGCTCTGTGTGGCGGGCTCCTTTCCCCGTGAGCGTGCAACGCACGGGGGCGGAGCCCGGCGGTAAATTAAAAAAATAGAAAATTCATAACACATACAGTACACTGTACAGATTACATTACTGTATAAAATTATTTCACATCCCTTTTGTCCCTAGTGCTTTGTCCAATGCCCTGCATGCAGTTTTATATTATACATACTGTTCTTTCTGCCTGGAAACTTGAGATTGTCCATAGCAACTAAAAAGTGTCCCTTTACATCAAAAGTGGTTTTAGACCAGCTAGAAAACAGTGATAGTAAATTAGAGCACTTGCAGAATTGAGCAATAGTGAATCATGGGGAAATTAATTTTATTAATATTATATTATTATTTTTTATAATTATTTATAGTTATTTATTATATTATAATTTATGATTTTATGTTTAAAACTTTATCATACCCGGGATGTCTACTAGACTCTTGTTTGGACAGATTTAAGTGTGTTATTGCTAAGAATTACAGGGCTACAACATAAAACGCCAAATTTCTATGCAAAACAATGTACCGCTTTGAGACGCAAAAATCTGACATAATCATACCGCCAGGGAGGCTAACATTCGTGACGTGGCAAATGATGAAATCTCCAAATGCAGAGCACAATTCTCTTCTTCTTTATTGGGATAATAATGAAGCTGCTTTGCTGGTGATACTGATGGAGTTATTGCAAACAAATTTTCAAAGGCTTTTTTTTTTCTAGTGATATCAAGAATAATATTATTATGTTTTTTTTTTTGTTTTTTTTTGTGCAAATTACCACAACACCATTATCCCGTAGTTTTTAAGATCAAAGATACAACTATGTTGGTGTCCATTGTCAATTTTACATTGTATTTTTTAAAATGTAACTGCCTACTCCCAAACTGTCATTTGAAGTAAAACACATAGCCAAGTATTATTCTCCACAATTTTTTTATTGTGCATTAAAAAAAGAAAACAAATAAAATTAGACATGCTATCTGCCAATAGAACTTAAACAAAAAGTGCATTCTATGCATCCAAAAATATAGAAAATATACCAAATCAAATTATTATTCAACCAAAAAAAAAATGTCAAAGCAAAAACTCCAGGGCTAATAATAAATAACATGTTATCTCCTCTGATTCCACAATCTGGTTGACGAACGGCTGCTGAGAAATGAACTGAAAAGCACAAATCAACACTCACCAAACTTCTACTAACACAAATTTAGCAGAAGGAGCCCAAAGTGTGGCCCTAAAGAGCTGAAAAACCACGTCGTACGTCACTACGTTCGTAATTGTTGGCCAACATTTGTGTGACCGTGTTTATGCAAGACAAGTTTGAGCCAACATCCTTCGAACAAAATTCCACGGTTTTGTTGTTGGAAAGTCCGATCGTGTGTACGAGGCATTAACTCTTTATGTATCGCAGGGTGCAAATCACATCCAATTGTAGTTTTGCACAGTAGTACAAGCTGAAAAAAGAAATTGTATCATAAGTAGACTGTTTAACAATTGAAATAGAAACATCTTTCTTACCATGTACAGCAGTTTTATCAGGGGGTGGGGTGTGGTGGGATGGTATAAATAACAAAAGAGATACACTATATTGCCAAAAGTATTGGGACACCTGCCTTTACACACACATAGACTTTAATGGCATCCCAGTCTTATGCCCCGTACACACGGTCGGACTTTGTTCGAACATTCCGACAACAAAATCCTAGGATTTTTTCCAACGGATGTTGGCTCAAACTTGTCTTGCATACACACGGTCACACAAAGTTGTCGGAAAATCCGATCAATCTGAACGCGGTGGCGTAAAACACGTACGTCGGGACTATAAACGGGGCAGTGGCCAATAGCTTTCATCTCTTTATTTATTCTGAGCATGCGTGGCACTTTGTCCGTCGGATTTGTGTACACATGATCGGAATTTCCGACAACGGATTTTGTTTTAGGAAAATTTTATCTCCTGCTCTCAAACTTTGTGTGTCGGAAAATCCGATGGAAAATGTCCGATGGAGCGCACACACGGTCGGAATTTCCGACAACACGCTCCGATCGGACATTTTCCATCGGAAAATCCGACCGTGTGTACGGGGCATTAGTCCGTAGGGTTCAATATTGAGTTGGCCCAACCTTTGCAGCTATAACAGCTTCAACTCTTCTGGGAAGGCTGTCCACAAAGTTTAGGAGTGTGTCTATGGGAATGTTTGACCATTCTTCCAGAAGAACATTTGTGAGGTCAGGCACTGATGTTGGACGAAAAGGCCTGGCTCGCAGTCTCCGCTCTAATTCATCCCAAAGGTGTTCTATCGGGTTGAGGTCAGGACCCTGCAGGCCAGTCAAGTTCCTCCACCCAAAACTTGCTCATCCATGTCTTTATTGACCTTGCTTTGTACACTGGTGCTTAGTCATGTTGGAAAAGGAAGGGGCCATCCCCAAACTGTTCCCACAAAGTTGGGTGCATGAAATTGTCCAAAATGTCTTGGTATGCTAATGCCTTAAGAGTTCTCTTCACTTGAAATAAGGGGCCAAGCCCAACCCCTAAAAAACAACCCCACACCATAATCCCCCTCCACCAAATTATTTGGACCAGTACACAAAGCAAGGTCCATAAAGACATGGATGAGCAAGTTTGGCAAGGTCCATAAAGACATAAAAGAGAGATTTGCTCCTGAAAAGTGAAAGACAGGGGGGACATGTAACCTCAATCTATCCTTGTATAGCCAGTGTATGAGACATATTACCAGTGTCAACATTGTATTAAATATATTTCAGTATCAGTGAATCAATTAAAAATAATTTTACAGAAATCATTAAAAACTTCATTCCACACTGCACAAGAGCCAGGAATCCAGAAAACATGCCCTAATTTGGTGGTGGAATGAGGGCTTAGGCCATATTGACTGTATACCTATAGAGTATGGTGCTTCTGAAGAAATTTTTGATTTTTTTATTTAGCACAAGGGATAAAAGCTAAGCTTGCATTTTTGCTAATCACTTACTGAATCTAAACATCTTTCGCTACTGGAATCTAAGCATCTTTCACTACTGGGGTTATATTATACCAATGTCTGCTTTCAGCTGACAAGAATCTAGGAATATACAGTATCTACTACGTGCATAATATTCTGGAATATGTTACTAATAAATCCTATTTGCTATCCCTCATTATATGAAGCATTGTCCCTTTTTTGTTACAGAGCCACAATACTATTTTTTCTGCATCCTATACATGTACCTATTTATACACTGTCTGTTCTTATGCACGTAGCCAACTAAATTTGTATGCATCCTATTGACTAAAGCCCCATACACACTATCAGATTTTCTGCTGATTTTTGTCTTCAGATTTACCAAAACCATGTAGTGCAAGTGCCTGCCTGATTGCATACAAATTGAAACTCCTAAGGTTTGACCTCATATTATATGGTTTTGGTAAATCTGAAGGAAAAAATCATCAGAAAATCTGATCGTGTGTATGGGGCTTAAGTATGGCCCATTGAACATCCTCATAACATATTATTTGATCACATTATCAAAGTCAGCGCATGGCAATATCTAGGTTAAATGCCTTGGTAAATGATACATTTTTTTTTTTATTGATCTCTTCTGATAGGAATAAGCAATTGATGACTTTTTCAATTGATATACCACATATGGGAAAGTTAAGATACAATCGTAACTTATGGTAGCCATAAATAATTAGATTTTTTTTATCTGATTCATGGGTGATACAATCAAAATGATTGAATCGAGAAACAATTAATTAGCAATGACTTGTCTTCCAATTGATTTAGACTCAATTTTGATCGGATTCGATCAACCTGAGCCAATCAACCAGGGTACAATATTATAGCTTGTTTTGCATCAACTGGAAGCACTGAGATACTTTGTTCATGATTACATGGAAAAAAAGAAATGTGATTGATAAGTTACTATCCTATCTTAACTATCTAAATCCACTTTCCTGCGTGTGGCATATCAATTGAATGGGCTGTTGACTATAGATCAATTATTCCCATTAGAAGATATTGATCAGAAAATAAATCAATCCTTTATCGAAGCATGTTTGGCCACCAATACGATTGTAAATTATCAATTGCATCTCTATTTTATTCATGTAATCACATAATCTGATACATTGAAATATGGTGGTATTCATGAGCAAAAACATTTCCGCCCTGGCCCATTGACTCATAGTCGGAAATAATCAGTCGGCGGAACTCATAGTTTGAAATAATCCAAATTAAATTGATCCGAAGGGAAGTTATGGATATAGGATTGTTTATGGTTGATAAAACGGAAGCATTTGTGACCACCATTAACACCCACGTTTTATAATAGGATCTTGAAGATGAAATGTAATCAGCTGCTTAGTGCTAGAATGTTCATTTTATTTTCTCTTTTTTATGTGTAAGCTTCACAACAATAGTTTTCTAGAAGTAAGCATGATGCAGTTTGTAGAGGAAAACTGTGTTCTTCTTGAACAAACAACTGCTCCTCTAGATCCCACACCTGTCGATTTGCTTAAATTGAGTAGCTTTACACTTTCTGTCACTTCTGATAGGAAATAAAGTTGATTTACCTCTGTTTCTATAGCTGCAGTTCACAGGCAATGAGGGGATAAGTGAGTGTTAAGGAGTGGGGGATATGATTTCCACAGAGGTCACCCTGTCACTGTCACTCCCCAGCGCCATATTTAGAACCTGGATAAGGCAGCTCTCCATCCATCTCCTCTATCAGCCCACCCCTGTCTCTATCAGTTTACAGCAAGCCTCCCTAGATCCTTTCTGTTGCTTGCCTCTCCCATGCTACATTTCTTTTTCTGCTTTTCTGCTCTTTAACTTATATATCCTATAAAAAAATTAACATGTCCAACAACCAGAACAAATCAGAACCTGTTGCAGCTCCAGAGGAGCCCTCTCAGGATGGTGGAAATGGCCAGGGAGCAAATGGTGAAGAAAAAAAGAAAGAACAAGAGGAACTGCCACCTTTTGAGGTGGTGGAAGGGTAAGTTACCAATGACGTTACATTACTGTGTCACCAATGATAATGCTAATATAAATTGCACTATATAGGTAAAAGCAAGCTGTTAGACTGGTAAGCATGTACTTGCACTTATGTGTCCTAGCACCAAGTTTTATGAGACGCTTTTCTTTTTTATTCAAATATCTTTTTGATGTAGTTTAAGAATGTATTACATAAATTTTATGATGGTACTTTAATATTTGCAATTTTATTTAAAGAGGGTTTGGTGCTGGCAAGCTCATTAATCTTTTAGACGTTTTCATGAAATATGTTTGAACTGTCTGTTGAGGTTCAGGGAATTTACTTACAGGCATTTTTCACAATCATCTGCCATCTTTTTGGTGCAATGACACTTATCAAAATCATATACAGCTTTCATGTACTGTCTATATTTGAGAACTGTTCAGTTAGTGTGGTAAATGTTAAAACACCAGGGTTAGCTAAGCTAGTATTTTGATCTCAAGATGTTTTTCAATTTTAGTGATATTATTCAACTTTAAAATGAGATAACATTTCCCTGATTGTCAATCCGGTGATAGGCCAATCTCATGTTTGTAAAGAAAAACTCAGAGTAATAGGGGCTGAAACAAAGGAAACATAAGCCAGTAATATTTTTGCTGTAATTTTCTAAAATGCAGAAGCATGAAACAAGAAATTGAATTAGTTGCTTTTGGAAAAGTTTATGGTTATTTGTTACTTTTTGAATCGTACGCAGAATCTTGCTAGTGGGCCAAATACATTTACAAGTATAAGGGATGTATATGGTATGTATGATATAATGTTACTAGAGTCAGTAAGCTCTGTAATCAGTATGTTATTTTCAACTGCATGTCTGTTAGAATGTGAGATTTTGTTTTCAGTAGGCTGATTAAAAGATTGAGGCACGTTAGATGTTTCTTTCTTACCCTCACCACCCAGATCCACTGACCCTGTACTCCATCCATCTCGACAATATAAATAACCATTTTTTTTAAAATTTATTTTGTCTGTTTTTTTTTTCTATTATTATTATTATTTTTGCCCAGCACCACCACCATTCTCTCCTAGGTGAGAATGGCATTACCTTGCTCCGTCAGCCTCCTGGGGTACCGCATCACATATCGCAGGAGGCTGCAGTAATAGGGACTCACAGCAGCCAGTGGGTGGAGCTTTCTCATGTCGTCGGAGACTGGCTGCCTGAACTCAGAAAAGGTTGCCAGCTTCCAATGACTGAGTAGGACAAAGATGGTGGCGTGGAACCTGAGCTGGTGCACCTGATCAGCAGATTGCAGCAGGACAACTTTACATCTGCTGAGCAGGTGATTTTCTAAAACAAGGACAATGCTTTTTGGTAGGTAAGTGGGGATTAAAAAACCAAATCACGGGGCTAATGAAGTTCCACCTTAAAATAAAAAGTATTCAGAATTTCATATTTCCATCATAAGTCTAAAAAATAAGGGGTTTACTTTCCTTATTCTGGGATAATGGGCCACAAGCTTTGGTTTCACCACAAATACAGTCTAGTTAGGCCTAAATAGTTATTTAATATTAGGCTACATTTGTGCTGTAAACTGATGGTTCAAGAAACGTTAATATGTATCTGTCTTAGTTGCCTAAAGCCTACAAAATAAATATCACAATGGGAAGTTTTCAATGGTATCGTTACCAATGAATTTCTTCTTCAACAAACTGACTTTTTTACTTTTCCCAAAGCAGAAACATCAATGACCTCCTCTCCAGTTACAACCACAACCACAGCTGCTCAGCAAACAATATACATATATCCCTGTTACGTGTCTATTTTTACTTCTTTAGTTTCATACTCTCAATACCCCACGTTACCCCACGTAAGTAGTGAGCAAAACACTGTATAGCTGTTAATCAGAGACAGCTCTCGTGCACCTATTGTACACATCTTTAGATTAAAAGACAGCATTTCCTAAAATCAGGATGGTAACATAAATGTTTGTTTGCAAAGTTTTTTTTTAGAGTTTCATGGTAGAAATCGTTTTGTTTATAAAATTACTAACAAATACATTTTTGAAGTTATCTCATGCATTTGTCACATACCAGTTAAGATCAAAGCTGTGCAGGGGCATTATAAGCAAACTATTTGTATATTCATATTGCGATAAAACTAAAACCACCTATCATGGTAGAGCATTAAACCAGTCCCATTCCTAAAGTTGAACACTCCTGGATATTTACTAGCTGACTTTTTTGCTGGATATTAATACATCAGTCCTGGTAAAAATGTTTTTATACATTTTTAAAAGATTTTCTCATATCTCTTAACCTCACTTGCTAACATTTAACATTGTTAACATTTGTTACATCAAATGTTACATGTAATGCTGGGCGACAAGTCAAGCAGAGCCAGAAACTGAAACTATTATTTACCAGGCTTAAAAAGGATAATATATGCATCCTATACTTTTACAGGTTTGGTACAGTAATGTTTTTTCTCTATTTGTTAACAAATTAAAAAAGCACCCCCTTGAAGGATACCACTGAGCCAAATAACAAGTATACCTGTGGCTGAAAGACTGGCACGCATAAAACCATGTTGCTTTTAGAACATTTAGTCTACACAACCATCTGAGCTGCTACCAACCTTCTTGACGCCTTGCAATATGGATTTCGCCTGCAGCACTCCATAGAATTTACCCTATTAAAACACATTAACAACGCACTAGCTGCTAAAACCAATAAGCACAACTCCAAACTCATACTATTAAAACTTTCTGATGCCTTTGATACAGTTGACCAGCCACTCCTCCTCAAAAAGCTCCATTCCCTTGGTCTCCAAGACTCTCCTTTTTCCTGTTTTTTTTCTCCTACCTATAAACCCTCCTTTGGTGTCACCTGCAACCAGGGGCGTCGCTAGGGGGTGGCTTTTGGGGCTATAGCCCCGAATCTGGGGCCAATAGCCCCGAGTCTCTGCAGGGGTCCCCAAAGGGGAGGGGAGGCTCTCTGGGGACCCTTATGTAAGTGGGAGGCTCTCTGGGGACCCGGAAGCAAGGGAGAGGCTCTCTGGGGACCCTGATTTTTAGGCAGAGGCTCTCTAAAGACCCAGATTTAAGGTGGGGAGCTCTCTGGGGACCCTAATGTAAGGGGGGCTCTCTGGGAACCCTGATGTAAATGGGGGGCCCTCTGGGTACCCTGATGAAAGGGGGAGGCTCTCTGAGGATTCTGATGTAAGGAGGAGGCTCTCTGGGGACACTGATGTAAGGGGGGCTCTCTGGGGACCCTGATGTAAGGGGGCTCTCTGGGGACCCTGATGTAAGGGGGCTCTCTGGGGACCTTGATGTAAGTGGGGGGCTCTCTGGGGATATATATATACACACACACGTATATTACTGTATATACATGTGTATGCCCGCCCAAGTGTATGACTACTACGCTGCTATGGGCTCTAGCCCCAGATCTTTTGTAGACCTAGCAACGCCCCTGCCTGCAACTCTATTTCCTCTCCTCTTCTTCTTTCTGTAGGGATCTTCCAGGCTCTGTCCTTGGACTTCTTCTATTATCTACAACATATCTACGTCTCCTCTCTTGAATAGTTGATACCATTTCCATGGTTTCCAATACCATATCTATGCTGATGACATCGAAATCTATCTCTCTACTCCACAGCTCGCCCTCCTTGTGCATCACTTATTTACTAACTGACATATCAGTATGGCTGTCACACTGCTTCCTAAAACTCAATCTTTTCAAAACTATGTTCATAATATTCCCTCTCCCCTATGTCCCCTCCCCCGGCTTCAACAGCACAATTATCAGTCCCTCCCCTCATGCCAGGGTGCTAGGTGTAATCCTGGACTTTGACCTCTCCTTTCAGCTTCACTTCCAATTACTATCCAAATCACACCATCTTCATCTGTATCACTATGCTAAAATATGCACCTACTTAGGTAATGACTCTACCAAGTTACTTATTCACTTCCTTATTATTTCTCTCTTCAACTTTTGCAAATGAAAACCTCTACAGAGGCTATCCTCCCTTCAGTCTATCATGTATGCGGATGCCATATTCATCCCCCTTACCAACTGTTTATTGTCTGCCACCCCTTTCTGCCAGTCCCTTCACTGGCTCCTGCTTGCACAACAAATAAAATTCAAAATACAAACAGCAACATACAAAACTATTCACCAATCTGTACATCACTATCTTTGTCTCGAAATTTCACCCAAACATTTCTTTTCACTTCCCACAAGTCTCCTGTTCTCTAGTTCCCTCATCACCTCATCCTATGCTCACCTTTACGACTTCTCCAGAGCATCTCCCTTCTTTAGGAACTCCCTACCCTAAACTGTCCGGCTATCTCCTACTCTGTCCGCCTTTAGGCAATTTCTGAAAACTCTTCAGGGAAGCCTATACCGCCTCTATGTAACAACAAAACTTTTACTTTCTCCACCATTAATCCCCCCACAGTAGTTACCTTTTGTATCACTTGACCCTCCGTTTTAGATTTTAAGCTGCATAAGCCAGGCCTTCGTTACCCTCCTGTCTTGAATTATTTTGTAACTCTACGATCTCAGAATATTGTAAAGCCTGCACAAACTGCTGACGCTATATAAATCCTGAATAATAATGATATCTGAATGTGGCATAATCAGGAGTTTAAAGGTGCATTTTAAAGTGCTATTCAAAGGTGGAAGTACCTCTGTAGATGCCCCCCTGACTGCTCCTGTTTCAGTGGCTTGATTGAATATACCACATTCACTGCAACAACATACTTGAAATGTTGTTAGTAATTTTGTCAGCCTGCTGTATCCTGAATAATGTTCAAACGTGCTAAAGAAACAGTAAATTGATTTGAGTTTTGAAAGGAACCTGTTTCTTTGTATATTGAAATAAAGTAGGAAAGGATTCAAATCTCATTGCTTTTTATTCTCTGTGGACAGTTTACAAGTTTTTAACTACACAATTTTCCTGTTCCTAAAGCCAACATATCTTACTGCTGTTCCTGACTAATGCATACTGATTTCAAAACTCATATTAAATCTTTTCCAATGGAAATGTAACAGGCTAACTCACATTTCCATTGGAAAAGATTTAATATAACAGGCTAAAATATGTCTTTGACAGACTTTGGTCACAATGCCACATTCCAAAAATGGTGCAATTTTTGCAATGATGCTCAAATTGGTCTCATTGCTTAATAATAGCAAAGCATATGATCAGCCTTAGGTATTGTCCACTGCAATCCCTGCCCCCAGCCTCAACAGTAACCATGCTGAAATCTCTGACAATAGGTTTGGCGACTCCTGTTTCTGCTGTGAGATATTCTGGATTAATATAGCGATGACAGATGATAGGAGAAGCCTAGAGCAAAGCTAAAAATATCTTCAACATTTCTGTGACACTGAGAGGTTACGGTGACAGATGCTTTTTGCAGGGCATCACAATCACATAGGCAAAAGGGAATACATTTTGTTATCTCTAACATGGCAATACTTCCAAAGAAAGAAACTATGGCACATGGGATGCATTTATCTCTCTCCAGTACAACACAAATGCAAGAATATTATGTATTGTATTATCAAGTACACAAGGTAACATATGGTAGAAAGATCTGATGGACAGTAATGCTTCTACAGGCAATATAATACAGAAAGCTGTATGACAGGGAGTACATGTAAAGGAAGAATTTATGTTGCCCCTATGCATGGAACTCGTCCTTTCCTCTGCATGGTGACAGTGACAGGTGGAGTAAACAATGGTGAATGTGATTCCTCTATCGGCATTTGTAGGCTTTAACGTCTGTACTGTGGTATAGTCATCCTAATTATTATATAGGGTCATAAATGTACATGACAGGGCACCATAGCCAAACTTCCATCTTAAAGGCTGTGCTACTAATGAGAAGTATGCCTTTCTAGAACAGCAGCTAAAAATTCAGATTGCAAATTGCTTGCATACCGTTTACAAAATTAGTTGCCATATGCTACAGTTGCCTAAATACATCATTATGCCTTCACACAGTACTGCTCGGTTCCCTGTGTTGCTGGGTGCCATAGCATGTGACACAGCTTACTATGTCTGTAGTTATATTTTAAAGCAAAACTCCAGCCACAACTTTTTTATTACATTTTGGGTAGCTGGGAATGATTAAAGCTAAAATGTTTTACTGTCATCTGTATCCCTATTTGATACAGAAACATAGACCAAGAGGTCTATCAAGACTATTTTACTTTTAATTCGATTTTTGCTTTTTGTATAGACATACGATTACAAGTCTGTTTAAATTTACTTTCTGCCTCACTTTCTCTGCTGGAAGTCTGTTCCAAGCATCCACTACTCTTCCTATAAAACAATATAATAATAATATTTGTAGGGTTCGTTTTTTTTTTAAACGTTCCTTTTGCTACTTTAGAGTCATGCTTCTGTATTCTTGATCTTAGCGTTACACTAATAATACTACTGTCCTAAACCTTATTGAAACCATTAATCTAGTTAAAAGTTTCAGCCTTGTCTCCCTTTTCCCTCCTTTTCTCAAGACAGTAGATATTAAAGTGACTGTAAAGGCAGACTTTTTTTATCTTAATGCATACTTTGCATTAAGATAAAAAAACTTCTGTGTGCAGCAGCCCCCCAATACTTGAGCTCCCTTTCGATCCAGCGATGTTGCACGAGAAACTCGGTTATCCGGGACTCTCCCTCTTGATTGGCTGAGACAGCAGCGAAGTGCCATTGGTTCCCGCTGCTGTCAATTAAAGTCAGTGAGCCAATGAGGAGAGAAAGGGGTGGGCCACCGCTCTGTGTCTGAAAGTCTGTCAGATGGGCTGTCGGACGGGCTGTCGGACTTTTGTAGCCGAAAAGTCCGACCGTGTGTACGCGGCATTAGGCTTTGCACTGTTTTTATTTCCCGCCTCTAGACTCTTTCTATCTAATCAATATATTTTGTAAGCGAGGTCTCCAGTCTTGTGCACAGTCTTAATACATGAACATGCAGAGTGGTACAGTAGTTTCTCCTACAGACACAGAACACAGGGACACAGAATTTTTTTTCTGCCCATGCTTTCCTGCTCCAGTAACAATCATTCATTTCTTCTATAGCCATCACAAAGATGAAAAATTAGGGAAATATATCCAATGAGCTTATAGAAAGAAGTAAAGATATCACAAAAATGTAACATTTTTAGTACCCTATCTAAAATTAAATAACTTTTTTTTTCAATATTTTATATGTTTTTAATAATACATGATTTTTAGGAACCTATAATAACGGTGTCTGATTTCTATTTCTAGGAGTCGCATCCCTGCCTCTTCCTTTAAGTTCCAGTTTAAGAATGTAGAGTACAGTTCTGGACGAAATAAAACTCTTCTGTGCTACACTGTGGAACGAGCAGAAGGTCAGATCTTCCGTGGGTACTTAGAGGATGAGCATGTCTCTGCCCATGCAGAAGAAGCGTTCTTCACCAATGTCCTACCACAATACATCTCCTCAAGTCCAGTTTCTATAACATGTTATGTGTCATCCAGCCCCTGTGTCAACTGTGCTGCCTCCATTGCTCGGTGCCTACGACGTTACAAAACTTTAAAACTTCACTTGGTTGTGGCACGGCTCTTCCAGTGGGAAGAATCAGAAATCCGTGGGGCACTGCGAGCTATAAGCTCTGCAGGCTGTAAGCTTCGGATGATGAAAAGTTCTGACTACTTGCACGTATGGCAAAATTTTGTGGAGCCTGACATCATATTAGATGAAGAAGGGCAAGTTGAGCAACAGAGCGAGCAAGAAGTCTTTATACCCTGGGAGGATTTAGATGAAAATGCCAAATATTACGAGGAAAAGCTTGCAGAAATTTTGAGATAAGCAACTGTTGTGCCACTAAAATGCCACAGTACAGTGTGCTGCAGATGATTTTGGCCTGGCTTGTTACTTTCTTGACAACTGTTATTTTTGGTTCTCAGACTTACCATTTACATCTTGCTTTCTTCATTTCTTCTCCATTGGAGGAAATTACTAAATGCTACCTTTTTACTAAAATGAATTTGCTAGTTTAGTGTAGTTGCAATAATTTATGAATTATGATACATACAGATGCAAAATGTACGTATATTGTTATTTTGAATGGTTTGTGATTTCTTGGAGAAGATCCCATTTATACATATAGTTAGAATGAAAAACAGTAATGTCAAAACATTTGGGGTTAAGGGTTTTTGTAAAGTGATTTTTTTTATCTCTTTAATAATTGTAAATGATAATCCTCAGTAACAATTGAGTAATAAATAAAAAAGTTTATAAATGTTAAATATCTTTAAAATACACAAGTGGTAAGCCACAGTAAAGTATGTGACCATTTACTCTATGCATTGCACACATGCAACAAGGCAACATTATATTATGTGTTAAGTTGCATTAAGGCTGCTTAATTTATTTTTAATGAGCTGGCAGTGTACCTTAAAGACTTAAAATAATGAAGTGCGTTAGTGGGATAATGATTTACAATAAATAAATTGCTCATTCAACCCAACTGGCAGTTTGAAGCTAAATCTAAGGTGCAAACTAAATGGTAAGCACTGTAAAAAGGAGATTCAGTTTAAAGTGGACCTTGAACATGCAAGGTGTGATCTTTAGATCATGCCTCCCTTGTATTTCAAATTTATGCATGATAGCTGTAAAAAAAGATACTTTTGGGGAAATAGTTAGAAAACATACTCACTGTACCCTTCTTGCAGCTTCTGCACTAGAGAAAGTCAAGTCATGATCCTTACAGCAAGATCCCAGGGAATGCTTAGTATCTCAAATCGCATGAGAAGATGCTCCATCACCATGTTGGATTTGGGGTACTCAGCATGTAAGAGGCACTTTGCTATTGGCTAATAATGGTGCCCATTAGTCCTTGCCCTGCTCCTGTCATTGTTAGAATATTGTCCCTCCTGCTGAGGCCAAACCCTCTACCATATTGTGCCCCACTCCATGCCAGAGGCCTCCACATGACATTCCTGGGGTTACTGAACTTTACTGATGGTACCCAGGAAATGCCTTAAAAGTCACATCACTTTTACATACATTCCAGAGTCACTCAACAATACATAGTCAATCACATTTAGTCAACAGTCTGAACTAGTCACATGTGAAAGTATATGCAGCACTTTAAGCAGCCATCCCCCTCGAACAGTCTCTCCTTCCACCCAGGGTCATCAGTACTCTCAGGATTGGGTTCTCTGTAGGCATCTCCTCCAAAAGGTTCACTTCTACCACGACCCTGCAGGGGAATAGCCTAACTCAGGGAACTCTTGGCCTGAAAGGCCTTTTGCAATCCGCTCTAGCCCCCACCTCTAACCCCCAATCTAAAAGGGGCCTAACACCTGATGATACTGTCTACTGTAGCCTGAAACCATTCTGGCACAGAGCCATATAGTAACAGACTAGCTAGCTGCAACTGCCTACATGTAACCTTGAGCTCTCACTAGAAGGATCATGATGTTACCTACTCGAGAGCAGAAGCCAATTGTAAGGTAAGTACATTTTCTAACAGGTGTTTTTTACATGTTGTGACTTGAATCTATCTGCATCTATTAGATTTTATGTCATCCGAAAGCTATAATGACTAGAGTGGCAGAGGAAATATGTGCACAAAGGCAGGCATATCAAACTTGAATGAAACATTGAATGCAAATTGAGTGGTATCCAAAAAGGGCCATATTATGTCTATATTATGTCTCTTGAGGGCCACACCTACCTAATTCAAGAACAAAGCATTATAGTGCTAATTAACATTACAGTAATAACTACAATGTACAATTTTGTATCTCAGAGAAAAGGACTGTAATACATTTCCTGAAGTATTTTGCTGCAAAATTACTTAAGTAATACCTGAAGAACAGATGGTGTTCTGACATTACTAAGAGCCACAAGCAAGAATTTAGGGGACTATATATGGCCTACAAAGAAGAGTTTTACATACTGGCATTAAAGGGTCAGTCCACCCAAAAGAGATATATTTAGGTAAAGCCAGGTGGGCTTAGTCAGTCCCTGATATCTTATATGTGCTGGATCCTCCAACAGCAAAATCTGTCTGCCATACCCTTCTAATCCTTGGAGGTTACAGTGCTGATTGCATTTTTCCATGATCTAAAATAAAAAAAAAGTTCAAGAGGGAGTGTAGGATCTTCTCATATTGACTACAGCAGGTGTACAATCCCAAAAAACACAGACATCTTAGTAATTATGTCCCCAAAAGATATAAGAAAAAATCAATGCTTTAAATGTAACGTCTACAAAAAATTAAAATACCATTTTTGTGTAGATTGATCATTTACATTACTTGGTCCACTTCTGCCATATTAGATACAGTTTCACCCTCAACTTATAGCCTAAAGCACCCTTTCATGCATTTACAACAACAATCAAGAAAGTGTGCAAGCTGATCTATCTGTAATACACAGTCCTGACATTACCATGAATAATGGCCTATAAAAATGTTGTTTTAGGCCTAGTACAAAATATTGTTTTTGTTTTTTTTTTTTGTTCAACCCAGCGGGCTGGACGGAAAAAAAACTAAAACAATCAGGAGAAGCCACTGTGCTAACAATGCAATATTAGATTAGCGATCTCCTCCATTGAGCAATTATTAGGGGGACAGCCCCCCTGCCAGAACACACTAGTTAGTGCTTGGCAGACCTTTTTCGGTTATGCCCCTTCGACAGAACACGGCTGAATGACCAGCTTCTATCGGACCAGCTGCCGTACACACGAGCTGAATGACAGCCGGTTTCTATTGAACCAGCCAACTCCGCCCCAAATTTGGCCCCTGTGTATGTCCCTTTAGTTTTTGAATAAGCTCAGTCCAATAAAGGTGGATTTTAGAGGCTTTTAGAATAATATGTCATACCCCCTTGTCTTCCCTTTACTTGATCTTTTCATGTTCTCACCCTTTACTTGATCTCTTCATTTTATTTCCGTACATTGCTTCCATTTACTAATTTTCTGCATACATTTGTTTCCCTTCAATTAGTGTATGTTTTCTGTTTCCTTTTATTCATCCTGTTAGCACTTCTTTATGTTTCTGTCTTATAATGTCCTCCTTTTCAACTGCTATGAGTATGTTTATTATTGATAAACCCATTATGTTTTAAGTCCTGAATACATTGGTACTTTTAGAAAAAGTAAACCCAAGCATGAAAATGTAATATATTGCAGCTTTCCAATCCTTAGATTGGTTCTGTTAGTTTTCTTTTTTCGGGCTAAGAGTATTGTTAGCAAATACAGAAAATGATTGATTTTCCAGAAGTACAGTGTCCTTGTCACTTCCTGTGAGCTTAAAAAATTAATGCAGCCACGCTGGTAAGCTGCTATATATTATTTTTTTTGGGGGGTGGGGGGTTAGATATGCTTTAAATGTCTGAATTTTGGGATATATTAGAAATAAAATAATTCTTTGGAATAGATTACACAGAACTGGAATGACAATGCTAATTGTTCCTTTATTTTGTAACTTTTTTTGTTTTATTGTGTTGCGGGTGGTTTGGAAAAGAATGGCTGCCGTGGACATGAGTATGTGTTCCACTATTTGGTCAAAATTAAAAGTGTGTTGAGTATTTCCTAAATGTGTCTACTTGTGTTCTGGTTATTTGGGCCAGTGAGCAATGGTATCAGTAGGGGGGGGCAGAGAGGGCCCTGACCCCCCCCCAACATTATGCTGTGCCCCACCATGTGCCCCTCCAATTAAAGTTCTTTTTTTACAAAAAGGCAATGTCTTTTTGTTTGCATTCGTAGCGGATGCGCCCCATCTTACTTGGGCCGCCGCTGGAGTAACACAGTCTCTATTGAGAGGGAGAGCACCCCCAGTCAGCTCCTGCGGGTGATTCCTCTCCCCACCCTCTGCTCGTTGACACTGCATCCTCATAGGCAGGGAGAAGAGCGAGTTGCATGAAGGACTCCACCAGCACTCTCAGTTACTGAAAAAACAGACTGATTTCTCCCGTCCTTAGGACAGGAGAACCAGCCTGTAAATTGCAAGAGATGCCAGACCAGCACTGTCAATAGCAGGGGCAGGACAGCAAGAGGAGGCCGGGGAACCCCACAGTGGCAGAACACCAGGGCCTAGTGGCAAGACAACCTTTGCAACCCTGATAGTTCTCCCACTGCTTTGGACCCCTATATTTTCTTGGTATGCTGGTGACATATATCTCTTGTTTTCTGCCACCCTGGGGAGCCCCAATACAGTAGGAAGGGAGCTCACTGCAGAACATGTGAAAAGGCCCATTGTGGGATCGTAGTAAAGGGCCCCAGGATATATATATATATATATATATATATATATATATATATATATATGCAGGTGACTGCTGTTTAGCAGAAGACGGCAACACTAGATCTGTCCCTCACTGGCAGTGGCGTCTCCAGCTTTCATATTTAGGGGGGGCACATGGGGGGACAGGGACAAAAGTAGGGGGGCAACTATAAAATGCAATTTAATATATATATATAATTGCATTTTATAGTTGCCCCCCTACTTTTGTGCATGTCCCCCCATGTGCCCCCCCTAAATATGAAAGCTGGAGACGCCACTGCCAGTGAGGGACAGATCTAGTGTTGCCGTCTTCTGCTAAACAGCAGTCACCTGCATGTTGTTTCAGACATTTTAAGGCCACATTCACACACTAGTATCTATGTGTACCCCCTAGGTCACCAGAACTAGTGCCCCATTAAAAAAATGTCCCCTTTTCTGGGGACAGCCAAAAAATGTAAGATTTTCATTTACTTTCACTTTCAATGATAATGGTAAACAGGACAAATAGAGAGGGTGAATTTCCCTAAAGTGGAACTTTACCCATAACAGCTTGATAAAAAAAAAAGAATGTTCTTTAGCAAGAAACATACATTCCATATTAATAATTACGCTACTAAAATTAGTGTGTGCTGTAAATTGCCTCCAACATTGCTCCTGTTTCTTCTTGCTGGAGGCTGCCATTTTGAAGAAGCCCAGAGCCGCTGAGCAGCAGTAAGACCTCTTTCACACCAAGGCGTTTTGCAGCGTTTTAGCGCTAAAAATAACGCTATTAAAACGCTCATAAAACGCTCCCCATCAATCTCAATTAAACTTTTCACACTGAGCTGTTGCGCTGGCGGGGCGTTGAGAAAAGTCCTGCAAGCAGCATCTTTGGAGCAGCTTTTGGGCGTTGAAAAAAGTGCTTCAAAAACGCCCCTCTCCATTGAAGTGAATTGAAAACGCTGTAAAAACACCTGAATAGCGCCTATAATCCGCCCTGAGCTGTAGAAAATTCACATGATCTCACAAAAAGGTAAACATGCAAGCAGAAAAGAGAGCATCTACAACAACAGGACTGAAATTGTGGGAAGGTCAGAATGATTAAACAGACCATCAAAGTGCCAAAAAAAGAATTATTCCCAGAAAAATGAAGATTTGAAGTAAAACAAGACACTGCTTGTTACTTTACAAGACACTGCTTGTTACTTTACAAGACACTGCTTGTTTTACATGATCTCACAAAGGATAAACATGCAAGCAGAAAGATAGCATCAATAACACATGCTTCAATAACACTTGAAAAACGCTGTTAAAACGCCTGCAGTGTTGCATTAATTTTACCGCTAGCGCCCCTAAAACGCGGTAAAAACGCTGTAATAAGGCATTTTAGGGTGTTTTTGAAGCGCCTTGGTATGAAAGGGGTCTAAGTCATAAAGTGGAACTAATACCATCAATTCAAAAAACAGTTACCTTCCTGGAATGCCGGGATAGCTAACTGTCACATTTGCTTGTGTCAAACTATTAAATGGTTGGTGTCATAACTGATCACATGTGCAGCACCATGGCAGTTGCAGATCAACGGAAGCAGCTTCCTTGGCTGTAGTGGATAGGAGTGTTTAATTCCACTTTAAGGCCGTCAGCAGATCGGCCTCTACAAACTCTGTAGTGCCTAAAAATTCCTAGAATAGAGAGCAACTGAGCATGTGCAGTACAGGGTGAGACATTATATTACTGGATTTTAAACAGTTTAGGCACTTATTTTTAATATTTTACATAACTATACCTCCAAAAGGGGCCAGCCTGAAGTGATCTAGCAGGACTTAATTTTCTGACTAAAGTTCCACTTTAAAGGGGGGTATAAAGTCAGAAGGAATTTTTATCTTAATGCAGTCTATGCATTAAAGGAGTTGTAAACCCTCATGGTTTTTCACCTTAATGCATTCTATGCATTAAGGTGAAAAACCTTCTGTAGTGTTGCAGCCCCCCAGCCCCCCCATTTTACTTACCTGGACGCTGTCATCCTCCGTCCGGGAACAAACACACCATCTGTAGCTGGTTTCTTGTGTCCTGATTGGATAGATTGAATTTCCGAATTACAATAGTACCGAATTTAAACAAATCCAAAATATCGAAAAAAATTCAGTCGAAACTCAAATCGCATTTGAATACTTTTCGAATAGTTTTCAAATTTGAATAGTTTCAAAATTATAAACATTCATAACATTTTAGAATCCGAAACGTTTTAGAATTCGAATAGTTTTCCAATTTCCTAAAAGAACAAAATAGAATAGAAAATAAAAGAATAGAATAGAATAGAATAGAAACAAATAGAATAGAATAACATAGAATGTAACCAATTTCTGAAATTCGAATTTTAAATAGAATACATTTGAATTTGAATACATAAGAAAATAATAGAATAGAAAAAATAATAGAAAAGAATAGACTATAATAGAGTAGAAAAGAATAGAATTAAAAACAATAGAATAGACAGAATATAACCAAAGTTCAAATAGAATCAAGTGAAATTTGAATAGAATAGAAAAGAATAGATTAGAATAGGAAGATGATTATATCCATTCTATTCTATTGTTTTTTTCTATACTATCGTGTAATTTTTTATTCTATTCTTCTCTATTCTTTTCTATTCTATTCAAATTGATTCTATTAGAATTTTGGAAAATGGTTATATTATTTCTATTCTATTGTTTTTTTAATTCTATTCTTTTCTATTCTTTTTGAATTTCAGAAGATGTTTTATAGTCTTTTTGTTTTATTCATTTTTTTAAAAATTCTATTCTATTCCTTTCTATTCAATTCCATTCTATTCTGTTCTTTTATCTTCTTTTTTGTTCTGTTTTACTCTATTATATTATATTCTTTTCTAATCTATTTTTTTCTATTCGATTCCTTTATTTTCTATTCTACTTTTATTCTCTTTGAAATTTGGAAAACAATTTAAATTCGAAAACTCTTAGAAATTGGTTCGAAAACTTTTTGAATTGATCCGAATTAGAAAAATTTAAATTAATTCAAAAACGAATAAATGAAACAAATTCCGAAAATGGATTAAAAAATTTAACTAAATGAATTTATGTAAATAACAAGTCAAAATGAAACAAAACATTTTTTTTCGTTCTGCATATGTCTACCTGTAACTGCAAGAGAGCTTTTCTGTTGAAAAACAACATACTTACTGGCTGGATCACCAGATGATAATAAAAGAAATAAAGCCTAAAAAAGGAAATGAATACAGCCATCACATATAGGGATCAGTAGGTCACAATTTATTAAGTGTTTGTTTTGGGGTTTAATACTGCTTTATTTTAAGGATAGTTGAAGTTTACCAGATAGAATTAGCTGTTCACTGGTCAGTTTCTGCTGTTTCCTGGAATTTCTATTTAAATAAGCCAAAGTTCTTTTTCTTGCACTTGTATTTTTATTAGTGAGTGTTCAAGTACACCAAGGGCAATATTATTATGGATCTGCTATGCATCTGCAACAAATGTGTGGTGAGTGAATGTCCTTCAAATTTACTGATCTATCAAACCCTCTTATTGAAGGTTCACGAAGAATGACGGTGTTCACTGGGTCAGACTCACAGCTTGTAAATGCAAATTGGCCAAATACTTTATCTCTGTAAGCAGCTGCAGAAAATTATAAATAGTGCAAGTGTTGACCTGCGATGAACTGACAGCTGAAAAGGTGCAAATGATCACAGACTGTAAAAAACTAGCAAAGTGTCTCCATTCCAGAATGGGGCAGATTAAACCCCTTCACCAGCACTCAGTATATTAAATGTGGAATAGTGTGGCAAAAATCTTTTTCGTTTTACTGCATTTGTTTGCTTCATAAAAATACGTATTAATTGAAATAAAAAATATTAAAGCTCAAAAAACAAATATACTTTACATGAGATCCTGATAAAAGACCTACTGCTGCCGTCCTCAACACGAATTAATATAATTCAAATTCAAATAAACAAATTAAAGTGATGATGTAAGTGAACTTTGACCCTTGTTTTAAATGGGCTTCTCTCCCCTCAGTCATCCAGCAGACCAATGCTCCACTCAAGTCTGATATTGCCACCATTTCTTGCATCCTCCAGAGTTGGACCACCAGCAGCAGAACCAATCCACGATGCTTTACTGTAGTCATGGCGGTAAAACTAGGGGATTCAGCGGCTGCTAGAGCATGCACATGTAAGTGGCTTGAAATGAGCTAATTAGGTGCTGCCCTGGACAGGGTAAGAGTGACATCACTGGTTGCTAGCCACTAGGCAGCTCTAGCAACCAGTGACCAAGAGTAGAGTCAGGTGGAGGCGGGGGCGGAGCTGGAGCCGGAGCCAGCGCTACCACGGCTCAGTCTGCCCCTGTCCCCTGCATTCTGGACAAGAGATTCGGGGCTATGGGCCCCAGACTCGAGGCTATGGCCCCAACAATTGCTGTTGTTCTGATCCTATTAGTACCACAGGCAGGCAGCTGCAGTATTTACAGTTAGTGTAGTGCGTCCTCTGCACAGTGTGCACCTAAAGCTACTTGAAGAAAATTGGTGGTGTTCTTCTGATCCTATTAGTACCACAGGCAGACAGCTGCAGGATTTACAGTTAGTGTAGTGCGTCCTCTGCACAGTTTGCACCTAAAGCTCCCTGAAGACAATTGCTGTTGTTCTGATCCTATTAATACCACAGGCAGGCAGCTGCAGTATTTACAGTTAGTGTACTGTGTCCTCTGCACAGTGTGCACCTAAAGCTATCTGAAGAAAATTGGTGGTTTTCTTCTGATCCTATTAGTACCACAGGCAGGCAGCTGCAGTATTTACAGTTAGTGTAGTGCATCCTCTGCACAGTTTGCACCTAAAGCTCCCTGAAGACAATTGCTGTTGTTCTGATCCTAGTAATACCACAGGCAGGCAGCTGCAGTATTTACAGTTAGTGTACTGTGTCCTCTGCACAGTGTGCACCTAAAGCTACCCGAAAAAAATTGATGGTGTTCTTCTGATCCTATTAGTACCACAGGCAGGCAGCTGCAGTATTTACAGTTAGTGTACTGGGTCCTCTGCACAGTGTTCACCTAAAGCTACCTAAAGACAATTGGTGGTGTTCTTCTGATCCTATTAGTACCACAGGCAGGCAGCTGCAGTATTTAAAGTTCGTGTACTGTGTCCTCTGCACAGTGTGCACCTAAAGCTACCTGAAGACAATTGCTGTTGTTCTGATCCTATTAAAACCACAGGCAGGCAGCTGCAGTATTTACAGTTAGTGTACAGTGTCCTCTGTACAGTGTGCACCTAAAGCTACCTAAAGAAAATTTGTGGTGTTCTTCTGATCCTATTAGTACCACAGGCAGGAAGCTGCAGTATTTACAGTTAGTGTAGTCTGTCCTCTGCACAGTGTGAACCTAAAGCTACCTGAAGACAATTGCTGTTGTTCTGATCCTATTAATACCACAGGCAGGAAGCTGCAGTATTTACAGTTAGTGTACTGTGTCCTTTGCACAGTGTGCACCTAAAGCTACCTGAAGACAATTGCTGGTGTTCTCATACTAATAATACTACAATAATACTACAGGCAGGCAGTTGATTCTGCTAGCTGCAGTATAATCAGTATATATATATATATATATACATCCCAGCTTTGTGCAGCTACATCTCCCTGCAGGCCATTAGTATGTCTGGAAGGCCAACAAGGAGAGGCAGACAGTCACAAGCCAATAAAAGAGGGCAAGCAGGCTCTGTGTCTAAAGGCAACAGTGCTGGTCGTGGACACGGTGCATCCTCATCAGCACATGGCCGTGGGACATGCTTGACCTTTTTTTCGGCAGCTGGCCGTGTTGAGCCGCAACATGCCGAAGACTTGGTAGAGTGGATGACCAAGCCGTCCTCATCCTCTTCATCCTCTCTCACCCAGGCTCAGGGTACTTTGTCTGGCAAAGCAGCTGCCAACGCGGCCTCTTCCCTCAGCTCAATGGCATCAGTCACTCCTTCCCTAGCCCCACCATGTCCTCCTGAGGAGTCCCCCGAACTGTTTGACCACAGTGTTGGGTACACACTCCAGGAGGATGCCCAGCATTTTGAAGGCTCCGATTACCCAGCTAGAGGAAGGCAGTAACGTGAGCCCAGACAGAGGGGTTGCCCAAGAAGGACAGCAATCTGGCAGTCATGTTCCCCCAGCTGCAACATACTGCCAGCTTTGCTCCAGTGATGAGGAGGGAGGGGATGATGAGGTCACTGACTCCACGTGGGTGCCTGATAGGAGAGAGGAGGAGGCACATCTCCAATGAGGCAGTATGCCCTCCAGGGGCCAGCTTAAGGGCAGCACACTGACTGCATCACCCTGCAGAGCTCCACATGTGCAGGGCGCTGCTGTCTCATTATTCCAAAAGTTCTTTGTTGTGGGCCTTTTTTGAGACTAGTGCATCAGATCCCACCGCTGCTATTTGCAACATATGTCTCAAGCGTATCTTGCGTGGCCAAAACATCACCCACTTGGGCACCACATGCTTGACCAGACATATGTCGACTTGCCATGCAGTTCGTTGGCAAGCGTACCTAAAAGACCCACACTAAAGAACAAAGCGGACCTCTCCTTGCTCCTCATCAGCTGGGATCTCCAACCCCACTATACCTTCAGTCCTCTCTGAAACCTGCACTGAGAGGAATGAAGGTGTAGAATTAGGTGTACTAGTACTTGCAATTAGGTGTACTAGTACTTACAAGTACTTGCGGGCAATCTGCTATCGGTACACCGAGGTCAGATTGTACCAGGCAAATTTCCCTGCCCCAGCTGCTGCACCACCGAAAGAAGCTCGCTCCCAGCCATCCACATGCCCAGCGGTTGAAAACTAGCTTGGCTAAATTGCTAGCACTTCAACTGCTGCCTTTTCAGTTGGTAGACTCTGCCCCCTTCCGTGAGTTTGTGGAATGTGCGGTTCCTCAGTGGCAGGTTCCCAAATGCCACTTTTTCTCACGGAAGGTGATTCCGGCTCTCTACCGGCATGTGGAAGGCAATGTCTTGGCCTCGCTGGACAGGGCGGTCAGCGGTAAGGTGCATATTACCGCTGACTCATGGTCCAGCAGGCATGGACAGGGACATCACCTAAGTTTCACGGCACATTGGGTGACTCTGCTGGCAGCTGGGAAGGATGCAGGACAAGGTGCAGTAGTGTTGGAGGTTGTTCCTCCACCATGCCTCCAAAATGCCAGTACTGATGATTCTGACACACCTCTCTCCTCCACCCCCTCCTCTTCTTCTTCCTCCATGGCCTCTTTCTGTGCTTTGTCCTCGGAACCAGCTGTGCTCCGTAGGCATTCAAAGGGCTACGCAAGCACGCAGGCAAAAAGATGCCATGCGGTGCTTGAGCTGGTGTGCTTGGGGGGCAGGAGCCACACTGGGGCAGGGATTCTGTCAGCTCTGCAGGGGCAGGTTCAGAGGTGGTTGATACCATACCAGCTTAAGCCAGGTATGGTGGTTTGCGACAATGGCACCAACATCCTCTCTGCCCTCCAACAGGGACAACTGACCCATGTGCCCTGTTTGGCTCACATCCTTAACTTGGTGGTGCAGCGGTTCTTGGGCAGCTACCCGGGCTTACAGGATGTCCTGAGGCAGGCCAGGAAAGTCTGTGTGCATTTCCGCAGGTCATATAATGCCAGTGCTCGACTGGCTGACCTCCAAAAGGAATTTAACCTGCCCAAGAACCGCCTAATCTGTGACATGCCCACCAGGTGGAACTCAACGTTAGCCATGCTGCAGCGCCTGCACACACAGCAGAGGGCCATCAATGAGTACCTATGCGACTATGGCACCAGGACAGGGTCAGGGGACTCTGTTTTTTTCCCCCACGCCAGTGGGCTATGATCAGTGATGCATGCACTATCCTGTCACCATTTGAGGAGGCTTCGAGGATGGTGAGCAGTGACAGTGCATGCATCAGTGACACTGTCCCTCTTGTCCACCTGTTGGAGCACACACTGCGTGGAATAAGGGACAGGGCACTTGAGGCAGAACAGAGGGAGGAAGAGGAGGACTTCCTTACCTCTCAAGGTCTCCTTTATCCAGGTTGTGTTCCTGCAAGCCCGCCGATCACACAGGAAGAGGAGGAGGAAGATTGTGTCAGCATGGAGGTGGAGCCTGGCTCTCAGCATCAGCAGCAGTCTTCAAGGGATCATTTACAGTCCCAAAAAACCCAGGGACTTGTACGTGGGTGGGAGGAGGTGGCTGTGGATCATGTCGTCCTTAGTGACCCAGAGGACTCAGGACTGAATGCCTCAGCAAACCTACGCTGCATGGCCTCCCTGATCCTGCAAAGCCTGCGGAAAGATCCTCGTATTCATGGTATCAAGGGGAGGGATGATTACTGGCTGGTAATCCTCCTTGATCCACGTTACAAGGTTTTGGTTACGGACCTTATCTTGCCGTCACAGAGGGAGCAGAGGATGAAACATCTTCGGGAGGCCTTGCAGAAAGGTTTGTGAAATGCGTTTCCAGAGCCTGGGAGGTTATAATTTCCTGGTCCTCCTGGACAACGTGTTGCTGAGGCTTTGGTCAGTCACAGAAGGAGCGGTGGAGATGGTGGCCATCAGACTGATGCGTTAAATTTTTTAGTCAGCAGCCCCAAGGTATGATCGGTTCCAGCAACCATCGCCAGTGTCTGATTCACATGGTGCAGGATTACCTAGGGGCAAGATCAGACTTGGACACCTTTCTCACTGAAAATCCTGGGTTACTGGGTCTTGCTACTGGCCTGTCCTGCATCCAGCGTTCTTTCGGAACGCACATTCAGTGCTGCTGGAGGCTTTGTAACCGATCACAGCGTGCGCCTGTCCACCGAATCGGTCGATCAGCTGACCTTCATAAAAATTAATCAGTCTTGGATCACCAGCTACCAAGCACCTGATGCTGATGTAACTGATTGATTTTTTTTTAATGTGAGATCCCTTCAAGACTGCCTATGCTGATGCTGAGTGACTATCCTGTTATACTGAATGACAATCCTCTTCCTCCTTAATTTTCATGCTGATAGCTTGTAAGAACATTTTTGGTTCTGGGCACTGCCACCAGTGGCCAAGGCCCAATTTTTCAGCCCTTGTTTAACAGGGGCATGTAATTACAATTTTTGATGCAATACTTTGCAGCAGGGCTCATTCCTGCGCTCCAACTATAGTGTCTGTGAGGGGTTGCAGTGTTGTGGCATCAGCACCAGTGCCTAAGGCCCAATTTTTCAGCCCCTGTTTAACAGGGGGCGTATAATTACAATTTTTGATGCAATACTCTGCAGCAGGGCTCATTCCTGCACTCCAACTATCCTGCAGTGTTGCAGGGTTGCAGTGTTGTGGCAGCAGGGCTAAGGCTCAATTTTTCTGCCCCTGTTCAACAGGGACATGTAATTACAATTCATGATCTAATATTTCACAGCAGGGCCCATTCCTGTGCCCACCAAGAGTAACTGTGAGGGCTTACAGTGTTGTGGCAACACCAACACCACCAAAGACCCAATTTTTCTGCCCCTGTTCAACAGGTGCATGTAATTACAATTCTTGATATAATATTTCACAGCAGGGCCCTTTCCAGCACCCACCAAGAGTAACTGTGAGGACTTACAGTGTTGTGGCACCAGCACCACCACCACCAGCAAAGGCCCAATATTTCTACCACTGCTCAACAATGGCATGTAATTACAATTCTTGATCTAATATTTCACAGCACGGCCCGTTCCTGCACTCACCAAGAGTAACTGTGAGGACTTACAGTGTTGTGGCAACACCAACACCTAAGGCCCCAATTTCTGCAGAGTATATAGGGCAGGCCCCTACTTTCAAACATCCAACTTAGAAACAACTCCTACTTGCAAACGGAAGGAGACAACAGGAAGTGAGATGAAATCTACCCCTAGGAAGGGAAATTCTCTCCTGTAAGAGTTAATATGGGAAAAACGTGTCTCGTCTTCACTGATGATTTATCACCAATCCTTGTTTCACTAAAAACCCCAAATTTTCAAAAAACATTTGTCATTGGCACAGAAGGTGAGGTGAAATCTTCTGAAGAGGTGCACAGACAGCAAAACAAATGTTACAGGGGTGATAACCCTTCCCTATGTTTTCCAAAAAGCTTAAAAATAGATTTTTTGACTGGAGCTACACTTTAAAAATGTACCAGTTCAAAATTACAAACAGATTCTACTTAACAACAAACCTACAATCCCTGTCTTGTTTGCACCGCCTGTATACTGTTGTTCAGAGTATATAGGGCCTGGGGGCCCCACACCTTTGCTTTTTTTAATTTGGGTGCGGGGTTCCCCTTAATATCCATACAAGACCCAAAGGGCCTGGTAATGGACTGGGGGGTACCCATGCTGTTTGTCTCATTGATTTCCATCCATATTGCTGAGACCCGACATTACATTAAAGCCGCAATCAGTTTTAAATAATAAATATATAATTTATATCCCTTGCCAGGAGAGGGGAGGTGGGGGCGGACCTTATGCACCTGTGAGTCGGCGAGGCTATCAATTAGGACCAAGCATCCTATATATAGTGATTAAACATCCCAGGGATCCTTGTTTGATCCACAATGTTCTATCAGGACAATCACAGAAATACAAGCGGCCTAAAGACAGGTAAAATATAGTTGTATACTATGCCAGGTTGGACACGATGGCACATGGCTTGCGCTGCGGGTCCCTCTATGTCACCTGACCATACATGACCCCATTTTAATTCATTTTACTGTTGATATACACTGTTTGATATCATAGAATTGGCTTTACTGCCTACATCACCAAACCCAATCATTATGTAATCCCAACAATGTGACTTTCTTTCCACTGTTGGAACACTTCCACATCAATATACACCAGGCCAATTTACATTGAAATCACTCCCTATGTTTGTTAATGTCAGTACACACACATTTAGCACTATGTTTTTCATATTATCATAGACTTTCCCATGAGTCTTGCTTGGCCCGTTTTGACGTTCATTCACAATATTAGCACAACTCATGTTTTTTGTCATTCCACACCAATTTTTTGATCTTACTTTTTCTCCCATCCACACATCACACACACTTCCCCCTTCCTCCCCCACTATAACCACCTGCACACCAAATTTTATATCCTTTTTTTTTATCTCCCCTTCTCCTTCCCCTCCCCCCTTTTTTCCCTCCACTTCTTCCCTTTTCACCCCCCCCCCCCTTCTCTTCTCCCTTCCCCCTTTATCCTTTCTCCTTCCCCCTTTTTTTTTTTTTTACAATTCACAATTCATCTCATTCCTCACATTCAGTACTCATATACGATACTGATTTTGTAGTTACTTTATTGATTACCACAACATCCATATGTTGCTGGCTGTAACCCAATACAAAAAACTAAGAAGTACATAAAATGACTCTTGTTAAACTTAAAAATAATATATACTATAAAAGATCTAACTACTCTTTCATTATTTCCATTACTCTAGCATTGAAATTATGAAACACCTTTATCTGTGTTAAACATAAATGTACTCATAGCACTGCTATTTGATGCTTTGACCGCAGGTGCTGTTTTTTTCGCCTCCATGCCCCTCCCTAACATTTGGGATTATCCTGTATTGTGATTCCTCGTAAGCCACGCATGAATGGTAGGCCCTCATCTATGTTGTTCCGGCTGGCCGGGACTCCTAGTGGGATCGAGTGGAGGGGGTTGCTTAGAGGACCCCCGTTTCAGGAGATATTGCTTAATACAGTGTGATTGGTAACTACATAGATAAATGTTCATTACTATGGCATTTTTATTCCGTGGTTTTGTTTATGAATTTCAATATATGTATAAATATTTTTTCAGCGTATTAATCCTCTGATGAAGACCCGGAGGGGTCGAAACGCATCAGTATTCGCTCTTCATTGTCAACTTTTTTAACACTTGAAAATTATGTAAATTGTGTTCAGTCTCTGTGTTGTTGCTTTTACATCTCCTGTACCACAGCTCATATTTTAACCATTAGTGTCAATTTTTTGTTATTATGACATCAATAAAAAATTGTAATAATCCTAAATCACGTGTAGTATTTTTTCTACCCCTTCGCTGCTAAAAAACCCCACACGGGGGACAATTCCCTTCTTTTGATGTGATGACCACCCTACCCCCACTTTCCCAACACACATATCCATAGGAAGTACATGTGAAAAGTCTACGGGATGTGCATAGCACATTATTTAAATAGCTCCTTTGTGTAGTTGTGCAATTATTTTAAGCTTGTATGAGTAAATGTTTGATAAATGCATCTCAGTTCCTGATCTCTATGAGGCCTTTCTTAAACCCTCTCACCGTCAGAGCTATTTTTTTTTTTTTGCACACATGTTAAAATGCACATTTACTGAAGATTACTTTAAACCCCCAAAATATTAGATATTTTCTAAGAAGAGACACTGTAGAAAAACAAAATAAGTGGCAGTTGCAATTTTTTTTTTCAAATATATATTTTATTCAACTCCAGAAAAAAAGGGGGGAGAGGTCTCCACGATACAAATAAGGGTGTATACAGTTTCGAGATTATACAATCCATGCACATCTTCTATGGTAAATGTTTACAAGAGATGATACAGCACATATATTAACATGGAACAATGGGACAAGAACTTGTCCTCGGTTAGACATACACCCTCTGGTATTCAGATACACGTAGCTGAGATAGGGTAGGGCCTCTCACCCCTACCTTTTTCACCTTTTATTAAGAATGGGAAAGGAGGGAATATGGCAGGGGGGAGAAGAAGAGAAAAAGGGGGAGGGGGGAGATAGGAGATGGTGGTGGCTAGCAGTTGTATGGATTTAACAAAGCAGGCAAGGTACTGTAGGTCCCCAGAAGACGCTGTCCCTCATCTGAATAGAAGAAGATACTCCATGCGTTCCAGGTCTTCTTATAGGTCTCTTGCCTATTTTGTGCCGTGAGGATTAAGTCTTCCATTTTCCTCACCTCCTCTACTTTACGTATTCAGTGTGCAATGATCAGAGGAGAGCTCTGCTTCCAGTAGAGGGGTATACACGCCTTTGCTGCTTTGAGTAAGTGGCGTATTAGTGACTTTTTGTATGTTTTTATACGGATCTTTGAGTGATGCAATAAGAAGAATGCGGCCTCCTCTGGGATTAGATACTCTGTGAATTTCTGTGTAATGCGTCATACCTCCCCCCAAAAATCTTTCAACCTAGGGCAGGACCAGAAAGTATGGATCAGGGTACCCTCTTCTTCTCCACAGCGCCAGCACTGTTTCGAGGTAGAAGGGAAGCATCTATGTAATCTGGAGGGTGTGAAATACCAATGGGAAAGGAGTTTAAAGTTTAGTGCACAAGGAGGTTTTAAGGGCTAGAGTAATGATGCCTTGTTTTTGTACAATTAACGTACAATTTAGATCTCTTTCCCATTTGGACAGACAGGACAGATGTGGTTGGTCTTTTGGTGTATTCAGCATGGTATATGTTTGGGAAAGAGTATGGGCCAACGACTCCATGCCTGAGCAGAGGTCTTCAAACGGCGTCCGCTGACGCACGAAGCCTTGAGGGCAGGGGATGGAATGAAGGAAGTGGTGTAGTTGTACCGCTTTCCAAAAAGAGAGTTGAAAGGTCCCTGTAAGTTCGGCCAGTTCTAATATGGTTGGCCATTTCCAATTTAGCTGCGTGATCATAGCGGGAATCTCTAATGCCCCGTACACACGGTCAGACATTGATCGGACATTCCGCCAACAAAATCCTAGGATTTTTTCCGACGGATGTTGGCTCAAACTTGTCTTGCATACACACGGTCACACAAAGTTGTCGGAAAATCCGATCATTCTGAATGCGGTGACGTAAAACACGTACGTTGGGACTATAAACGGGGCAGTAGCCAATAGCTTTCATCTCTTTATTTATTCTGAGCATGCGTGGCACTTTGTGCATCGGATTTGTGTACACACGATCGGAAATTCCGACAACGGATTTTGTTGTCGGAAAACTTTATAGCCTGCTCTCAAACTTTGTGTGTCGGAAAATCCGATGTGTGATGAAGCCTACACACGGTCGGAATTTCCGACAACAAGGTCCTATCACACATTTTCCGTCGGAAAATCCGACCGTGTGTACAGGGCATAAGAGCGGCGTATTCCGTAGAGTGTAAAGTTCAGATGGCCAAAAATTGGAAGCATTGGAGAGTTTTTGGACATGAGGGATGCTTGGTTGGTGGCTAAACGGCTATGTCTCAGAGTAGTGCCCACTAGCGGGTGAGATTTCAGTCCTGGGGGAAGAGCACAATAACACCAGTGTGCGCCTTTCAATGGTATGTGGGTTTGGGCTTGTTCCAATTGTACCCAAAGTTTGGACGTCTTATTACGTCTCCAATCCGGTATGCGTCCTAAATGGGAGGCTAGGTAATACTGACGTACGTCGGGCAATGCCAACCCTCCATAGTGTTTGGGAAGCGTCATTTGCGAACGGTTGATTCAGGGGTTTTTGTGGGCCCAAACAAAATGGTTGAGAAGGGCCTGTACCTGTTTGAAATAGGAGGGTGGGATCTGGATCGGTAGGGCTTGAATAAGGTAAATGAATTTGGGCAATATACTCATTTTGATATGGTTACATCTTCGAAACCAAGAATGATAGCCTGTGTGCCACTTCTCTAGTAAGGTGCGAGTCTTGGATAGTAAAGGGGAAAATTCAAGTCGAATGTGCGTGAAATGTCTGGTGGGATGAGTGTACAGAGGTATTTTGATGCTGTGTTCGTCCACTTAAAGCGGAAATTAGTTTGCAGGTCGAGTAAAGTGTGAGGGGAAACTGCAATATCCATAGCCTCTGATTTGGCGAAGTTTATCTTTAAATGTGAGATGTCCCCATAAGTTTTGAATTCTCGAAGGAGATTTGGTAAAGAGGAGTGGGGACAGGGGGCATCCCTGTTTGGTTCCATTTCCGATGGAGAAAGGGGATGAGAGTACTCCGTTCTCCGTTCGCCTTTACCTGGGCTGATGGATTTGAATATACTGTATATTGCCAATCCATTTCATCATTCTATTTCCTAATCCAATGTGTCAGAGAACTGAAAACATAAAGTTCCAGTTCACCCGATCAAAGGGCTTTTCGGCATCGGTATTAACAAATATACTGGGAATTTTAGTGGTGTTTGTCAGAGGTGGGGGACTCGAGTCACATGACTTGACTCGAGTCGGACTCGAGTCACCTGTTTGAGGACTTGCGACTTGCTTGACAAAATTAAATAAATGACTCGACTTGACTTTGACTTGCCACTAATGACTTGCGACTTGACTTTGACTTGGGCTATTTGACTTGCAATGACTTGCAATGACTTGGCACCACCAGTGTTGTGTCTTGGCCTAGGCAAAATATGCCAAGAAAAAAGCACTAAGCAGTTTTGTTAATGTTGAAAATGAAACAAAACCTTTCCTGAAAAGTGACTTTTAACTAATTTTAAGGATGGAAATGGGGTAGATCAGTATTTTGACTTAATTTGTGACTTGACCAAAATAAATGACTTGACTTGACTTGCTTGACTTCCAGCAGGGACTCGACTTGACTTGCTTGCTTTTCGCCACAGTGACTTGGGACTTGCGTATGACTTGAAGGTTAAGACTTGAGACTTGCTTGTGACTTGCACATGTGTGACTTACCCCCATGTCTGGTGTTTGCTACGTGAAGGAGATTGAGCACCTTAATGATTTTATCTCTCGCCTCTCTGTTGGGTATAAATCCGACCTGGTCAAGATGTATTAGGGCCCGGAGGTGGTGTGATAATCTAGTGGCTAATATTTTGGAAGCGAGATGGGTCTGTAACTCCCGCAGAGGCCTGGGTCCTTCCCTTCCTTATGGATCAGGGATATATTTGGCCTCTCAGGGTGTCTCTGGGAAAGTTCACATCCGATCCCAATGCATTGAAGAATGTTACCATATGCGGGCCTAGAATTGGGAGGAAGGTCTTGTAGTATTGGGTGGTATATCCGTCCGGGCCCGGGGCTTTATCTAATTTCATGTCGCCTACAGCCACTTGTAGTTCTTCTAAAGTAATTGGTTCATCTAATAATTCTTGGGACTCTGTGGGGAGTGTTGGGAGTTGGGAATCTGCAATATACTTTTCTATGTCTTCCTGCCTAAAGCTGGAGCTCGGTAAGTTATAGAGGTCAGAGTTATTATCACAGAATCCCTTTGAAATTTGCTCAGAAAGTGTAGCTTTCTGGCCATTGGGGCAAGTTATCTGAGGAATATAGGACATGGATTTTCTTTCCTTGACTGCTCTGGCTAAGCTTTTCCCCACATTTATCTCCGGACTCATAAGACATCTTGCGACTAAATTGAAGTGCCGCTTTGGCTTTGTAATGAAGCAGGTCTGTTATCTGTGAACACAGTGTCCTCAGCTCTGTCTCTAAGGCCTGAGAAGGAGCGTGTTTGTGCTGAGCTTCTACAGAGGCTAAGCGGGATAGTAAGTTGGCAAGTTGTTCGTTTCATTTTTTTTGGTATGCACCCCATGTTTGATGAGGACCCCTCGGAGGACACATTTGTGGGCTTCTCACACCAACCCAGGGTCACAGTCCTGCGTGTCATTCTCCCAGAAGTAATGGTCTAGCTCTTTGGTCACATCTGCTAATACTTCAGGTATTTGGAGGAGTCTTTCATTTAGATGCCAAAATAGGGATCTCGGCAAGGGTTTCTCAGAGAGTGTATATGTAAGGGAGATGGGGGCATGATCGGACCATGTAATCTGACCTATGGATGTGGAACTTACTAGGTGCAGTTGATCATGGGGTATCAGAAACAGGTCTATCCTAGAATACAGCTTATGCTGGGCGGAGTAGAAGGTATAGTCCCTTTCGCCTGAGTGTTGTAGGCACCATACGTCAATTAGCTGAGCATTGTGAAGGGCTTGTGCTATTCGTTTATTGGCCGATGGAGGAATCGAGGAGCTACCTGAGGAGGTGTTTGAAGAGGGGATCAGCGGGACGTTGAAATCTCCCCCCAGGATCAGTTGGCCTGCTTTAAATTTCATCAAATTATCTAGGGCATGTCTGAGGAAACGGTCTTGGTGATTATTGGAGAGCGTACATTGTAGCAAGCGTAAGTTGGATTCCACCTAGGAGACCTCTAAGAAAAAGGAAATGCCCCTCAGGGTCAGTCGACACTTCCTGGCATTGCCACGGTAGCCTGCTGGAGATTAAAATGGACACTCCTCTAGTTTTGGATGCAAAGTTAGTGGAATGGTATACTTGGGGGAAGGACCTATTTTGGTCTATCTTTCTTAAAGTGTGTCTCCTGAATGAAGACCACGTCAAAGTGTGATTTCTTAAGGTCATGTAACAGAATATGTCTCTTTTCGGGTATGTTCAAAACTTTTGCATTAAGAGAGGTCACTTTTATAGAGTCCACCGCCATGTCTTAAAAAGAAGGGGTAGCTGTCAGAAAGCCCGCGAAGGATTGGAGGAAGGGAAAAATGCAGAATGAAAGGGGGAGGAAAAAAAAAGGGAAATAAGTAGTTCAGCAAGTAGATCTGGGAAAAGGAGAAAGTTTAAAAGATAGGGAACTGTCACAGAGGTGTGCAGTTCCTCAGGAAAGTTCTAGTGTATTTAGCTAAGGCGCTCTCCAGTTTTCACTGGAAACTGAGCGCAGTCCTAAGTGGGTTTGTGAATAGACAGAGCCGGGAAGCGAGCTCCCCGGTCCCCCCAGCCATCCCCGGCAGTTGTATCTGTGATGTCCTGAACCAGAATGCAACCAAAACATACAAAACTAAACTAGTGTCAGGTAGAAAACATGTCACATATAATAAGGCAATAGTGGCATAAACCGTAAACGATAAAAAAGGCAATACAATGAAACATTTTCAACTGGCTTTCTATTAAGTTTCTGTGTGCCTGACCAGACTAATAAGCATGTAACACAGTCCCCCAACAAGGCGGAAGATACTGGTAAGGATATTTATCTATAGACATGTTCTTATAGGTGACTCCTAGCACAGGGAACAGTCTGGTAAACTAAGGCTGGCCATACACTATACAATTTTCTGATTCAATTTCCTTTAGATTTACCTTCAACTATGTAGTGCAAGGGCCTGTCTGATTGCATACAAATTAAAAGGGTGTAGGTTTGACCTCATATTATATGGTTTTGGTAAATCTAAAGGAAAGTTGAACAGGAAAATTGTATAGTGTATGGCCAGCTTGAGTGTTTCATAACAGATCCTAACATGTCTCTAGGTCTAGGGTGTGTGTGTGTGTATCACCGACTATTTTCTCATCCATCACTCACATCCGAATGCTATGGTAAAGCCTATTCTCCCCAACTTATAGATAATATGATGTCCACTGGATTATTGAGCTTGGGGCTCCAAACAATACTTACAACAATGTTCTTGAGATGTGATGTTGGATAACATGAACAGAGTCATTGATTAAGATCTAGTTCCGGGCAGAAGTGGATCCTACTGTGCAGGCAAGGAGTATAATCCCACCCCCCTTCGCCCCCGATCTCCAGGCAGTACTCCCCTTGATCTAGCGATAGCGTGGTGTCACCGAGTTTGAAAGGTCATATCTAACTGCAGCACGTTTTTGGTGGGGGAATAAGAATAAATCGTTGCCTGTCAGTTGTTCCTCATGATGCTTAAATGTCCCTCCTGTTGTGGTTCCTTGGGAGTTCACAGAGTATATCTCCCGTGTACGTCAGGGGAAAGGATAGCTGAGTGTTACCCCGGAATCTTTCTGTCGTTCAGTGGCGAGATAACTGTGTATGGCTTCACTCCCTAATTACATTACAGGGAGGATAAAGAGAGGTTCACTGATGGATCACCGAGTTCGTTACCGTTGTTCTCCCTTGTGCAGGTAAGGGCTGCTTCTCAGTCGGCGCGGCAGTCTAGCTGCATTTCAGGTGACATTGCCTGCGCTTCAATGTAGCCCTGGACAGATCAGGCAGGACTGTAATGTGTGCGTCATCAAGTTGAACGCCCCCTTGTTCCCAGGCTCTTCGTAGGATGGCATCCTTCTGTGGGTAGTGAAACAATCTGTAGACCACGTCTCTTGGCCTTCCCAGATCTACCGATCTGGGGCCCAGCGGTCTATGTCTATGGAGCCTGTGGAGTCCTCTAGGATGGTGCGGAACATCTCCTGTATGGTTTCTCCCAGGGATTCTGCCTCTATGGTCTCCAGCAGGCCCCGGAGCCGCAGATTCTTCCTGCGACTCCGGTCTTCTATGTCTTCCAGATGAAGCTGGAGGGCAATGGCTGTGTCTCGGTGGTGGTCTCGGGATCGCTCCAGCTCTGACACCCGATTCTCCAATGTTGAGAAGGAGGCTTCCCCTGTGGACACTCTGTCTGCCAGGGCGGTTACATCATCTCTCACCTCCTGGATGTCTCGGCGGTGAGTTTCCTCCAACCGCAGGATGAGCGCCTCTATGTCAGTTCTCGTTGGAAGGGCTTGTATAAGTGCCCTAATGTCTTGTTCTGCTTGATTCAGCCCTTGACATTGCCTGGGGGTCTCCATGTCAGAACGTGGTGTCCTAGGAGTATCCAGGGAGCGATCTGGTGTGGTGGGATGATTGGGATATGGGTGCCACTCGTCCCGTTCCTGGGCCTCTGAAAGAGCTCCATGTGGGCTGCCTCATGGTGCTGCCGCTCTAGCTCTGGTGGAGTTTTTTTGTTTGTGTCTGAAATAACGGTGTAGATCACCGGCGGGTAAGCTGGAACGATTCTCCCTGGATGTTGCTCTTGTCTTATATTTCTTGGTCGATTGCATTCCAGTTTTTGTGTCTTTTTTGCCGTGGATGGAAGGCCGAGACCGGGAGCTCTGAGAAAATGCAGCTTCACTCAGCCATGTCCAGGCCACGCCCCCGGGCAGTTGCAATTTTTTAAGTCATACAAAAATCTATATTTACAGTAAAAATACATTCAAATTCATTTTAGTACACATAAACACAATAGAATACATTTTTTGCAGGTAGAAAAAAAATAATAAATGCACATTTTTTTAAGGTTCCTGCAGAGCATTGCACCACGATCAGCAGATCCTGGGTGTACTGTCTCAGGCTCCTGAAGACTCTCAACATAGCTGTCTGCTCATATCTTGTACAGGCAGGCAGTTACCTGATAGCAGGAAGACTATGAAAATGCTTACCAGTGCCCACGTAGTTCAGTGAGAACTACAAGCTGTCAACCGCAATGGCTGACAGTACTTGTAGGCAATCGTTCACAGGAAACTGTGAATGAAAGATGCAACTGTGTGGATGGAGCCCTTTACCTTAGCGTGATTTTAAAATTGTGACTGCGGGTGTGGGGAGAGGATCCCCGCCTGCTGTTACAGGAAAGGGGGATCAGGGGGAGAGGCTGCAGATGGAAAATGTAACATGTTCCAAATGTGAACTCATCCTTGAAAGTGATTCTAAAGGCAAAAGTTTTTTTGCCTTAATGCATGCTTTGCAGCTATTCACTGGTTGTTAAGGACACCGGGAGCCACGCTGGAGTTACAAAACATAGCTTACACACTGGGCTAAACACTGCTGAATGCCAGCAGTCCAGCATTTCTAAAGCAGTTTTTAACTTTCTAGTGTGCATGAAACCTCTTTTTTTATTCAAAGGATATGTAAAGGTTCGTTTAAAAAACAAAAAAAAAAAAACATGTCATACTTACCTCCTCTGTGCAGTTGGTTTTGCACAGAGTGGCCCCTATCCCCCTCTTCTGGGGTCCCTCAGCGGCGCTCCTGGCTCCTCCTCTTCTCGAGTGCCCCGTTGAAGAGCCGCTCACCCTCAGGGCACTTGTGCGGGCATGCTCCCGTGTCCTGCTGCTGCGTCCATTGACACAGACGGCAGGACTCTACCCCGCCCCCCCGGCTCCTGCATCATTGGATTTGTTTGACAGCAGCGGGAGCCAATGGCTACGCTGCTATCAATCTATCCAATCAACACCCAGGACACCGGCTGGAGCTGGTGTGTTCGTCCCCGTTGCTGGAAAGATCGGATTCAGGTAAGTTAAAGGGGGACTCTGGGAGGCTGCTGCATCACAGGAGGTTTTTCACCTTAATGCATAGAATGAGAGTTTACAACCCCTTTAACTTGGCCTGGTTTGAAGTTACTTGAAGACAGTCTTAAAGGGATGAAATGCATGTATGGTGTATTACAAGAACAGGGCCTAATACGGGGACAAGTCGAGATAGAGAAGATGCAGTACAAATTTCTAATGTGCAGTGAAGCTATTTAGAAAAGACTATATTGCCATTGCTAATAGCTACAGTACTAGTGTTAAATGCATAAGCAACCAGCTGTTTGGGAAACGGTGGCTTAATGTGCTTGTTAAAGCAGAGTTCCTCCCAAAAGTAGAACTTTTGAGCGGAAGCTGGGCCATGGATTACAAGGAGTTAATTCTGTTTTTATGGAGAAGCATCACTTTTAAATTGCAGTGCTGCTTTAACACCAACCTTGCATTAAATGGCAGCATCAGCCCACCTTTAGGGGCACTAGCATTAAGCATTTTTTCTGTACTTCAGCTCCTTTCCTCAACGCAAGTCAAGGGGTTTTTTTCAGCTTGTAAATGCTCCTCCTCTAATACACCTTAAAATGCCTATGTGTACATGGACACCAAAGCTAAGGTAGAGGTGCTTTTACAGGCTGAAAAGAAAAAAGCATGCCTGTAACAGCCTCTGTGTGCATGAGGCCTTATTATGAAACCTGTAGTGGTAGTACTGTATTTATCTTTAAAATATCTAAAGTGATGTGATCTGATATTTTCTATTTGCCTATAAGTATTGCTACAATAAATACAATGGTGAGGGGGGGGGGCATACCCGTCTCTTGTAAATTAAAATATTAATCGGTTTGGCTTCTGAACTTGAACTTCAAGGTAGCTGTACAAACTTAGAATTAGTAAAAGCCCTGCCACAGAAATTGGCAGCAAAGGCCAATAAATTTTATTTTAAGACCAAAGCTATTAGCGTAAATGATGTTTTAATATTTTTAGTTACAACATAATAAATATTTTTCCAATGTTGTCTGAAGCTCGACAAAAGGGTTTAAAATTATCTTGGTCTTTGTAAATCAAGAAACTAATTAAAATGATTAGCCAATATAGCAGAAAATAATAACAAAATTAAATAAGCAAATAGGCCTATAAATTATAGTTGACAATGGGCTTACGGATGTTAGCACTGAACATTGAAATGCTGTGGCTATGGTATCACCAGCCAAGATATACTTATTGAAGGTTTTAATATAGGGAAAATAATAATATTTTGAGACTAGTACTGTTTAAACTGGCTCACTTAAACCTAGATTTGTGGCAAAATTGGCAAATTTGACCAATCCGCATTGACCAAATATTTTCAATAGATCCACTGGGCAAATCAGTCTTCTCTTTCTACTAGTAAAGGAGTACTTTGGATTCATTATGGAGTTCTTTTGTATTCTATATACACCATATGTAATAGAAACTCCTTGACCCTAATACAGACACTTAGTCTGGTGCAGGATCATACTGGAATTGTAGGGGTACTGGGACACATTTTCCCCCCTCTCTGTGTTGTAGTAAGACCAAAAAAGGAGTACTACTCTTATTAAGAAAGTATAGTACTTCTGTATTAGCTGTACAAAACCATAGTGAATGAAAAATTTCTCTCTGCCATCCCCTGTGTCCTCTTCAACTAATAAAAACAAGAACTTCATCAGATCCGGCATGTGCTTAGGGATGGATTACGTTCTTCCCTAATGAGCTTTTAAGAGGTCTAGTAGTTTGCTTACTTTTACTATATGCCAGTTGAACTGGGAATATGTGCTTAGAGAAACAAATCTTGGTGTGTGCCAAACTGTCGAAAGTGTAAATAGTGCCAAGATTTACTCTTCATTACTTTTTTTGCAACAAGCTTCTGAGATGCCATCAGCTCAAAGAGCGTTAAGAGATTTTCATTTTTTTAATGGTCAAAAATGTATCTACTCCTTTAGCATCCTCTTTCTAGAAGTATTTTTTTCTTGTGCCAATGCGAGTTGTACACTTTAGTTTTTGTAATTAAGCGATTTAAAATAACCATTAGTGAACTGGGGAATAACTAAGCTTGAAAGTCAGCTCTACTGTCAGCTTACCTGATTGGCACTTTTTTTCCATTTTAAGACATGAAAGTCTGCTACAAAGTGCACATTTTCCCACTATGGGATTTCACATCTATGGGTGGATAATTAGAGAAAGAATTTTTTTTTAACAGCTGAGAAGAAAAAGACTGAGGGGCTGACATCTTATTAAATAAAGCAGCAGAAGCAGCAGTAGGTAGAATGGAATCTGCTCATATGTATCAAGCAGAGGTGTCTGAAAATTGCATATCCAGGATATGTTTTCACAAGTCTTTCCAGCTTGCACTGAACATTTTGTATGTTTTGGGGCAATGGCACCCCTGCTATGCTAAATATTCTTAGGATAGGATACTAGGTGGTGCCCTGGGGCAAGCCAGAGTGGCATACTGGGTGAATTCTACCTACTTTGATACTGACCTTCTTCTACCTTCACATGTTCTTTTGTGATATCACCACCCCCACTCTCACCAGGTACCTGACAACAGGGCAGACCAAATCGGATCTGAACTTCAGCCTTACCTTACTACATTTATTTCAGCATAGACTTGGATATAAAGACAACAGATTACATTGTTTATGTAACAGGGGCCGGTTGTTCCAAGAATTTTAAGAGGGCAGTAGAGGAATAGACTGAGGCAGGAAAGTCACTTGCAATAAATTGCCACAAGCAAGAACTTGCTGGTGTACTGCTGAATTTTCTTTGTACCCGGTAAACATTTTAATTTGGCCTAATATATAAAGTAACATAACAATTTGAAATTGTATTAGAATAACTTTAAAATAACAAAAATACCACATGAGTGTTATCTCTTATCCAAAATTACCCATGTGGACCTTCCTTCTGTGTTTTTATAATGTTTTTCTCTATTTTACTATTTAAAATAATAAAATGATAACATTATTTTATATTATGACCCAACTGTTAGTGGTGCTGCATATATAAACTTTACCCCTTCCCACCCTCAATCTGTTTGACAAAGTAGCACTACCCCCACAGGAACCACTTGGTAGATTGGGCTCTCTGTAAGCTTGGCTATATTGTTATGTCAATATTTGAGTTTATTATCTCTACTCTGCTTCTGATACTCTGTATCTGTATCCCTATGCAGAGCTAAATAAACCATTAGAAAAAAAAAAGATTGGGTTCTCTGTTCTTCTGCCTCGACTGAACAACCCCAGCTCCACAGACACATCAGGTTAAGTGAATGGTTACTACTAGGGATGAGCCGAACACCTCCTGGCGCACCAGAACCTGCGAACGGACCGAAAATTTGCACGTTAGAACCCCATTGATGTCTATGGGACTCGAACATTCGAAATGCTAATTTTAAAGGGGACATGTATCAATGCAAAAAAAAAGTTTTAAAAACGTCTATTTTTTCGGGAGCAGTGATTTTAATGATGCTTAAAGTAAAAAAAAAAAGAAGTGATATACTCCTTTAAATATCGTACCTGGGGGGTGTCTATAGTATGCCTGTAATGTGGCGCGTGTTTCCCGTGCTTAGAACAGTCCCTGCACAAAATTACATTTTTAAAGGAATAAAAGTAATTTAAAACTGCTTGCGGCTTTAATGTAATGTTGGGTCCTGGCAATATGGATGAAAATCAGTGAGACAAACTGCATGGGTACCCCCCCCCCCCCCAGTCCATTACCAGGCCCTTTGGGTATTGTATGGATATTAAGGGGAACCCTGCACCCAAATTAAAAAAAGGAAAGGCGTGGGGCCACCAGGCCCTATATACTCTGAACAGCAGTATACAGGCGGTGCAAACAAGACAGGGACTGTAGGTTTGTTGTTAAGTAGAATCTGTTTGTAATTTTGAATTGGTACATTTTAACGTGTTTAGCTCCAACCAAAAAATCTATTTTAAGCTTTTTGGAAAACATAGGGAAGGGTTATCACCCCTGTGACATTTGTTTTGCTGTCTGTGCTCCTCTTCAGAAGATTTCACCTCACTTTCTGTCCCAATGACAAATGTTTTTAGAAAATGTGGGGTTTTTAGTGAAACAAGGATTGATGATAAAGCATCAGTGGAAAGGAGAAACGTATTAACTCTTACAGGAGAGAATTTCCCTTCCTAGGGGTAGATTTCATCTCACTTCCTGTTGTCTCCTTCCGTTTGCAAGTAGGAGTCGTTTGTAAGTTGGATGTTTGAAAGTAGGGGCCTGCCCTATATACTCTGCAGAAATGTGGGCCTTAGGTGTTGGTGTTGCCACAACACTGTAAGCCCTCACAGGACCCTGCTGTGAAATATTATATCAACAATTGTAATTACATGTACCTGTTGAACAGGGGCAGAAAAATTGTGCCTTTGGTGGTGGTGGTGCTTTTGCCACAACACTGTAAGTCCTCACAGTTACTCTTGGTGGGCGCAGAAACGGGCCCTGCTGTGAAATATTGGATTAAGAATTGTAATTACATGCACCTGTTGAACAGGGGCAGAAAAATTAGGCCTTTGGTGGTGGTGGTGCTGGTGCCACAACACTGTAATGCCCCGTACACACGGTCGGATTTTCCGACGGAAAATGTGTGATAGGACCTTGTTGTCGGAAATTCCGACCGTGTGTAGGTTCCATCACACATTTTCCATCGGATTTTCTGACACACAAAGTTTGAGAGCAGGATATAAAATTTTCCGACAACAAAATCCGTTGTCGGAAATTCCGATCGTGTGTACACAAATCCGATGGACAAAGTGCCACGCATGCTCAGAATAAATAAAGAGATGAAAGCTATTGGCCACTGCCCCGTTTATAGTCCCGACGTACATGTTTTACGTCACCGCGTTTAGAACAATCGGATTTTCCGACAACTTTGTGTGACCGTGTGAATGCAAGACAAGTTTGAGCCAACATCCGTCAGAAAAAATCCTAGGATTTTGTTGTCGGAATGTCCGAACACAGTCTGACCGTGTGTACGGGGCATAAGTCCTCACAGTTACTCTCGGCGGGCGCTGGAAACAGGCCCTGCTGTGAAATATTAGATCAAGAATTGTAATTACATGTCCCTGTTAAACAGGGGCAGAAAAATTAGGCCTTAGGCACTGGTGCTGGTGCCACAACACTGCAATCCCTCACAGATACTCTAGTTGGAGCGCAGGAGCGAGCCCTGCTGCAAAGTATTGCATCAAAAAATGTAATTACACGCCCCTCTCAAACAGGAGCTGAAAAATTGGGCCTTAAGCACTGGTGCTGGTGTCACAACACTGCAACCCCTCACAGATACTCTAGTTGAGCGCAGCAACGAACCCTCCTGCAAAATATTGCATCAAAAATTGTAATTACACGCCCCTGTTAAACAGGGGCTGAAAGATGGACCTTAGCCACTGGTAGCGGCGCCCAGAACCAAAAATGTTCTTACAAGCTATCAGCGTGATCATTGAGGAGGAAGAGGATAATCACTCAGCATAACAGGATAGTCACTCAGCATCAGCATAGGCAGTCTTGAAGGGATCTGACATTTCAGAAAAAATTATTCGGTTACATCAGCATCAGGTGCTTGGTAGCTGGTGGTGATCCAAGACTGATTCATTTTTATGAAGGTCAGTCGATTGACCGAGTCGGTGGACAGATGCACCCTGTGATCGGTTACAAAGCCTCCAGCAGCACTGAATGTGCATTCCGAAAGAACGCTGGATGCAGGACAGGCCAGTAGCTCAATTGCATACTGTGCAAGCTCTGGCCAGTGATCCAACCTCAAGACCCAGTAACCCAGAGTATTTTCGGTGGGAAAGGTGTCCAAGTCTGATCTTGCCCCCTAGGTAATCCTGCACCATGTAAAACAGACGCTGGTGATGGTTGCTGGAACCGATCATACCTTGGTGCTGTGGACTAAAAAATTGTGTGAACGCATCGGTCAGACGGCCACCTTCTTCACCGCTCCTTCTTTGACTGACCGAAGCCTCAGCAACACGTTGTCCAGGAACAGGAGTTTGTAACCTCCCAGTCTCTGGGAACGTGTTGCACAGACCTTTCTGCAAGGCCTCCCGAAGATTTTTCATCCTCTGCTCCCTCTGCGACTGCAAGATAATATCCGCAACCTTACCCTTGTAACGTGGATCAAGGAGGGTTGCCAGCCAGTATTGATCCCTCTCCTTGATACCACGAATACGAGGATCCTTCCGTAATCTTTGCAGGATCAGGGAGGCCATGCAGCATAGGTTTGCTGAGGCATTCGGTCCGGAGTCCTCTGGGTCACTAAGGACGACATGATCCGCAGCCACCTCCTCTCAGTCACGTACAAGTTCATGGGTTTCTTGGGACTGTAAATGATCCCTTAAAGACTGCTGCTGATGCTGAGTGCCAGGCTCCACCTCCATGCTGACACAATCCTCCTCGTCCTCTTCCTGTGTGATCGACGGGCACGCTGGAACACTGTCTGGATAAAGGGGGCCTTCAGAGCTAAGGAAGTCCTCCTCTTCCTCACTCTGTTCTGCCTCAAGTGCCCTGTCCATTATTCCACGCAGCGTGTCCTCCAACAGGTAGACAAGAGGGACAGTGTCACTGATGCATGCACTGTCACTGCTCACCATCCTCGTGGCCTCCTCAAATGGTGACAGGACAGTGCATGCATCCCTGATCATGGCCCACTGGCATGGGGGAAAAAAAACTAAGCTCCCCTGACCCTGTCCTTGTGCCATAGTCGCATAGGTACTCATTGATGGCCCTCTGCTGCGTGTGCAGCCGCTGCAGCATGGCCAACATTGAGTTCCACCTGGTGGGCATGTCACAGATTAGGCGGTTCTTGGGCAGGTTAAATTCCTTTTGGAGGTCTGCCAGCCAAGCACTGGCATTATATGACCGGCGGAAATGCACACAAACTTTCCTGGCCTGCCTCAGGACATCCTGTAAGCCTGGGTACCTGCCCAAGAACCACTGCACCACCAAGTTAAGGATGTGAGCCAAACAGGGCACATGGGTCAGTTGTCCCTGTCGGAGGGCAGAGAGGAGGTTGGTGCCATTGTCGCAAACCACCATTCCTGCCTTAGGTTGGTGTGGAGTCAACCACCTCTGAACTTGCCCCTGCAGAGCTGCATGGCATCTTTTGGCCTGCAAACTTGCGTAGCCCCTTGAACGCCTATGGAGCACCGCTGGTTCCGAGAAAGTACAGGAAGAGGCCATGGAGAAAGAAGAAGAGGAGGGGTGGAGGAGAGAGGTGTGTCAGAATCACCAGTACTGGCATTTTGGAGGCGTGGTGGTGGAACAACCTCCAACACTACTGCACCTTGTCCTGCATCCTTGTCCTGCATCCATCTGCCAGCAGAGTCACCCAACGTGCCGTGAAACTTAGGTAACGTCCCTGTCCATGCCTGCTGGACCATGAGTCAGCGGTAATATGCACCTTACCGCTGACCGCCCTGTCCTGCAAGGCCAAGACATTGCCTTCCACATGCCATTAGAGAGGCGGAATCGCTTTCCGTGAGAAAAAGTGGTGTTTGGGAACCTGCCACTGAGGAACCGCACATTCCACAAACTCACGGAAGGGGGAAGAGTCTACCAACTGAAAAGTTAGCAGTTGAAGTGCTAGCAATTTTGCCAAGCTAGCATTCAACCGCTGGGCATGTGATTGGCTGGGAGCAAACTTCTTTTTACGGTGCAGCAGCTGGGGCAGGGAAATTTGCCTGGTACAATCTGATGTTAGTGTACCGATAGTAGATTGCCCGCAAGTACTTGGCTGTGACACACCTAATTCTACACTCCTTCATTCTTCTCAGTGCAGGTCTCAGAGAGTATTGAAGGTATAGTGGGGTTGGAGATCCCAGCTGATGAGGAGCAAGGAGAGGTCCTCTTTGTTCTTTGGTGTGGGTCTTTTAGGTACGCTTGCCAATGAACTGCATGGCAGGTCAACATATGTCTGGTCAAGCGTGTGGTGCCCAATTGGGAGATGTTTTGGCCACGCGAGATACGCTTGAGACATATGTTGCAAATAGCAACGGTGGGATCTGATCTCGTCTCAAAAAAGGCCCACACCAAAGAAATTTTGGAATAACGCACAGAGACAGCAGCACCCTGCACATGCGGAGCTCTGCGGTGTGATACAGTCAGTGTGCTGCCCTTAGGCTGGCCCCTGGAGGGCATCCTGCCTCGTTGGTGATGTGCCTCCTCCTCTCTCCTATCAGGCACCCACGTGGAGTCAGTGACCTCATCATCCTTTCCCTCCTCATCACTGGAGCAAACCTGGCAGTATGCTGCAGCAGGGGGAACATGACTGCCAGATTGCTGTCTTTCTTGGGCACCCCCTCTGTCTGGGCTCACGTTACTGCCTTCCTCTAGCTGAGTACCATCATCGGAGCCTTCAAAATGCTGGGTATCCTCCTGGAGCATGTACCCAACACTGTGGTCAAACAGTTCGAGGGACTCCTCAGGAGGACATGGTGGGGCTATTGAAAGAGTCACTGATGCCATTGAGCCGAGGAAAGAGGCTGCATTGGCAGCTGCTTTGCCAGACAAAGTAAACTGAGTCTGGGTGAGAGAGGATGAGGACGATGAGGACGGCTTGGTCATCCACTCGACCAAGTTTTCCGCATGTTGCGGCTCAACACATCCAGCTGCTGAAAAAAGGCTAAGCGTGTCCCACGGCCACGTGATGATGAGAATGCACCGTGTCCACGACCAGCACTGTTGCCTCTAGACACAGAGCCTGCTTGCCCCCTTTATTGGCTTGTGACTGTCTGCCTCTCCTTGTTAGCCTTCCAGACATACTATTGGCCTGCAGTGAGCTGCATAAAACTGGCATGTATATATATATATATATATATATATATATATATATATATATATATATATATATACCGATTATACTTTATACTGCAGCTAGCAGAATCAACCGCCTGCCTGTAGTATTATTAGTATGATAACACCTGCACTTGTCTTCAGGTAGCTATGCTGTAGGTGGAACTGTGCAGGGTACACAGTACAGTAACTGGAAATACTTCAAAGAGCCTACACAAGCACCTGGCTGCAGGTAGTTATACTGTAGGTGCAACTGTGCGGGGTACACAGTACAGTAACTGGAAATACTTCAAAGAGCCTACACAAGCACCTGGCTGCAGGTAGCTAAACTGTAGGTGCAACTGTGCGGGATACACAGTACAGTAACTGGAAATACTTCAAAGAGCCTACACAAGCACCTGGCTGCAGGTAGCTATACTATAGGTGCAACTGTGCGGGGTACACAGTACAGTAACTGGAAACACTTCAAAGAGCCTACACAAGCACCTGGCTGCAGGTAGCTATACTGTAGGTGCAACTGTGCAGGGTACACAGTGCAGTAACTGGAAATACTTCAAGAGCCTACACAAGCACCTGGCTGCAGGTAGCTATACTGTAGGTGCAACTGTGTGGGGTACACAGTACAGTAACTGGAAATACTTCAAAGAGCCTACACAAGCCCCTGGCTGCAGGTAGCTATACTGTAGGTGCAACTTTGCAGGGTACACAGTACACTAACTGTAAATACTGTAAAAACACCTGCCTGCCTGTCAGTATATTAGGAAGAGAAGAACAAGATCTAGCTAAACTGAATACAGTGTATATATATATATTATATATATACACAACACCTGGGATATATATATACACAATACACTGTAAGTGCAGCTAACTGACTCGACCTGCCTACTCTATCTAACTTAAATCAAATGACACTGTCTCTCTCTCAAGCTGGAACACACTACACAGGGCCAACGTGCAGGCGGCCTTATATAGTGTGGGGCGTGTACTAAACCCCCTGAGCCATAATTGGTCAAAACCTCCTTGGCTTTGGCAATTACGGCTCTCTGTACACACAGCGCTGTGATTGGCCAAGCATGCGGGTCATAGTGCATGCTTGGATAATCATCAGCCAGCAATGCACTGCGATGCCGCAGTGAATTATGGGCCGTGACACGCCACTCAAATTTGCAGCGAACGGCCCATATCATTCGTAATTCAGCGAACGACCGAACACGCGATGTTTGAGTCGAACATGGGTTTGCCTCGAACATGGGTTCGACTCGAACTCGAATCTCATCCCTAGTTACTACACTACTACTGGAAGAACAAATATAGATACCCTGCACACAACTAAGCTTCAGTATCAAAAAGCAAACATCAGACTAGTTAGTGGTGAATTAACGCAATATACTGTCACATGTTGCAGTCAATCACAGTTCACTACACAATATGTTCACTAAGCTATAGCAGCATACAATGGAGTTCTATGCAGCTAAATTACAATAAACCTGGCAATCCACAATACAAAAAAGTAATGGCATTAGAAAACAGTAACAGCAATGAAACTCAATACTGCAATAAATCCTCTGTAAACAGTAGGCTATATCCACTTAAAAGTGAACTATATATGAATAGCAGTGATGAAATGTAAGACTCCCTAAAGAGGTACCTCTTACTATAGACCAGTGATGGTAAACCTTGCCACCCCAGATGTTTTGGAACCACATTTCCCATGATGCCTATGCACTCTACAGTGTATTTGAGCATCATGGGACATGTAGTTCCAAAACATCTGGGGTGCCAAGGTTTGCCATCACTGCTATAGACAATAGGCAAAGTTCTTGTGAAACAAGTATCTGAGTGAGTAGTTTTTAGCCTTAGTTCTTCAGCCGGCTAGTGTCGGGGCCCAATCTTTTCGGTGGTGCACATGAGTACAGTCTCAGTAAAGTCTTCATGCAGTAAATATGCTGCTAGCTGGATAGCCAAAACTTATGTGCTCAGTCCCTTTTACCAGCATCAGGTTTAGGGCAGCAGTGTCCTCTCACCAGTCCGAGTGATACAGCAACAGTGGTTTTGTTGTTCAGATGTCAGCTCACATCTGGATTTGCCTGGAGTGACTCAGCACCCAGTTTAACAACACTCCGGTCTCTGTCTTAGCTGCAGGCTTGTAGCAGGTTGATGTGCTCACAGGAGAAGCGAAGTGCATCCCTTGGTCATCTCACAGCAAATCCCTTGGTATTCACGCAAATATACAGCTCTCTTTTTATACCCTACTCACATTGGAAATTGTAGTCCAATAGTCCATTATTTGCCATACCAAAAAAAATTCCTCAAACTTCATCTACTATGATTCAGTGCTGCCAACCATCAAATCTCCTGAGCTTCTTTTGCTTGTCAGCTCACCCTGGTGGGTGGAGGTGAGGTGTGGTTAACCCATTCAGCTGAAAAAAAGTGGAGACACAGAAAGCACCCCAGCACAGTGCCCTAAATGGCTCCCTGCCTCTAGCCAAGGACCTAGCTACACCAACATGATGTCCTGTGCCAAAGTTGTGTTAAATAAACATTTTCCTCCTTGAGAACAAGTAAACAACAGTTTGTGCAGCTGTCTACTCTCCATCCTGGCTGTCACTGATGATCAGGAACTAATTTGAGTGGTTCATGATCATGTGATCACTATGTCACATGCAAGCTGTAGACTTCATTGACAAAAATAGAAACCTTTAGCCTGCATGTGAATACCTTCACACTGCAGTGTCATCTATTAATAGTGTAACTGTCAGAGCTAGTTGCTTTGTTTAAAATAATAGTAATTTAAATAAAAACAGAAAAATATTTTTATACATTTTTGTGTATTTGTTAGCTGTAATACAAACAGAACCCTATATGTTCTCTAAAATACATGTTAAAATGATTAAGGTATGCAAATTAGTCAAATTAGTCATAGAATTATTGCTAAGTCAACCAACACATGCTATCACCAATACATTTTGCCTGGGCATCTAGGTATCAGTCACCCCTGGCAACGAAAGGGTTACAAAAACTTTTTTTTTTTCTGAGTTGACTAGAACCTCAGCAAGGCTGTTAAGTATACAGGGTCAATGTCAAAGACCTGACTGGGCTAAAACAGGAGTTTTAAGGGCAATATATCTACTTCTAGATGATGAGGAATGCTAGGCTTTACACACTTTAAGGCAGCTACTTGCTGCTGAAACAGAGGGAGAGCTCTGACTAGAGATTCCATGATTGTAAAGACTCATTCTGTTCTTCTTTTATCAGTGCTTACTTACTTGAGTCAACTGCAACCTCTCCAGTCCCTAATGATACAGTAGATACAGTACTGAATCTGTGCTATCTTCACATACACACACAAATTTTCTAGGTTTGATTTACCTCAGCAGCTTTCCTACTGGAGCCCCCTTCCCACCCCCGAGTCACATTTCAGCCTTATGCCACTGCTGGTAGAAGTCTAAGGCAGGGTACACACTATTAGTTTTTTTGCTCAACGCCATGGGTTGACCGAAAAAAAACCTGTCAGCTCTAGTTGGAGCCACTGCACTAACCATGCAAGGTTAGTTCAGCAATCTCCCCAGCTGAACTGTTGTGTTCTGACGGTACTGATCACTTACTTTGTTCATTCAGGGTGGTGTGTTTATTCTGGATGGTGCCCCCCTCCACTTTGCATCCTGAAATAACCTGCATGTGTGCCCTCAGCAGCTGCCAGCAGGAGAGGAGAGGAGGGAAAACCAGGGGGAAGGGGGCGCTAATACTAGAACTGATCCCCCTGCAGTACAGCCAGAGGAAGAAAATAAAAGTAGAAGCTGGTAGCACTGCACAAGAGTCACAAGTGTCAGCAATAAGACAATACTGCTGGCCCTCTTGCTCAGCAGGTGTGGGAGCCCCCCTTTTGAACCGATGAGTCAGTACAAGATGGCTGGTTGTACTGCCTTATCAACGGCCCTGCTCTCTGCCATTGGCTAAGAGCACTGATCGGGAGTTGGTTGGATTCTGGTTTTCCAGCTTGCTTGTCCGACAGAAGCCGACTTTTGTCAGACAGACCAACATACAAACAGGCTGAATGTCAGCCATTTTTTTTAACCGAACGTTGTCTCCCCACATTCGGCCCGTGTGCACCTGGCTTAAGACATATTGTATATGTTGTATTAAACCGGGACTGACCTAGCTCACCAGGTTTTAGTTATAACTAAAATATCACATTTGGAAACACTGACCATTTAAGAATGCAATACTTGGACTCTGTACTACCGGTATTTTTTTCTAATATGGAAATTACATACAGTATTCATTGGCATTGGGTAATCAATTTGCCCTCAGACATGTACTAAATCATCCATTTAATTATGAAAAAATACAACTTTTAATTCAAAATACAACATTGTAAATATTTTATGTGTTTTAATTTAAATTAGTAGTGTATTATCAGTAGTGTATGAACAGATGTATCAGCAGACTGTGAAGATGATATTTATTGCACCACTCTCATGAGAATGACACCTTTTCTCTAAATATTGTGAAATATGTTATTTAGCTAAAGAAATATGCTGAGATTTACATAGGAAAAGATTAATAACAGTACATATAGGGGGTCATTTACTATAGCGCTGCAGCGCTAATTTGCGCTAATTACTGCTAATTAGCGATAAAATGGTTTTCACTATAGAGCTGGTAAAAAAAAGTCCCAAAATCTAATTTACTATACTTCCCTGAAAACAAATAGCGCCCAAACCCTTACTCTGCTAAAACCTGGAGTAGTGCACATGGAAATAATGTTTAGAGCATGATATAATTGCCTAAATGGTACTGAAATATGCGGTATATTATTTAAAGATAATCTGCTTTTAAACTGTGTTAAAAAATGATTTCTACACTAAAATATCTTTAAAAGTTTAAAAGTACAACTAGGTGCTAACATGACTGAGCATGCTCAGACCTGAAAATAGCTCTCATTTTAGCTCCAATGTCTTTTTTACAGGACGCTATAGCAAATACCAGAATGAGTGATGTGTTAAAGAGCATTTTTGTGGGAGTGAAAATCCGTGCTATTATAGTCGCTATAGTCTCTATAGCTATATAGTGCAATGCAAGTTTTAGCCATAGATTCTAATGGTACAATTGTAACTTCCCCAAATAAATCCCTTTCATGTTGAGATGAAATGTATCTTTCTCTGAAATACATTTTCCTTTGCAACATTGTTTCTTCTACTTCAACTATTTTGTTTTTAAGAATGCTAGATTGTGGAATGTTTTGATAAAATATATTTGTCTCTGTCACTTTCACTTGTTACTCTCCATCTCACAACAATCTTTACCTAAACTCACACGGGTGTCTCTACAATCCACAAACAATACCATTGCTGGTGCAAATTTAAATGAGTCCCAATTATTTGTGTCTTTTGTTATTTCCAAATAATCATAATTTGAGCCCAAAAAATGTGATATGTGTACCAACATCAGAAATCAAAATGTAATTTCCAAAAATTTGAGGGTAACATCACTATTCTACACTGACCCGCAAAGAACCACCAAATATCACAGAATAAATCAAGAAGAATAACTCTTTAGTAATGTAATGTCCAAAGAAATGCAGTATTTATGTGTATTTATGTGTAGGAGGTTTTCACATGTGGCAGCTTCGTTGCTTAGAGGTTAGAACTTCTGCTTAACATCCCTGAGTGTCTGAGTTCAAATCTCAAACATGCTGCTTCATGTAGAGAAGTTGTCTCATCTCTCAAATCCTAAAACTATGTCTAAATGTAGTATTTATGTGTAGGAGGGTTCCACCACCATTGTAAATCTTGCCAGATACACTATCTAGCCAAAAGTTTTTGGACACCTGTCTTTACATACATGAACTTTAATGGCAGGCCAGTCTTAGTCCGTAGGGTTAAAATTTGATTGGCCCACCCTTTACAGCTAGAACAGCTTCTGGGAAGGCTGGGAAGGCTGTCCACAAGGTTTAGTGTAACTGTCTATGGGAATGTTTGACCATTCTTCCAGAAGTGCATTTGCGAGGCCAGGCACTGATGTTGGATGAGAAGGCCTGGCTCGCAGGGTCTGCTCTAATTCAGCCAAAAGTTGTTCTATCAGGTTGGGGTCAGGACTCTGTGCAGGCCAGTCAAGTTCCTCCACCCCAAAGTTGCTCATCCATGTCTTTATGGACCTTGCTTTGTGCATTGGTGTGCAGTCATGTTGAAACAGGAAGGGGCCATCCCCAAACTGTTCCCACAAAGTTGGGAGCATGAAATTGTCCAAAATGTCTTGGTATGCTGATGCCTTAAGAGTTCCCTTCACTGGAACTAAGAGGCCAAGCCCAACCCCTGCAAAACAACCCCACATCATAATCCCCCCTCCACCAAACGATTTGGACCAGTGCATGAAGCAAGGTCCATAAAGTCATAGATGAGTGTCAGAAACCATGAAATCAGACTGAGACAGAAGTACAGTTAAATCACACTTGTTTAATAATAAAAGTAAATAGAACAAATGTAGTCAAAACATAGCCTGAGTTCAGGAACTGGAACAGATAGTCAGACAAGCCAAACTCCAAGGAGCCAGAGATGAGCGTAGTAAAACAGCAAGCAGGACATGGAGCCAGAAGGGATGTCAGCCAAGCAAGTCTTTTAACAGGAATGCAGGAGAGCGGCTCTGTGATGTTGACTAAGGCAAAGGCTGAGATCCTCTGGGCTGGACGGCTTAAGTAGGCAGGACTGACGAGCAGGATATCATCAACAGCTGAGTATCTGTGGAGAGATAGGAGCTGGCAATTAACTGACAACTGAGCAGCCAGTTTTGAGAAGGAAGGGCTGAGCCCAGCCCTGACAGTACCCCCACCTCAACGACCCCTCCCCCTCGGAGGTCCACCAGGCTTGAAGGGAAAATGTCTATGGAAATCACGGAAGAGGACAGGGGCATGTATGTCCGAGGATGAGACCCAAGAGTGTTCCTCCGGACCATACCCCTTCCAATGCACCAGGTACTGTATGCGCCCACGGAACCTACGGGAGTCAACAATGGACTGTACTTCATACTCCTCATGGTTCTCAACCTGTACAGGGTGAGAACGTGGCACCGAGATGGTAAAGCGGTTGCAGACCAAAGTTTTTAATAAGGAGACGTGAAATACATTTGAAATACGCATGTTAGAAGGAAGGCCTAATGCGTAAGCCACTGGGTTAATCCTGCAAAGAATACGGAAAGGCCCAATAAACCGAGGTTCAAACTTCAGTGAGGGAACACGAAGTCAGAGGTTTCGAGATGACAGCCAGAACCTGTCCCCAACCTGGTAGGAAGGCGCGGGCAGGCGTCTGCCTTCAGCATGGAGTCTGTACCTATCATTAGCATTATGCAAAGCCTCCTGGACTTGTGCCTGTCAGGGCTGGCTTAGCCCTTCCTTCTCTGAGCTGGCCGCTCAGCTGTCAGCTAATTGTCAGCTCTCATCTCTCTCCACAGTTAACCAGCTGTTGTGGATCTGCTCATCAGTCCTGCCTACTAAAAGATCTCCAGGTCACTTAATTCCTGCCTTCGCCTTGGTCACATCAAAAGAAACCATCTCCTGCATTACTGTTTAAAGACTGTCTTTGCTGATATCCCTTCTGGCTCCTTATCCTGCTTGCTGTTCCTCTACTTGGATCCCTGACTTCTGGCCTGGCTGATTACCCGATCTGGTTACTGAACTCTGGCTTGGCTGATTACCCGATCTGGTTACTGAACTCTGGCTTGGCTGACTACCCGATCCGGTAAATGGACTCTGGCTATGCTTTGACTACGCTTACTCTATTTACCTTTTTATTTTTATTAATAAACAAGTGTGATTTTACTGTACTTCTGTCTCGGTCTGGTTCATGGTTTCTGACAGTGCCCAAGTGGAATGAAGACCACAGAGATGCTCCTCTAATGCAGGAATACTCTGCGGAACAAATGAGTCAGGCAACATGGAAGGTTGGAAACCATAGTTTGCCATAAATGGGGACAATCGGGAAGCAAAATTGAGGGCACTATTATGAGCAAACTCTGCCTACGGTAATAGGTCTGACCAGTTGTTATGAAGGTCAGAAATATAGCAATGTAGAAATTGCTCCAAGGACTGTTTGACTCGTTCTGCAGCCCCATTAGACTGCGAGTGATATGCAGAGGAAAGCAAGCTGAATTCCCAACTGTGCACAAAAAGCTCGCCAGAACCGGACAAAAACTGTCTCGGACAGGGGTAGTCAATCACCTTGGGTAGCCCATGTAAGCGAAAGATCTCCCGAGCAAAAATGGAAGCCAGTTCCTTAGAAGTGGGTAACTTTTCAAGTGGAATACAATGAGACTTTTTGAGAACCGGTCAACCACCATAAAGATAACTTTGTTGCCCTGGGATTTGGGTAACTCCACAATGAAATCCATAGACAGGTGGGTTCAGGGCCTCTCTCCATTGGGTATGGGTTGTAGGAGGCCCACTGGAAGATGTCTTGGAGTCTAATGCCCTGTACACATGATCGGACTTTCCGACAACAAAACCGTAGAATTTTTTTCTAAGGTTGTTGGCTCCAACTTGTCTTGCATACACACGGTCACACAAATGTTGGCCAACAATTACGAACGCGGGAACGTGGGAACGTATGAGGAGCCGAGAAAAAGGAAGTTCAATAGCCAGTGCGGCTCCTTCTGCTTGATTCCGAGCATGCATGAACATTGGTGCGTCGGACTTGTGTACAGACGATCGGAAATTCCGACAACAAAGTTTTGTTGGCGGAAAATTTGAAAACCTGCTAGCAACATGTGTTGGCGGAAAGTCCGACAACAAAAGTTCAATGGAGCATACACACGGTCTGACTTTCAGCCAACAAGCTCACATCTAACATTTGTTGTTGGAAAATCCGATCCGTGTGTACAGAGCATTACTCTGAGCACACACGGAACAGGCAGCTACGAAGGCGATTACATCAGCACATAGACTAGGCCACCAGAATTGTTGGGAAATGGCCCAAAAGAGTTGATTCTTCCCAGGGTGGCCAGTAGTTTTGGGAGAATGATACGTCTGGAGCACGGCAGTACAGATACTCTCTGGGACAAAGCAGCTGTCACAAGGTTTCTCAGGAGGAGCATGGACCTGAGCAGCAAGAATTGTCACCCAAAGGAGAAGTGAGACTGGTGCGAACCGTAGCCAGAATATGATCAGGAGGAATCACAGGAACCGGAACCGACTCCAACTTGGAAGTGGAGAAAAATTGTTGTGACAAGGCGTCAGCCCTTACATTCTTAGTACCGGGTAAGAATGAGACAGTGTAATTGAAACTTGACAAGAAAAGTGCCCATCACGCCCTTCTGGGAGAGAGGCGTTTAGCCTCAGACAAGAATGTGAGATTCTTCTGGTCAGTAAGAATGAGAAACGTCACAGTGGTCCCTTGGGGGGGATGTCTCCATTCTTGCAGGGCTAAAATGATCGCCAACAGCTCTCTGTCACCAGTCTCTTAATTGCACTCCTCAGGTGACAATTTCTTGGAAAAGTAGCCACAAGGATGCAAAGTGCTCTCAGAGGTAGGACATTGAGACAGAAGGGCGCCAACTCCAGTCTCAGAAGCATTAACCTCAACTATAAAAGGTAACGTAGGATCAGGATGTGCCAACATAGGAGCAAAAACAAAGCCAGCATTGAGACTCCCAAAGGCCTTAACGGACTCCAGAGACCAACTCTGTGAGTTACTGTCCTTTCTGGTCATATCAGTCAGGGACTTGACCAGAGATGAGAAGTTACGAATAAACTTCCAATAATAGTTGGCAAAGCCCAGAAAATGCTGCAGAGGACGTAAACCCATGGGTTGGGGCCACTGTAGGACTGCTGAAAGTTTCTCTGGGTCCATCGAAAAAAACAGCAGTGGAAATGACATAACCCAGGAATTTAACCTATTCACGATGGAACTCGCACTTCTCCAATTTACAATAGAGATTGTTCTCTCTTAGTTTCTAAGAGACAGGCATCTGTCTGGTGGCTCTCCAGGGACTTGGAAAATATGAGGATATTATTGAGATAAACCACCACACATAACTGCAACAAATCTCGGAGGACATCGTTAACGAATTCCTGGAAAACTGCCGGGGCGTTACAAAGGCCAAAAGGAATTCGGGGTACTCATAATGGCCTGTTCTGGTATTAAACGCAGTTTTACACTGGTCGCCCTCCTTAATCCTCACAAGATTGTATGCCCCTCTCAAATCAAGCTTTGTGAAAACCGTTGCTCCCTTGAGGTGGTCAAATAACTCCGTAATCAATGGAATTGGATAGGCATTCTTAATCGTGAAATGATTGAGACCCCTATAATCAATACAAGGTCTCAGTTCACGACTCTTCTTCTTCACGCAGAAGAAACCAGCACCAGCAGGGGACGAGGGTTTTGAGGAAACCTTGAGAAAGTGTGTCTGCAACATACTCCTCCATGGCCTTATCCTCCAAGACCAACAAAGGGTAAACCCGGCCATGAGGGTGTATGGCACCAGGTTGAAGGTCAATTGTGCAATCATACGGCCGGTGTGGAGGCAAACTACAGGCTTGACCTTGGCTGCCTTCTGGAAGCATGTCTTACTGCATTGTAGCGACCAGAAGAGAACCTCAGCACAGAGCCAATTAAAAGAGGGGTTGTGCCTCTGTAACCAAGGATAACCAATAACCAGCGGAAACTTAGGTGAGGAAATAAGTTGGAATATAAATATAATAGGGGTCTCCCGTCAAAAGTCTTAATGGCAAGTGGAGTGTCACGCAGCTGCAGCGGAATTGAGTGCTTCAATACAAAGGCAGCATCAATGAACAGGCCTGAAGCCCCAGAGTCAATTAGAGCCTGTATCTCGACAGACGACTCAGCCCAAGAAAGGGTGACCAAAAACAGAGGCTTATCCTTCTGGATAACTGGGGACAAAACAACGCCACCTAAGGTCTGTCCCTGACAGGACCTCAAGGTTCGGGCATTCCCTGGACAGGTAGGACAAGACTTCAAAAAGTGACCTGCCTGGCCACAATAAAGGCACAATCTCTCCCTCCTCCTAAAGGTTCTCTCATCTGCAGAGAGACGCGTGAAGCCCAAGTGCATGGGTTCATCTTCACTGACCGACTCGGTACCAGGAGGCATGCGAGGTGAGGGAGGCACGGGTGGGACAAACATACAGGAGGTTTCTGCAAGCGCTCCTTAAAAGAGTCTTTTTCTGAGTCTGGAGTCAATGGGGATGGTAAATGTGATCAACTTCTCCAGCTCAGTGGGTATATCTCAGGCTGCTATCTCATCCTTGATGGAATCTGAGAGACCATGAGAAAAAGCAGCCATGAGAACCTCATTATTCCAAGCAACCTCTGCTGCCAGAGTATGGAATTCAATAGCGTAGTTGGCAGCAGTTCTTGTACTCTGTTTGATGGACATGAGGCACTTGGCAGCAGAAGCAGAGCGTGTGGGAATGTCAAATACCCTTTTAAAGGAGGCCACAAACTCAGGGTAACTCAAGATAACAGGTTTTTGCATCTCACATAGAGGGTTTGCCCAGGCCAAGGCTCTCTGAGAAAGCAAAGATATCACAAAACCTACTTTGCTTCTGTCCGTGGGAAACTCCTGAAGCAGCATCTCAAAGTACAGAGACTGGAGCAGTAGCAGGGTTGGCCTGCAACATAGGTTGTACCGGGGCAGGCCACAGTGGGAGATTCCAGGTGAGCCGTGCAACTCAGGAGCATTTGTAATGCCATGGCAAACTGATCCATGCGGTGATTCAGTTCATCCAATCTGGAAAAAATATTATCAACAAGTGGATTGACTGCATCTTCTGAATTCATGGTCTTCGCCTACTGTCAGAAACCATGAAATCAGACCGAGACAGAAGTACAGTTAAATCACACTTGTTTAATAATAAAAGTAAATAGAACAAATGTTCTAAACATAGCCAGAGTTCAGGAACTGGAATGTATAGTCAGACAAGCCAAACGTCAGGGAGCTGGAGATGAGCGCAGTAAAACAGCAAGCAGGATCTGGAGCCAGAAGGCATGTCAGCCAAGCAAGTCTTTTAACAGGAACACAGGAGAATGTCTATAGAGATGTGACCAAGGCGAAGGCAGAGATCCTCTGGGCTGGACAGCTTAAGTAGGCAGGACTGACGAGCAGGATATCATCAACAGCTGAGTAACTGTGGAGAGATAGGAGCTGGCAATTAGCCGACAGCTGAGCGGCCAGCTCAGAGAAGGAGGGGCTGAGCCCAGCCCTGACAATGAGTGAGTTTGGGGTGGAGGAACTTGACTGGCCTGCACAGAGTCCTGACATCAACACAACAGAACACCTTGGGTATGAATTAGAGCAGAGACTGTAAGCCCGGCCTTCTCATTCATCATCAGTGCCTGACCTCACAAATGCACTTCAATTCAATTCCCCAACATCCTAATGCTTGTGTTGAAGTTTATATGTTCTCCCTGTGTGGGATTCTTACCACAATCCAAAGACATGCTGGCAACTTATTTGTCTTCTGTCGAAATAGTCTCTAATGTAAGAAAGTTCATTTTGGACTTTAGATTGGAAGCTCATTGCAGCCAGGGACTGATGTTAATTTAACCACTTAAGCCCCAGCACTTTTTGCGATTCAGCACTGTGTCGCTTTAACTGACAATTGCGCGGTCGTGCGACGTGGCTCCAAAACAAAATTGACGTCCTTTTTTCCCCACAAATAGAGCTTTCTTTTGGTGGTATTTGATCACCTCTGTCATTATTTTTTTGTTTATAGCGCAAAAAATAAAAATAAAAATTTCGAAAAAAAAGGCATTATTCTTTACTATTTGCTATAATAAATATCCCCCAAAAATATATAAAAATGGTATTTTTTCCTCAGTTTAGGCTGATACGTATTCTTCTACATACTTTTGGTAAAAAAAATCACAATAAGCGTATATTGATTGGTTTGCGCAAAAGTTATAACGTCTACAAAATAGGGGATAGTTTTATGGCCTTTGTATTAATATTTTTTTTTTACTAGTAATGGCGGCGATCAGCGATTTTTATTGTGACTGCAACAAAATGACAGACACATCAGACACTTTTGGCGCAATTTTGGGACCATTCACATTTATACAGCAATCAGTGGAATTAAAAATGCATTGATTACTGTGTAAATGTGACTGGCAGTGAAGGGGTTAAACACTAGGTGGCACTGTAGGGGTTAAGTATGTCCTAGGGAGTGATTCTAACTGCGGGGGGGAGGGGCTGTGTGTGACACGACACTGATCACCGCCCCCGATTACAAGGAGCTGTGATCAGTGTCAGTGTCATTAGGCAGAATGGGGAAAAGCTTGTTTACATTAGCATTACCCCGTTCTTCCTCTCCATGAGACGATCGTGGGTATCCCCACAGACATCGAGGTCATGCGATCATGCTCACGGAGCTCCCGGAGGCGTGCACACACCCACAAGCCGCCTCTTAAAGGGCAACGTACAGGTACGTTATTCTGCCTGTACGTGCCCTTCTGCCGCAGTATATCTGCGTGAGGCGGTTGGGAAGCGGTTAATGTTTGTTAGCACTAATCATGCCCAGGGACTTGGACATTTAAAATTCTAGGGTTTCCACTGCACAGGTACATATGCTTAGAAAACTGTTGCTTTGTTTATATGCATGCAAATGGACTTTAATCTTTGGCCTGTAGTTGGAGATTTGATGCACATAGCCAACAGTTGCAAATAGTTTTATGTGTTCCTGCTCATCAGGTGCAATCACTTTAGACATACACGAAGAGACAGATTGAAAGGTACAGGTGGGCGTGTACTTCTATTGGGTGTGTGTCAGTGTGCTAACAATACAACCTATGTTATATAAAGGGCTGCAGTAGGAGGGGTTAGTTTGGCCTGAGAAGGACAGGTTTTTTGCTGTGATTTGTGGGGAGAAGGAATGATCTTGTGCATATTGACAAATGCCCAACTAGGGCTGTTTGCTGAAATTCTTGTGCATTTGTCAGAGGAATAGCAGAATTAGAGCCTGTCAGTATCAACGTGTCCCTGGGCGTCTGCGTGGTGGAGTATCACACCAGCGCATACTGGTGCATGATCTGACGGGTCGGCGGGTACGAGCGTGCGATCCGAACGAGCACGTGCGCACACAGCGTGGCATCCCCCTGGCAGGCCTATATAAAGGCAGCTCTGCCCCTTGCTAGTTGCTGGTTCGTCTCTTCAGCTTCCAGTGTTCCTGTTCCTTCCTCTGTGTACCTGTGCCTGCCTGTTGTGACCCGGATCATCTAACCATCCCTGAAATCTCTCCAGTACTTAACCCTCGACTTGTTTAAGGACTTCTCTGCTTGTCTTCTCTCCTGTGTTTGACCCTCGGCTTCTCTCAATAGAACTTCGCTCCTGCCTGACTTCCCTGCTTGACCCCCTGGCTTGCTCTAAGGACTTGCTATTATTGTTACCCTGTGTTTGACCCTCAGCCTGCCCTAAGGACTTGCTTTTGCCTTACCCTGTGTTTGATCTTGGCCTGCTCCAGGATCCCTTCTATGTTCTGGACTCTCGTGTATGACCCCGGCCTACCTAAGGACTTCTCTACACCCGGACCTCTGTGCTTGACCCTCGGCCTCTTCAGTTGATCCTGCTCCAGTTCCTGTCTCTCTGAGCAAGGTGTTTGAGTCCCAGCCAGGCATCTCATCGGTCCAGCAACAAGTCTGCTCTGCACGGGTCTACTCCTCACTTGAAGGTATCTTCACAAGCTTTGACCACCTGCTGGCGACCCGTGCCTCTCCGTGCCCGATACCCTCTGTGCCACCTTCAGGGGTATCGCGCACTCAGTTGCAAGGGAAGCCGCTCTCAGCATTTCGGCCTTGGTGAGTACCTGACATTTTTTCCATCAAAAGTGGATTTATGTGGCCATGCTGTCAATGTTGTGTGTGTATTGTCCCTGTCTGACCATGCAAACATGGTTTGGGAGCATATGCTGACCTACTCTTTGATCTCTTTGCTTAATCATGTGCACAGGTGACCATGTTCTGCTGGAAGCTGCATTTCTATGTATATGTGTGGATTGTGGGCTGGTGGTGGGTGTTATATTTTGAATATATGCCCTTTTTAATATTATGTTTGAATGCTTTGTAAGAATAATGACTGTTAAGTATGTTTCTATAATCTTGCAGATAAAAATAATGTGGGCTAGTGTGTGAGTTGTAGTATGAAATGTTATCCGTTATACACTGAAAGTAAAGCTGTGTCCACTCTAAGGTTTAGACAAATTTTAGATTGTAAGCTCCTATGAGCAGGGCCCTTAAAACCCAATAACTGTTTTGCTAAATGTAGCACCATGTATCCTGTAGAATTTTTTTAAGCTAGTAAATGAATGTACATAATTTTGTTTCTGCTGGCTAAATAAAAGTTCATTATTAGGCTTGTTTGTTGTGTTTTTCTGCCGCTATCTTCTGTCTCCATCTCTCCCACCACCCCCTACTTCTCCCGCTGCTGTGTTTTTCCTCTCTGTGACCATCCCTTGACGTCACATGGAAAGCCCGCCCCATTTTTTTTTTTTGGAAAAAAGCGGGCAGGCTTTCTGTGGCAGGAGAGACAGCACCAGGAGAAGATGATGGTGGGAGACACGGCTTGGGGGAGAAGACCACCCAGAGCTATTTTACAATAAAGGAATTGTTTTATTGTTTTTTGTCACATTTCACTGCATTTTTTGATGAATGGGTAGGGGTACAATGTACCCGATACCCATTCACATAGTGGGGGGCTGGGATCTGGGGTCCCCCTTGTTAAAGGGGCTTCCAGATTCCGATAAGCCCCCCGCCTGCAGACCCCCACAACCACCAGGCAAGGGCCTATCATTTTTTTTCAATGATTTTTATCTATATTTTGCCAGAATCCAACAATACGTTACAGCCGCGAACAGTTTTAAAAGACATTTTTTCCTTTAGAAATGTAATTTTTCTGTAGCACTGTTCTAAACATGGAAAAGATGCACTACTTTACAGGCATACTAAGGACACCCCCAGGCACGATATTTAAAGGACTATTTCATTTTTATTGTTTCACTTTAGGCATTATTAAAATCACTGCTCCTGAAAAAACGCCTGTTTTTAAATCTTTTTATTGCATTGATACATGTCCCCTGGGGCAGGACCCCGGTCCCCATACACTTTTTATGGTAATAACTTGCATATAAGCATTTAAAATGAGCACTTTTGATTTTTCATGTTCGTGTCCCATAGACTATAATGGTGTTCGCACAAATTTTTTGCCTGTTCGCAAGTTATGGTGCGAACCGGGGGTGTTCGGCTCATCCCTACCCAATAGCCAATGGCACATGAGCATGGTTGGTACCATAATGTTAATGCCTCAAATGCAAAACATTATGGTATACAATGAAAAGATTGTAAGATTGTAAGATTGTGCTCAGCTCCATAGCATAGTGGTATGCCCTGCTACCTTAGAGGTAGTTTCAAGGTGGTTCAAGCCATGGGTTTGAATCCTACCAATGGTATCACCTCCTGAAAACGTACATTGTACTCAGTAGCATAATTAGCGAATGCACATCAGTTTAGTTTATTCTATAATTTTAACTCTTCAAATGCATGCAATGGTATGTAATTATTCAAAAATGTTATGGTGTGGAATTCCAAAAATCCAGCTATTCAAAAATCAAGGAAAAAAACTTCATAGACCCCCCTCCCCCCAGTGCATACCAGGCCTTTCGGATCTGGTATGGACTTTAAGGGGCACCCCCACGGAAAAAAAAAAATTGACATGAGGTCCCCCCCCCCAAAATCTATACCAGGCCATTCAGGTCCGGTATGTATTTTTTAGGTGGACCTAAAAAAAGATGGCATAGGGTCCCCCCAAAATCCATACTAGACCCTTATCCGAGCACACAACCTGGTAGGTCAGAAAAACGGGGCAAACGAGCGCCCCCCCTCCTAAACCAAACCAGGCCACATGCCCTCAACATGGGGAGGGTGCTTTGGGGTCCCCCCAAAACACCTTATTCCCATGTTGATGGGGGACAAGTGCCTGATCCCCACAACCCTTGCCCGGTGGTTGTGGGGGTCTGTGGGCGGGGGGCTTATCGGAATCTACGGAATTAACAAGGGGGTCCCCAGATCCCTACCCCTACCCATTCACCTAAAAAAGCAGTGAAATGTGACAATTCCTTTATTAAAAACGTCTTCTTCTTTCCCCGCTTCTTCCTCCATCTCCCTCCGCTTCTTCCTCTGGTCTTCTCCATCTTCCTCCAGCTTCTTCTTCCCCCGCTTCATCCTCCGGTCTTTCTCCTCCTCATATATAACTATGGGGCGTGGCCGCCAGATGATATCAGCAGGAGACCCCACCCCCCTGTGACATCACTGACCCATCATGCCCTGGGCGGTGAAGTCACAAGGGGCAGGGTCTCAGGGTGACGTCATGCGCCCCATCACAGCATAGGAGGAGGTCCATTTTTTGAATGTTCAGCGGGAACGGTGGCAGGAGCGGCGGAGGAGAAAAACCAGAGGACGAAATGGGGGAATAAGAAGCCAGAGGAAGATGGAGAAGACCAGAGGAAGAAGCGGAGGAAGATGGACGGAGAAGCGGTGGAAGAAGCAGATGAAGGAAGAAGGAGAAAACCAAAGGAAGACCGGAGGAAGATGGAGGAAAAAGCGGGGGAAAGAAGACATTTTTAAAAAAGGAATTGTCAAAAACCGGCTATTGTCGTTTGTCACATTTCACTGCTTTTTTTAGGTGAATGGGTAGGGGTACAATGTACCCGATACCCATTCACATAGGGGGGCTGGGATCTGGGGACACCCTTGTTAAAGGGGGCTTCCAGATTCCGATAAGCCCTCCGCCCACAGACCCCCACAACCACCAGGCAAGGGCTGTGGGGATGGGGCCCTTGTCCCCATCAACATGGGGACAAGGTTTTTTGGGGGCATGTGGCCTGGTACAGTTCAGGGGGGGAGCTCGCTGGTTGCTCGTTGAAAGCATTAAATACCCAGATACAGTAAACAGGGTAGGTAACTGCTCTAAGGCTAGCATCCTGGATTCATCTTTTTGCTTTTGAAGATAGCACTACTTGGTATGTACTATTTAAGAAAGCAGCTTACTAAGGACCTGTATTAAGATTTTTGTACTTACCATAAAATAATTTTCTTGAAGTCTATTGAAGGATGGAAATAGTCAACAACAAGAATCTTTTCCAAAGTAAAGACTGAAGCCTAGGATGACAAACGCTTGATGTCAAGAAAAAGAATGTAAGACAAAAAAGGTATATTCCAACCAATGACCAACCAGTGAACAGCAGGGTGTTGGGGTAGAATACCTATAACCCCTGACTTCAGAGAAAGGGAGGTCCATAATAAAGCAACCCTCCCAATAGTAGTCTATAGGGAGAGAGGGATGGAGATGTAAAACAAAGATGGGAAGAGTAACAAGTTAAAAGAAACAGTGGGGAAGTCCACATACCTATTTAACAGGGAGGGCTATGTGAAGAAATATAGTAATGTAGTAGACATACAGGGATATCATAAAGAAGGGCATTAGAAGAAGACCTTCCAACTCGCACCAATAGTCACAAAACAATCTGAAACATCCCATAAGTTCCCCAGCTATGAGAATTCTGCTAATCATCCAGGAAAAAACAAAGTAAATGTCAGGTCCCACACTTACCAGATAGATGAGTCCACTTGGGCAGAGGGTAGGCTCCCTTACGTATCCGATTCGGGGCCCCTGGTAGAGTAGACAGGAGGCCCGCGAATGCGGAATGGTATGAGGGCCTGAAGTTAGGGTCCTGGAGCACAGTGGTCTGGCAAGCAACCGGTAGAACTTCAGGCTTGATAGAGCAGATGCTGAGCAGGAGCTAATCAGGCTTGGTCACACACAGGCAGAGGTCGGCAACGGGCTGGCGGCAACGGTACAAGGGAGAAGGCAGAAACAAGGTCAAACGAGCCGGGGTCGGGTTCAGGCAGCAGTCAAGGAGGGTCCAAAGGCAAGCCGGGTCACAACGGGTAAACACTACAGAGATACAGGAACACAGGATGATCACGGAACAAGACACAGAGCTGTTTGATCAGGCAGCACCGAGTCAGTGTAGAGGCAGGCTTCAAATAGGCTGGTTGGCGCCAAAACGCCGCGCTCGTGCACGCGCCGATTCGCCAAGACGCGCCGCGCCCCCGCACGTGCCCGAGCGCGCCCCCGACACCGGCGTGCACGCCCACACTACCGGGCATGTCAAAGGCAACGCCTACATGCGGACGCGCGCTAGCGCGAACACGCGTACGCACGAACGCCCGGACGCCACCCCGCACGCCACGGCCGGTCAGCCCAGACACGCCAGCGCCCCCAGGGACACACGCCCCAGCACGCACAGGGACACAAGCACCAACGCGCCCCGGCGCGCACCGGCGCCCAACCAGGTAACCTCTCTGACAGTGCCCCCTCCTCAAGGGCAGACTCCGGATGCCCAGCTGGGCCATCTTTGAGGAATGAGAGGTTTTAAAGGATTGCAGAAGTTCTCTGGCATGTAAATTGCTTTCCGGCTCCCACGAATTATCTTCAGGTCCATAGCCCTTCCATTTTACCAGATATTGCACCTGATTGCACCTTCTTCTGCAATCTAGAATTGCCTCCACTTCGAACTCCTCCTCGCCATCAACCATAATAGGTTTGGGTGGACCAATGCTGCGACCAGAAAAGAAGTTGGGGGTGACCGGCTTCAGGAGGGACACGTGGAACGCTGGCCACATTGTTGATTTTCCTTTTGATCAAGAAAGGACCCAGGTATTTGGGGCCCAGTTTCCTGGATGGGCAGGCCAACTTGAGGTTAGCGGTAGACAGCCAGACAGAATTGCCGGGTTCTAGAACAAGTTCCCCCCGTCTCTTCCTGTCAAAGATCTTCTTGTAATCTTCCTGAGCCTTGGTCATGGTTTCCTGCAGCAATTTGTTGTTGTTAGAAAAAAAATCCAAAGTTTCGGATACTGCAGGAACAGGGCACTCGGGAAATGGTCCAGGCAAGAAGGATGGGTGGAAACCATATTTGGCATAGAACGGAGACTGGTTAGTAGCTGAATGTAGAGAGTTATTATAGGAGAACTCTGCGATGGGAAGCAGGGAGGCCCAATCATCCTGGGAGAATGCAGAAAAACAGCGGATGTATTGCTCCAAGGTTTGGTTCGTCCTCTCGGTTTGTCCATTTGACTGAGGGTGGTAGGCCGAAGAGAATGACAACTCGATTTCAAGGGCGCCACAAAGGGCCCTCCAGAATCTGGAGGTGAACTGGACGCCTCTGTCTGAAACTATATTCATTGAAATCATGGCCCATGGTCTCTCTGGGACTGGTAATGGTCTCAACAGGCCCCATGCTCTTGTCCGGCTAGTCTTGTTTCTGGCACACGTGTTACAGGACTCCACATATTCCTTGCAATCCTTAGTAAGGTGAGGCCACCAAAAGGTGCGTTGGACAAGGTCAGTTGTTTTCCGTGTGCTGAAGTGGCCAGCAAGTTTGTGATCATGGCACAAGCTTAACACCCGTACTTTTAGCTCCTCAGGGACCACAATCTTATTCTTGAACCAGAACAGCCCATCTTTGGTACAGGCTTCAGCAGGTGGAGACATTCCCATAGAGGCGCGTCTGATTTGAGAAATTAGATCCTCCTGTAGGATTAGGAAATTTCCAGAGGGGAGGATGGTGTCTGGGGACAGGGTTCTTTCGGAATCGAGAAACATTCGGGAAAGGGCGTCAGATTTGACATTCTTGGATCCGGGTCTGTAAGTAATATGGAAAATAAATCGGGAAAAAAAAAGTGCCCATCTGGCCTGCCGGGGTTTCAATCTCTTGGCTGTTCTTAGGTATTCTAAGTTCTTATGGTCTGTGTAGACCAAAATGGGATGTGCTGCACCTTCCAGGAGATAACTCCATTCCTCCAGGGCTGCTTTAATGGCTAGAAGTTCCCGATCACCTACGTCATAGTTTTTCTCGGAAGGAGAGAGTTTACGTGAGAAGAATCCCACAGGGTACAGGAGTGCTTTGGCACCCTGTCTCTGTGAAAGTACAGCTCCAACTGCAACCTCGGAAGAATCCACCTCCAAGACGAAAGGCAAGGCAGGGTTGGGATGCTTAAGAATAGTGGCTGACGTGAACGCGCCTTGAGTCTTTCAAAGGCCTCTTGTGCCTTAGGGGTCCAGCAGAACCGGCATCCTTGTTTAATAAGTTCTGTAATGGGAGTTATGATTGAAGAAAATCCCTTAATAAATTTCCTATAGAAATTGGCAAAGCCAATAAAACCCTGTACTCCTTTCTTGTCAGTCGGTGCAGGCCAATCCAGGATAGCGGATACTTTCTGTGGATCCATTTTAATGCCGTCAGGGGAAATGATCAGGCCTAGGAACTGGATAGATTGGAGCTCAAATTCACATTTTTCAAGTTTGGCGTAAAGCCCATGTTGTCTAAGCCGGGAGAGTACATTTCGTACGTGTTTGCGGTGCTCCATCAGGGAGGCAGAGAAAACCAGGATATCGTCCAGGTAAACGATGACATATAAGTCCAGTAAGTCATGAAAGACATCATTGACAAAATGCTGGAATGTCGCCGGTGCGTTGCACAGACCAAAAGGCATGACGAGATACTCGTAATGTCCGAATCGAGTACGAAAGGCCGTCTTCCACTCGTCTCCTTCTCTTATGCGGATCAAATTATAGGCTCCACGGAGGTCTAGCTTAGTAAAAACGGTAGCAAATCCTAATCTCTAAAATAATTCAGGAACCAAGGGTAGCGGGTATCCGTTCTTTATAGTGATTTTATTAAGCTCCCGATAGTCAATGCAGGGACGTAAGGAGTGATCTTTCTTTTCCACGAAAAAGATGCCTGCCCCAGCTGGAGACGTGGAAGGACGGATGAACCCTTTCTTCAGGTTTTCATCTATATAGGTTTTCAAGGTGCCCAGCTCCTGCTCAGTTAGAGGGAAGATCCTCCCAAAAGGGACTTCGGTACCCGGTAAAAGTTCTATTGGGCAATCATAGGGTCTACTATCATAGGGTAGTACTGGAAGGGTTTCTGCCCCCTTTTTACTGAACACATCCAGGAAATCCCGGTAAGGTTCGGGAAGATCTTGGTAGGACTTAGTTTCTGAGTCTATGCACAGGCATTGGGAGGAAGTTAATGGGGTCCCCCGTAAGCAGTGTTGTCTGCAATATTCAGAAGAAAACTGGATCTTGCCCGTAGACCAGTTGATACTAGGATTGTGAGCCTGTAGCCAAGGTATTCCTAGGATGATAGGGAAGAGAGGAGAGGAGATGACATCTAGACGTAAAAGTTCCTGATGTTCCGGGCCAATAGTGGCCAATAGAGGAACCGTTTCTTGGGTAACGGGTCCGGAGCGGAGGGTGGAACCATCCGCTAGAAAAACTGCCAGTCCTTGGGCTTTAGTTTGAGTGGGAATATGATGAGTTTCGACGAAGGTCCCGTCAATGAATCCACTACATGCTCCCGAATCAATGATGACCGGTACTGGGATGCTCCTTCCAGGTAACTGTAATACAATGGGAAATGTTAAATGGTTACCAGCACTAGGTAGGACAGGTGCACACAACGAGGAAGACGGCAGACACTTACGTCTTTTATTGGGGCATGCTCTTGCAAAGTGACCAGGCTCCCCACAGTACAAGCACAGGTTGAGTGTGCGTCTACGTGTCTTCTCCTCAGGAGTCAGAGAGGGACGGAGCAGTCCCAACTGCAAGGGCTCAGGGACCTCCTGGACTGGAGTAGACGAGACAAGCGGAGCTTGGTTCGGGGCACTAGGGTCCCTAGGCAACATCCAGGTGAGGCGTGGGTTACCAACAGATCTCTCAGAGCGTCTCTCCCTGAGGCGGCGGTCAATTTGGATTGACAGATTGATTAGCTCTTCTAGTGTCTGAGGTACCCCCACTCGTGCTAATTCATCCTTTAGGGGATCCGACAACCCCAGCCGATATTGGTGACGCAAGGCTGTGTCATTCCACTCCGTATCCGAGCTCCAGCGCGTAATCTTCAGCAGCTCTGCGGCCTTGTTGAAGGGAATGCAAGGCGGCTTCTGCCGTGGCTGTTAGCTGGGGGTCCTCATACAGCTGAGACATGGCTAGGAAAAAGTCACTTAAGGAGTCAAGAGATTGAGCCTTTTGCTCTAGTAGATGGTGGGCCCAGGTTTAAGGCTCGCCGGTCAACAAGGATATGACGAACCCCACTTTAGTAGCCTCCAGTGAGAACGTACGGGGTTGTAGAGCAAAGTATAGTTCGCATGCGTTACGGAACGCCCGGAACTTACTGCGTTCTCCGGAAAACTTTTTGGGTGTAGGCACCCTGGGCTCTGGTGGAAGCATCACTACAGAAGGTGCTGAGGCAGGGTTGGTAGATACTGCTCCTGGAGGAGAAGCTGAGAGGGCCTGGACCTGCCCTTCCAGTCTGGTACAGCCTTCCTGTAGGCTTTTAACGGCTTGAGTAAGGCCCGCTAGGTGCCTGCACAGTTCATCCATGGGGGAGGCCCCCTGCCCGGACTCAGTCATGGCTGCCTGATACTGTCAGGTCCCACACTTACCAGACAGATTCGGGGCCCCTGGTAGAGTAGACAGGAGGCCCGCGAATGCGGAATGGTATGAGGGCCTGAAGTTAGGGTCCTGGAGCACAGTGGTCTGGCAAGCAACCGGTAGAACTTCAGGCTTGATAGAGCAGATGCTGAGCAGGAGCTAATCAGGCTTGGTCACACACAGGCAGAGGTCGGCAACGGGCTGGCGGCAACGGTACAAGGGAGAAGGCAGAAACAAGGTCAAACGAGCCGGGGTCGGGTTCAGGCAGCAGTCAAGGAGGGTCCAAAGGCAAGCCGGGTCACAAAACACTACGGAGATACAGGAACACAGGATGATCACGGAACAAGACACAGAGCTGTTTGATCAGGCAGCACCGAGTCAGTGTAGAGGCAGGCTTCAAATAGGCTGGTTGGCGCCAAAACGCCGCGCTCGTGCACGCGCCGCGCCCCCGCACGCGCCCGAGCGCGCCCCCGACACCGGCGTGCACGCCCACACTACCGGGCATGTCAAAGACACGCCAGCGCCCCCAGGGACACACGCCCCAGCACGCACAAGGACATGAGCACCAACGCACCCCGGCGCGCACCGGCGCCCAACCAGGTAACCTCTCTGACAGTAACAAGATGGATATTTTCATTCAGAGATTCCATTATGACTTGAGAGGCTGTCTGTTTGATAGAACCAGACCCATGAACAGGAAAATGGTTATATGGAGTTAGAAACATATACAAAAAAGACTTTTCCCCGGTACCAGTGGTAAAATGGAGCAGTGTGGGAGAATATGCAGCTGGGGAAGAAGGGTGTTAAACTCCCCTTTAACTTCGCCATGCAATGGTTAAGGATTTGGTCAGTGTTTTGTTTTTTCATTTATTGTTTGGTTAACCTTTTAAGTAAAACAATTTGCAAAAATGAAGTGTAACTGTACATCTTCCAAGAAAGAATATCAAATTGTGAAATTCACCAGCAGGTGCCACTAGCCGTAGAGAAAAAGATTTTTTCTCAGGGTGTTGGTTCAGTGCTGGTGCCTTGGATGCCTAAGTTATCACAGTGCATGATTTGGCAAAATTTTAATTGGTGAATGTTTTCATATATTCCCTATTAAGTAATGTTCGCTAAATGACTAAAACTATTTTTTTCATGTTGTCAGTTAAATTATTTAAATTTATGTGCCAACCATAAAAAATTGCAAGTGTTAATAAAATAAAATGTATTGTAAGGTCATCAGCCTGCTTCAGACTGTATTCTTCAGTGTATGTAAAACCCTAACAATAAACTTCTCATTTATTCTTTTTTGGTCTGTTAAATATATTATGGAAAGCATTTTAATATAAAACTGTTCAAAAAGTTTTGATCCTGCCAGAATTGTAATGAGCTGCTCTCTCAGTCTTCTTAGTTAGCATTGTTCCCAGTTCTCTCTGTGGACTACAGAACACCCCACCCCTAAACATGTAGATGAGGAAAGGGGTAGATGTTCTTTAGTGCTAGCATAGTGCTAGCATAGTGCTAACACGCTTGCTGTCTAGACAATGACAGTGGCAATGCTGCTCATCTATAGATAAAGCACAGTAAGGGGGTATCATCCTAGGACAGGAAGTGTGTTACTTGCGGGTTCACCAAGTAAAAATAAATTTTAAAAATGCATTAAAAGAGAAAACTAATAAAGCCAACACATCTAAGGTTTGTTTAGCTGTAATATATTACATTTTTGTTCTTAGGTTTAAAGAAAAAACATTGAGGCTTTTGTATAAAAAGTATGATAACCAGAATGTTTTCTGTTTACCCTAGCAACCTATCAGAACCATTACGTCTTCAATTCTGCACTGCAGAAATGACAGTTCTTATCAGTTTGCTTTTTATTCATAACACAAAAGTGAGCAATGCTTCTGTGATATTTAGCCTGAGGAGACAGTGCTGCATCTTTTCAAAAGAACTGCTCCACTCTTCTATTGGTCTAATGGGGAGAGCATTTCCTTATCTTTGCCCATAACAAAGGAAAGTCTTATTTCCACTGCATTATACTAGGAAGCTGCTTGGCACTGAACACATATAAAAGTTTAGTGTGAAAAAAAAAATGAATTCCATTTCTAAACTTGGTGAATTCATATTGAGGCATTATATACAGAAGCACACATTGATTAACCTATTCCTTGAATCAATTATGAAACATAAAAAGTAGCAAAAACTTTAGATCTAATAAAATATTATACATGATTTTATATCTAGTAAAAAAAATAAAAAATATAATATTATATATATATATATATATATATATATATATATATATATATATATATATATATATATATATATATATATATATATATATAAGATAAGACTTACCATCAGAAATAGACCTGAAAGTGTGGACTTACCATATGAAATGGACCTGAAAGTGTGCCTTGGTCTAATGGCCGGTATGCCAAAATAAGGGGGCATACCCTGGTTTAAGAAATGATTATTCTGTAAGAGAAATGAATGAAATGAATAGTTTGAGAAATGCTGTGAAATGGGGATGGGAGGGTGGGTATCGCGCACAGGAAACCGACAAGCACCACAGGTGAGCGGGCTGCTTAAGTACCCCCCCGGGCTCCTCCCATAAATTCAGGCCACCATACTGGCCTTCCTACTTATGGTTGGAGCCCTATGTCCGATATGGACATAGATAACACTTATAGTAAAGATAAGACTTACCATCGGAAATAGACCTGAAAGTGTGGACTTACCATATGAAATGGACCTGAAAGTGTGCCTTGGTCTAATGGCCGGTATGCCAAAATAAGGGGGAAAAACATTCAGGTAGGGTTATAATTTTATTGGTTTTCAGTTATTTATTGAGCCAATTTGGAGAATGCCTGTGCCATCTCTGTTTGCGGATTGGGGATATACCGGGCGAAGCAGGCTGATTTCCACCTGCCTAGTCTTTTGATGATGTGGTCTGAAACCCCGTGGCGGGACGCTGCGGAGGCTGCTCCGATGCGGAAAGAGTGTCCAGAATACTGACTAGGGTTAAGGGGAAGATTGCGAAGAAGTATCCTTATGTGTTTCACAAACTGAGAGGCGCTTAAGGGTTTAACTGGGAATGGTAGAAGGGGACTGCTGTCTGGTTGCTCAGGCAGGAGTGACAGGAGTCGGTTGAGTACAGCGACTGGGCACCAGCTGTTGTTGGTTTTGTAGAGGTGAATGTTCACTCCTGAGCCCGTTTGCTGGGTTTTAGAGACCTCGAGGTGCAGGATGAAATGGTCTTGGTATCGAAGCAAGTGCCGTCTGCATAGTACTTGGTCTGTGGGTTTGTTAGAGGTGAATTCGCCAGGCCGCAAGAACCCATAGTAAGCTAAATATACGGCTGCTTGTAAGACCGTGCTGGGGAGCAGACCGAATGGCGAAGTAGCCAGAATAGTTGACATGTCCCTAAAGATGGGCCCCGTAATGGGTAAGCGCTTAGTGCTGATGACTGGTTGTCGTTTCTGAATTCCCCTTAGAATGGCTCGTATAGCGTGTGATGAGAACAGTGAAGATTTCGTGGGGTCTTCAAGCGCCATGAAATGTTGAATGCCGGCTAGGTATAGCCGGATGGTATTGTAGGATAAGGCCAGCTGCGTGTGGCAGTGTGCAGTGAAGGCCAGTACCTGTTTGATATCTGTTGGTCCTTTACGGCAGGACGTGAGGAATTTATTGAAGGCCTTCCAAGCTGTCTGGTAGGCTTTGAGTGTGTTGTGGGAGAGGGAATGATTTATGAGTTGCGTAGCTCCGTGTAGATGTTGAACTAGTCCAGGGTCAGTTGTGACCAGACAGGGATAGGGGCCGACATTGGATCGGCATCGGGAACCTGTTTGAAAAAGGAGGTATAATTGAAACGTGACAGTGCGTCAGCTGCTGAGTTGTATCTGCCGGGAATAAATGCACAGTGTATATTGAACTGATGCTGTAAAGACAGTTGTACCAACCTGCGCAGGAAGGACATGACTGCTAGGGACTTGGACCTGCCTCTGTTGATGATGTCTGCCGTGGCCTGGTTGTCGGTGGTGAAGACTACGGTTTGTCCTGTCCAGTGGTGGCCCCAGAGTTGTGCAGCTGCCACTATGGGATAAAGCTCAAAGAGGGCAGATGTTTGGGAAAAGCTGGGTATCAACAGTATCTGTTGAGGCCAGGGTCCCGAAAACCAATGATGGCCAAAAATTGCCGCGAAACCTGTGGAGGCTGCAGCGTCCGTCACCACCTGGGGTGAATGGACCGAAACCATAGGTATAAATAGAGATATGCCATTCCAGGCGGACAAGAATTCCTCCCACATAGATAGGTCCGCTATAGCTGCGGAGTCTAGATTCAAAATCTGATCGGGGTCTTGAGTTTCTGACAGAAATCTAAGCAGGCGTGATACAAATGTGCGGCCTTGTGGGATAATTCGCATAGCGAAGTTGAGCATACCCAGGAGAGACTGCAACTGTTTTTTGGTACAGCCCTTGGTGTGTGTAAACTCGTGAAGGACTGCCCTAATGCGTGTTAGTTTGTCGGGGGGAGACTGGCTTGCATCGCGCAGGTATCCAAGCTGACCCCGAGAAAGGTGATGATGTTTGCTGGGCCATCGACTTTGTGCTCGGCGATAGGAACATTGAGGTTTCCAAAAATCACTCTAAGTTTGTCAAGATCTCCTGGGGGCTTGCTGGGCGGTTCTATCAGTAGGAAGTCATCCAGATAATGGATGACTTCATGGCATTGACCCTTGTGTAATAGTATCCAAACGAGGGACTGAGCGAACGTGTCGAAGAGCCACGGGCTACTCTTCGAACCGAAGGTGAGTTTTGTAGCAAAATAATATGCTTCCTTCCATTTGATGCCATGCCAGCACCAAAGGGATGGGTGGATGGGCAGGAGCTTGAAAGCATCCGAGATGTCGGCTTTGGAGAGCCAGGCACCTGTGCCTGCTTTGATGATCGCTTGTATTGCCATGTCAACGGAGGAATATTTTAGGGAAAACTCTTAGGAGGGGATTAGGGAATTGAGACTGGGTATGTGGGAAGAATGAGGCGCAGACAGGTCGTACACCAAACGCAATTTATTTGAGAACTTGCCCTTGACAAGCCCAATAGGGCTGACTCTCCATGTGCTGAAAGGGGGGCAAGTGAAAGGGCCTATCACGTAGTCTCGATCTACCTCTGCCTGTAAGAGCTGATCTATGGCTTGTTCGTCAATGGCTGCAGAACGAAGATTGGCACATTCGTGAGTACTGTGGGGTAGTGAAATGAGGCCGGTGTGAAAGCCTGCTGTGAAGCCTTGGATAAGGTAGGTGGCCAGGGAAGGGGTGGGATGTGAAGTGAGATACAGTCCTAACCATAAGAGGTTGATCCGGCTTAGTCATGCCCTCTTGTGTTGTTTGACTTCACACAAATTCCTAGGGTGTGCTCTTTGGCATAAGGTGCAGATGTGAAGTAGACGGCACTGGCTGAAGTTGCAGGACCCATAGTTAAAGTTGTTACAGATGGCTGCCCCTCCCACGGATCGGACTGGGCGTCCGGGTTTGTCCACCTGAGGCGTTGGTTCAGGGATCGACTGACCCTGAACTGTACCTGAGGTAGAGGGGAACTCGAAGGGCCGTCTGATCTTGGCACACCAGGTGGCAGTGTGGGTGGAAGACTGACAAATCGCACACAGAGGTGAGCGTAAGCCGGCAAAGTGGCGGCAGAAGAGCTCTGTGTCCATGAAACTCCAATCTGTCGTAGTCTGAAATTGTGTGAGTCTGGCGGCGGCCTTAGCTGAAAAGGAACGATGATAGTCGTAAAAAGCAAAACCTCCATACTTGTAGCCCAAGTCTACTACAGTATGGAGATACAAGTCCAGCTCTTGCCGCTTGCTAGGGGTGGCTGAGCACAGGACATCTCTGAGCATGCCAAAGGCCAAGGTAAACTCTGGGACTGATAGCTTGCGGTCAATCTGGGGTCTTTGGCTTTAAGGACCACCGATATGTCGCCCCAGGAGTAGGCCTTATTTTCTGCCAAATCGTGCACGGAAATAAGGAGAGAGGCCAGGTTGACGTCCTTGCCGTCCAGAATGTCCTTCCTGATACTGGTTGGGACCAGATGGGAGGGGTAGACAATGGGGCTCGAGCCTGAGGTACCTGCAGGAAGAGGTGTCAAGGTTTGAGTTGCAGTTGGGTCGGGGACAGCCGTGGCCGGTCGAGCCTCCAGAAGTGCAACTCTGGTTTGGACGTCTGTAACTGAGGTGGATAGAGATGACACCATCGTGTGTAATTGCGAGATGGCTGACGATATTGACTGGAGGGATGCTTGTTGGGAACTGGGTCCTGCTGCTGGTGGGGGAAAGAGGAGTTTGAAGAGCTCGCCTTTCCTCGCTGTGGCGGGGAAGGGGACACCTCTGCGTCTGAGCTCTGCCGTCAGTTTGGGGATAGTCCATCCCCTGAGGGACTGCACGCTGCCGCTGTCTGAGACCGGGGAAGGTGACAGAGGGGCCGTGAAGTCTTCGCTGCCGGCCTGGGACATAGTTGCTCTGGTGAGAATCTCTTGAGCTTTGTTTCCTGGTTGACTGTAACCTATTGGGGGTGACATGAATTTCAAGTTTTCCTTTGATCCGCTGAGTCATACTTACCCGACTTATTCTCCCATTCCCTTTTTTTTTTTTTTTTTTATTTACCTGGGGGGATATCGTCCAACCTGGTGCAGGGTGGACCTACTGAACTTTGACTGACCTGAGAAAAATGGAAAGGTGATAATTCGTGAAGGGATTGCTAACTTAACTTGAAGCAACGATTTGTATGGTGTTTGCAATCTTTGTGACAATGAAATGATTCGAAATGTTTGCCTTGATTATGAAATGAGTGAACTCCCTGACAGAGGTCCGGCCTGGTCGTGTCGTGACTGATTCGACCATGAACCGGGCTCTGGAGCATGTATTGAAATGAGGCAACTGAAAACATTGGTGCACACCGGGACGAATCGGTGCCTGTTTGATGCATCTGGATTCGAATCGGAGCGCAGTATGAAATAAATGAGAGAAATGATTACCTTGACCGAGGCTCGAATTGGTTGTGCTGTGTTCTGCGACTGGCAACTAACCGAGCTCTGGTATAGGTATGGATACGGTTGAAACAAGCGAGGCTTTCCGTGACGACTCGGTGCATCTCAGATGCGACTGGTTTCGAAACGGTGATGCGTTGTGGGAGTGAAATGGTAGTAATTGCATGACAGAGATACGGATCAGTCGCCCGATATCTGCGACTAGCTATGATCCGGACTCTGGAGCATGTTTCAGAAATGAGGCCGAGCCCTGGGGCACGCCGTAACGAATCGATGCATGGAAGATGCAACTGGATTCGAAGCGGAGCGCGGTAAGTGCGGTGTAACATATCGTTTGCCATGACGGAGGCTCGAATCGGTCGTGCTGTTGTAGCGACTGACTACGAATCGGACTCCGGAGCCTGTACTGAAATGTGGCCAATCCTGGGGCACGCCGAGACGAATCGATGCATTTCCATGCGACTGCATTCATGTCGGAACGTGATACGTGGAAGTGAAATGATAACCATGACAGAGGTACGAATGACTGATAATAACGTAACTCTGGAGCATGTATAGAAATGAGGCCAATCCTGGGGCACGCCGAGACGAATCAGTGCACTTCCATGCGACTGAATTCATGTCGGAACGTGGTACGTGGAAATGAAATGATAACCATGACAGAGGTACGAATGACTGATAATAACGTAACTCTGGAGCATGTATAGAAATCAGGCCGTAATAACTGGGGCACACCGGAACGAATCGGTGCATCTTTTGGTGCGACTGGATTCGAATCGGAGCGCGGTAGGTGACTGAAATGAGAAATGTTTGAAATGATTTGAAATGTCAGAAATGAGTTTAGAAATGTTTCAGAAATGAGAAATGATTGGTATCGAACTGACTTGATCCGATAAATTGCAAATTGCGACTCGCTATGGCTGTCTACCGACGCATATTTTAAAATACCAACATGCTAGAAATGAAGCGACGTCTGCGTCGCGGTGCTATCTCGGGTAAATCGAAATGGTAACATAACGAAAGTACGAGCGATATACATTGCAGTTTGTGAAATGCGAGTGAAACGAAAATTTGAAATCACGGTTTAGTGACATGATATGAAAACGAAAAAACAAAGTCCGACGGGACCTTACCTGCGACAGCCAAGCCAGACGCGTGGTACAAACTACGAACGAAAAACGCGGACTTCGAAAGTTTTGAGTACGGAATATCGAATACGGGAATTTGCGAGGCAAGAACTTGCGGACGCTGGTATATCGAATAGTCGGCCTAGTGACGTATATCGCGCACAGGAAACCGACAAGCACCACAGGTGAGCGGGCTGCTTAAGTACCCCCCCGGGCTCCTCCCATAAATTCAGGCCACCATACTGGCCTTCCTACATATATATATTCACTTGTAGAGGAGAACCGCACTCTGCTTACAGTTTAGTGGCAGCAATCAGGTCTTCCCACCGACCCTATATATAGAGAAAAAGTCCAAGAGGTTGCTGCACTTAAAAACTTCTTTGCTTTATTTCACATATCTTCAGGAAAGATTTACAAAGCAAGCATAATCATTCCAAGCAATATCAAAGGCAACAAATGCCTGCACAGTTTCAGATATGAGTAGATTCAGATGTGAATGGATTACGTTTCGGGCTAGTATGCTTACGCCCTTCCTGAGATCCATTGAAGCACATCTCGTGCACATCTGAGATGTGCTTCTACGGATCTCAGGAAGGGCGTAAGCATACTAGCCCAAAACGTAATCCATTCATATCTGAATCTACTCATATCTGAAACTGTGCAGGCATTTGTTGCCTTTGATATTGCTTGGAATGATTATGCTTGCTTTGTAAATCTTTCCTGAAGATATGTGAAATAAAGCAAAGAAGTTTTTAAGTGCGGCAACCTCTTGGACTTTTTCTCTCTCTCTCTATATATATATATATACAGTACCTTACAAAAGTGAGGTACCCTTTTATGTGACAACACTGAAGAAATTATACTTTGCTACAAAGTAAAGTAGTGAGTGTACAGCTTGTATAACAGTGTAAATTTGCTGTCCCCTCAAAATAAGACCCCTTTCACACTGGGGCGTATTGCAGGCACTACAGCGCTAAAAATAGCACTTACAAAGCACCCTGAAAGAGCCGCTCCTGTCTCTTCAATGTGAAAGCCGCCCCCCGCCCCAGTGTGAAAGGGGCCTAACTCAACACACAGCCATTAATGTCTAAACCACTGGCAACAAAAGTGAGTACACCCTTAAGTGAAAATGTCCAAATTGGGCCCAATTAGCCATTTTCCCTCCCAGTGTCATGTGACTTATTAGTGTTACAAGGTCTCAGGTGTGAATGGGGAGCAGGTGTGTTAAATTTGGTGTTATCACTCTCACTCTCTCATACTGGTCACTGGAAGTTCAACATGGCAACTCATGGCAAAGGACTCTCTGGGGATCTTTTTTTTTTTTTAATAAATTTTTTTATTTCATTTCTTAGACAAACAAACAAAACATGACAACACATCATACACATTGAATCTGAAATATATTAGTAGAATAACACGATCCCATCACATTACATAGCAAAAAAGGAAAAAAAGAAACAAATATTAAGGTAATTACCAAAGGGAATATTTTATATTTTTTCTAGGCCATCCCATGTATCCATTCAAATGTCAAGCCTCACCCCATATACTACGGGAACAGGAGGAAGCAAACATTGGTCCCCTCTATCACCAATAGCCCCAGGTATCCCCTATGGGGAACACCCATACTATGATTCATTACCCCCATCTATATTTGATGCCCTGTACGATTTGTCCAACCACTTTGCCCAGACTTTATCGTACTTACTAGGGCAACCCCTATTTCTATAGGTGTCTCTATACAATTGAAGATTATTATTTATCAATTGTTTCCAATATAAAAGCGTAGGAGGACAGGGTTTCTTGCAATATAATGCAATGGCTTTTCTTGCATAGAATAACGTTGTATTAATAAATAGTCACTATAGGGGTAATAGCCTCTACCAAACCCAGCAAACAAACACAGACATTGAAACCAGTAAAGGAGCAGAGGTGATAGAGTTTAATAAATTCACCACATCCACCCAAAAATTAGCTATACATGGGCAAGTCCAAAAGATGTGTGTGAAACCCCCCGAGATGCTCCGCACCACCAGCACTTAGAAGAGCAACCAGGATTTATCTTTTGAAGTCTATAGGGCGTGATATATGCTCTGTGTACCAGTTTAAATTGGATCATGATGTCCCTCAGGGAAACCAGAGATCTCAGAGGGAAATCCCACACACAACTTCAATCCTCCATACCCAGATCTGGTATATCTCGCATCCACCTAGCTCGAAGACCCTCTAGTGGCATAATAGAAATTCAAATAAGATGAGCATACAGTCTAGAGGTAGGCTTATCCAGACACTCAGACCTACGTACTAATTCCAGAGTGGATTGTATCATCATTAAACTATCCTGTGGAAACTGTGCATGAAAAGTGTGTAGAAGCTGGTAGTATCTAAATAGATAGGAACTAGGTAGCTTAAAAGTTGAGGTAAGTGTGGAGAAAGTAGATAATTTCTGATCATTAACCACTTGAGCAAGTAATTTAGTATTATATTTGGTCCATGCAATAGACTCACTCCATGGTGTTTTAAAAAAATGAGGGAGAGTAGTGTTTAACCATAAAGGGGCATTTGGAGAAATCGCACCCTTTGGCAGACACTCGCATCTAAGACCAGCCTCCCAGGCTCAAATAGTATTAAGCATAAGAATAGTCACAGGTGCTCGACAGCCCCTTAAGAGCTTCTGTGGAACCTGCCACTGTTGCTTTCAGCCGAGTGGAGGGGTTATATAAATCTAGGCTTAGCCACCATGTGGCCGTAACCAGTTGAGTGGCCAAAAAATATTTGTATAAATCCAGAAAAGCTAATCCTCTCTGTTGACAAGGGCGCATCAGGGTACTTAATTTATACCTGGGAATTTTTGGACCCCCATAAAAAGATGAAAACCGCTGATTTAATCTTGTGAAAAAGGATACAGGGAGCCATTGTGGAGAATGTCTAAATAAATACATAAATTTAGGTATAATTTCCATTTTTAAAAGATTAATGCGTCCCAATAGGGACAATGGTAGAGACTTCCATGATTTCATTTTTGACCCAATATCTCCCAGAATTGGGGTCAGATTCAGGGACATAATTTTAGAAGCTTGACAGGAAATAACAACTCCTAAATACTTGAAATTATCTACCCACTGCAGTGGAATATCCTTAAAAGCCATACTATGGGCCTTCATAGCTATTGGAAACAACAATGGCTTAGTCCAATTCACCTTCAGCTCTGTAACCGTTGAAAATTAATCCAGTGTATCTAGGGCCCCTTCAGCGAGGGGCCAGCATCATTTGAAAATAATAGGAGATCGTCTGCATATCCCTTAATATTGCGGGAAGTGGATAGAGCCTCCACCACCGACTCCATAGCAATCGCAAAAAGGGCTGGAGAGAGAGGGCAACCTCCCTAAATAATGAAAAGGGAGATGACAACCCTCCTCGCATTTTTACTGCAGATGTGGGATTCCTATATAAGACCTATAACCATTTTATAAATACCATTGGAAAAACCATTCTGCGGAGTACTTCCCACAAGAAGGGCCACTCAAGGGTATCAAAAGCCTTCTCGATATCCAAGGAAGCAATGACCCTAGATCCTATTAAGACGTAAAGCATAAATATTAGTACATAATATTCTCAAATTCACATCAGTAGCCCTGCCAGGCATAAAACCCGTCTGATCTGAGTCGATAATATTCTACATCAAAGGTTGTAGTCATCGGGAGATTAACGTAGTCAAAATCTTGAAATCTACATTCAAAGGAGCAATAGGCCTATATGAATCACAAGAGGATGGATCTTTTTGATGCTTGTAGATTAAAACTATATGAGCATGACTCATTGAGTCCGGCAAGGCTCCCTCCTTCAGACAATCAGAGTAAAGAGAGGCCAGTACAGGAGCTAAGAGCTCTCCATGAGCTTTATAAAATTCAATAGGAAGGCCATCCGGTCCGGTGACTTCCCCAATGTAAAGGAGCCAAAGACAGAAAGGACTTCCTCTGATGTTATAGGACGTACTAGCATCTCCCTCTCAACCAGGCCAGTGCGACAGAATCCAGCCACTCTGCCAAGTCAGTCGGCTGGAAACCAGAAGGCAACTGAGATATATAATGTCTGATAACATTGAAAAGTCTCCAGAATTTTAAGCTGTGTACAGGCCATATCTCCAGAGGAGGTGTGCATTTCCGAAATGGGAATACTAGGTTGTTCATGTTTAGCCATCGTGGCCAAAAAAACGACCATTACAGTCTCCCTGATCAAAACATTTCTGTTTATTTTTATATAGGTTTATCCTCGTGGCATCAGCCATATGCAAATGTAAGGCCCGTTTGCTATGGAGTAAAGCATTAAAATTAAATTCTGAAAGATCTGCAGTATATTGGGCTGTTTTTTCCTCTACTATAAATTTCAAAGCATCATTCTTTATTCGTTGAGACTTATTTAACAAGTAAAAGGCGCAATGTTCAGATACCTCAGTATTGCTTGTATATAGTCCATAATAGTCCAAAGAGGGGCAAATCAGCTTTTGACAAAGGAATCATCAACAAAATAGAGGCTTCCTTTTTCCGTAAAGATTTTTACCAGGTCCCATATTTTTACCATTTACCAAAGATCCATAAAAACTTGACATCTTCCCCAGGCAGACCAATTGTGGTAGCTATGGACAGCATAACTACCAGTTTTAGCCAATATATTGATTGACCAATATTTACAACCTCTGGTTCATCAAATGCAATCTTATATTAGATATGGCTCACACCTTTTAGAACTTCTTTCACCATGTATATAAATGGTTATATATGGTTATCATTAGAAGTAAACTCCCTCTATACGTCCATCCCCCACCATTTTGGCCTACTAGCATTAGAATCTTTCCTTGCCCAAGATCCACTTATCAATCCCAGACAAGCTGCCTTCATTCTGGAAGCCATGCATTTTTGTCTCACCCATAATTACTTTGGTTTTGATGGCAATTTCTATCTGCAGGTGCAGGGAACCGCCATGGGAGCCAACTTTGCACTTTGTCTTATTCCCACCTCTCTATGGGCTATTGGGAAAACAACTACATTTGGCAACACAATCCCTCTCTAATTTAACTTTAAGCAATTGTTATTATTATCATTACATATGACCCTCTCTTTTATGAATCATCACTGTCATTATTTTACTGCATTACATTGTATTGTATCCCTGTCCAATCCCTGCACCATGTCTCCGCACCCCGCCACACTATATAACCCCCTCCTTTCACCTGTCCATCATGCTTGACAAAGGAGCGCGGCTACCATACCACTCGTAGCTTGCACGCTCAGAAACGCGTCGCATTATTGTGATGTCATCACCCTGTGCCACGCTGTTTGCGATCCAAGCTTCATTTGACTTCAACACTGCACGGCCGTCCTCCATCTTTAGCGGTGACCAGACAAGAGGTCTGACGCTACAGTGGCGAAATTCCGCCAGGAATTTGATGACTGCCCTCCACATCCCTGGGATTTGATATGCTGCTTCCTGTCAGCGAAAAGGACCTTCTGCTACCTGTAGTTCCTCCTGTTCATCCCAGTGATGCACCGAAAGTCCCTTATTTCCATGTGAGTGGATATTGTTCAATATAATAAAGTGTTTTAATATATTGTCAGAGGCGCCCCTTTCCTTGTTCTCCTCGTTGAGACTTATTGAACTCTTTAACAGCAGATATATCGTCCTCTTGCATAGGCCTTAAAAGCATCCTAGTATTGCCAAAGTGGATGACCCTGTATTAAACTCCCAATACTCTACTAGAAGGGGCGGGATTTTATAAGCTACATCTGGATGTGAAATCCATAGTGTGCCTAATCTCCACAGTGCTGCATCACGAAAGTGATGCAGGCGAGGTGTAAGCATAAGAGGAGCATGGTCAGATAACCCACTTAGTAAATATTTAACATCTACCATATCTGCTAGTGTCGCTAAATTAGCAAAAGCTAAATCTATGCGGGAGGCGGTCTTATAAGAGGTTGAAAAACGTGAATATGATCTAATTAAGGGATTTTTCCATCGCCAAGCTTCTACCAAATCTACCATCTGGGCCCAATTAGAGAGCTCTACAGAGAATTTTTTAGGAGGAATTGGTCTATCCAAAACAGGATCAAGTATAGCAAAGTCGCCCATTATCAGTAGCTTAGCTGGATTCCGGGGGTGTCTAGGAGAGGTCCACAAAGCTCTGATTGGAGTTCCTGATGAAGGATTATTAATTCACTTATCTTCCATCTAGCCAGACGAAAGCAGCAGCTGGGGTGTCAAACAAAAATGTCTGTCCGCCATCTATAATGCGCAATCTGCTAGGAAAAAGAAGGCTGAACTGTACACTTTTTTCTCGTAGTTTCTTATTTATCTCCATATAGGACTTACGGCGTTGCTGAACTTCTTGAGAATAATCCGGAAAAAGAGTTTTTTTAGCGTGGAGACCCATCTAAGTCCCGGCAAACATCTGAAGCTATAAGATCCATTTTCCCTTTAAGAGTATCTTTATACTCCATAATAGGTGCCAAAATAGCTGCGGCTGAGGAGGAGTCCTCCAAGTAGGTGGCTGTGAGGAATACACAGAGGAATATAGTCGCTCCACAGCACCAGGCAGCACTAGGTAGTTGAGAAATAGCAGTCATTCTTGCTTTTACTGTCTTTGCTTTCTTTGTAGGGATAATTACTGCTGAAGAAGTTGTATCTGACTTACTTGATGTCACTAACTTGCTTGATGTTGCTGAGCGAGTCTGCGGCTGAGACATCTATCTCCAGCCAAAGGGACCCTCTTTATATCAGAAGATATAATTAGTATAATTAATATTTAGAGCCCTATTAGTGTGGAAATTGACTGAGGTTAGCTAAAGGTCAAGATATAGTAGAAATATAGAAGAAATCCCCATCCTTTCCTCAGCAAACTGTGTATAACAGTATATAGCAGCAGTTTATAGTAATATGATATATATAATATGATATACAGTATATAGCAATAAATAGCAATATGATATATATAGCCAGGAGGGTATAGCAAGATGGCTGCAGCACATGCTCTAAGCCTGGGTCAAGGGTCACAGCACAGCAACAAATGAAAATACAAATGTCAGCTTTTTTCCCCTATTTTCCTTTCTTTTTTTTTTCCCCCTGCTTTTTATCTTCCGCAGCAAAGTGTTAGTCCTCAGGGTGTAGCAAAATGGCCACTACTCACATTACAGCTTATTCCATTGGGTAATGGGTCTGGATCAACCGATCGACCACCAAAGAGAAATACACAGAGGAATATAGTCGCTCAACAGCACCAGGCAGCAAGCAGCAACAGACAGTGATAGTAGACAGTGGCAGCAGCAGGGACCCACCCGCAACTAACAATTAACTACTAACAATTGGCTTACAGTCAGCAGATAGAAGGGCTCGGAGTCGGAGGGAACATAGAGCTGACCAGACTGCAGCAAAGTCCAGGGGTCCAGAGAACAGCAGTTGGTAGTGATAGTGATCGTTAATTCAAGTTAATTCAGGTTCGTGTTACAGCTGTGACTAGCACAAATTGTGGCAGAGGAGAGACCAGAGGCATGGGGGGAGGGGGGGTGGCAGGTTCAGTCAGGATGCAATGTCCCACAGCGTCTCACCACACTGACGCCGCAATCTCCTTATTCCCCTTTAATCCACAATCCTCCTCTTTCCGCTCACCTTCCTCTCTCCTCCACGCCAGAAATCTACCGTCCTCCGTCTGTCCTCAGACGAAGCAGCAAGAGAATCTACTGACCGTCCTCAGATAAGCAGCAGCCAGCCAGCAGCCTCTGTGCATCTTTATGTATCTCCGACAATGGGCGTCACAGGAGCAGATCAGGCTCCCCCTGTGTGAACACTTTACTGAGCATTTTCTAACATAGCTGGCAGCAGCTTTCTGAAGATCTGAAAAAAATAATTGTTGCTCTACATAAAGATGGCCTAGGCTATAAGAATATTGCCAAGACCAGTGGTGGCTGGTGACGTTTTAGGATCGGGGGTGCCAGACCCCGCCCTTCCTTTTTGACCCCTCCCACTTGGTGAAAATGGGCGTGGTTTCAGCAAAATAGTGGGCGTGGCTCTAAGGGGGTGTGGTAAGCATCTGAGATGAACGAGGGATGGAGGGAGAAGGAGGGAGGGAGGGACAGCAGGCCCAGATCCTACACAACAACAGAAATATGTGTATTCTAGAAATTTTAACAATCAACAGATAAAGATACTCCAAACACCTGGTGTTGGTGCTTCAATCATCCCGGCACCATGGTTGTTATAGTGTCAGGATGATTGAAGCGCATTATTTCTATTATTACATTGTAATATAAAATGAAATCATTCAACTCACTATAATGCAGAATCAGTGGGAGCCCTGAACGTATCACCTGCCACCAGATGCCATCTGGTGTCCCCAGAGGAGTCCGTCCTTACATCAGGTGCCCCAGTAAAGTCCGTCATTACATCAGGTGCCCCCAGTGGAGTCCGTCCTTACATCAGGTGACCCCAGCGGTGTCCGTCCTTACATGAGGTGCCCCCAGCAGAATTCGTCTTTACATCAGGTGTCCCCAGCAGAGTCCGTCCTTACATTAGGTGCCCCCAGCAGAGTCCCTCCTTACATCAGGTGCCCCCAGCGGAGTCCCTCCTTACATCAGATGCTCCCAGTGGAGGCCCTCCTTACATCTGTGTCCCCATCAGCGGGGGCCCTTCCTTACATCTGTGTCCCTGTCAGTGGAGTCCCTCCTTACATCTCTGTCCCTATCAGCAGAGTCCCTCCTTACATCTGTGTCCCCGTCAGCGGAGTCCCTCCTTACATCTGTGTCCCCGTCAGCAGAGCCCCTCCTTACTTCTGCATCACGGTCAGGGGAGTGCTCCTTACATCTGCGTCCCCATCAGCGGAGTCCCTCCTTACATCTGTGTCCCCATCAGCAGAGTCCTTCTTACATCTGTGTCCCCATCAGCGGAGCCCCTCCTTACATCTGTGTCCCCATCAGCAGAGCCCCTCCTTACATCTGTGTCCTCATCTACGGAGTCACTCCTTACATCAGTGTCCCCATCAGTGGAGCCCCTTCTTACATCTGTGTTCCCATCAGTGGAGTCCTCCTTACATCTGTGTCCCATTTGCGGAGTCCCTCCTTACATCTGTGTCCCTGGCAGCACAGCCCTCCTTCATGCCTGTATAATAATGCACAATCCTGTATAATAATGCCTCGTTTGTCTCTCCCTTCAGCGGCAGCTATTCAGTTCCTGGCTTTCTCCATGAGTTCAGTGGAGAGGGGAGGGGCCTCCCCTCTCCACTGAACACAAGGGGATTAGTCCTCACGGCGGCCATCTTTTTGTAGCCTGGCGGAAGTGACTTTGTTCTCACACTGAGAACAAAGCACCCAGCCGTAGTGATATACTACGGGTGCCGGGCGGACGCTGTTCGGCGCAATGGATTGCGCCGCAAAGAAACAGAAATACAGGTAGATACTTATCCATCATGCCATACCATCAGGGAGGTGTGCGATTGGCCCCAAATTTATTCTGCCACAGGACTATTGCTCCAAACATGCAACCAAGGTCATTAAGAACTATTGTCTGTGTAAAGAAGAACCTGGGAGTCCTGAAAGTGATGGCTTGGCCCCCCACAGATCCCTGATCTTAACATCATTGAGTCTGTCTGAGATTACAAGAAGGATTTGAGGCAGCCTACATCGTCAAAAGATCTGTGGTGATGTTGTAAAGCGCTGCACAAACTGTTGGCGCTATATAAATCCTGTAAAATAATAATAATAATTCTACAAGATATTTGGAACAACCTTCCTGCTGAGTTCCTTCAAAAACTGTGTGCAAGTGTACCTAGAAGAATTGATGCTGCTTTGAAGGAAAAAGGTGGTCACACCAAATATTAGGTGACCTCTGAAGGCAATTGGTTCCACTAGATTTTAGTTTGGCGTATCAGAGGGAGGCTCTGTCACTGTAAGAATTCAGGAAAATGTGACACAGGATCTGCATTAAGGGTTAATACGAGGTTTACAACAATCATTTCTGAGTGGAGAAAGGCTTTCTCCAGATTCTGTGGTCCTGGATCAGGACATTCCATCCTATGGCTGGGTTTTTCTAAATGCCTGCAACTTGGCTGACTACACAGGTGTGCAGGGTCATTATATACTCACTTTTGAGGATAGCTCAGAGCTCCCAGTTTGGAGACAGCTTCCAGTGTGGGAAATGGGAGGTCTCACTCTTGGTCAGGGGGCCCCACCCAGAAGCCAAGAGACAGAGGGTCTCATTGAGGGGTCAGGGGGCCCAGCCAGAAGCCAGAAGACAGTAGGTCTTGCTTCCAGGAGTCAGGTTGGCTCCTATCAGGGGTGTCAGGAGAACCCCAATCCTTAAGCTAGAGGTGGGCTGTGCTGTGGGGTGCTGTCACTGACTGAAGGCTAGAGAGCCAAGTGTTTCAACAGAGCAGGACAACACAGTCAAAGAGACTCATAAGAGGAGCAGGAGTGTTGCCAACAAGTAAGCCAGGTGGCTCTGTATTTTCATTTATGCATGTTATCTGGAAGAAAACTCTGTGTGGGCAACTAATGTACATATGAACTTTTCCATTTATTGAATAAAAGTGGACTTCCATGCCCTAAAATACAGTATTGGACTGGTGCAACTCATTGTAAACACACCTAATGCTTGAGTTTAATCACCCGAATTCCACAATATATACTGTATAACAAATCAAAGGATGTGAAGTCCATCTGTGAAAATGTTTTTTTTTTACTTATAAAGTCGAGTGCAAATCACAAATCCCATTTCATCAGTAAAGCACCCATTTCAAATGACCACATTCTTTGTCAAGCTAAATTTATTAGTAAATCAAAATAATTTTGGATGACCATGTTCTTTGTCATTTAGCTTGACAAAGAATGTGGTCTTTCGAAATCATTGCTTTACTGATAAAATGTGATCTGTATATTTGCACTTATACAAGATATACAAGAAAAAATGTATTTTCACAGATTTAAGGGCTACACATCCTTCGATTTGTTATACAGTCACAATGAGTATAGAGCCTATTTGATGTGGTGGCCTGTTTGTTTGACTTTGCTGTCAATTGTAAAACCTCGTACACACGATCACACTTTCAGATGACCGTTCGTCCGTTTTTTATTGCATGCTAGTATTATGTCAAAAGTGAAGAGGTTACTCACCATAATAATATTCTAATACGACAGAATTCAACTTCAGAAGTGAAGTAATGTGTTGAATAGTTTTGTATGTATTCTATAGTTTCTGAGCATACGTAGTCTGGCTCTTACAATTTTTTTTCTGATGAAAACCATACTAATTAAACGAAAATCGGACAGTGAGTTCACGAACGCCAACAATTTTATAGTCTGCACATTCAGCTTTTGTCGGACGAAAAACCAGAATCAGCTGTCTAAAGCACCATATTAACGATCCGAAAATTGGCAGATCGTTCATCAGACAAAGTTTTACTTCCAATTTTCATATCGTGTGTATGGGCCTTAACTCACCTCTAAATAAATATATACTGTATATCCTGTTGCAGACTCTGGCCGTACTAGACACGCATAAAAACATGTCATTATTGTACACAAGGCGTGTCTAGTACGTCCAGTCTTTCTGCTCTGCTGCCGGGATTTCCCCTGTCCCAGTACCCTGCAATTCAGCTTTGATTAATCACAGCTGCATTGAAGAGTACACAGAGAAGGTTGGCAGCAGGAGCTAAAAAAAAAAAAAAAAAAAGCAGTCTTATCAACAATCAACAACATTGCTCAGACAGGAATACAGAGGTTTTTTTTTTCCTTTTTTTATTACTATTATTTCACAAGTAACAAAAGCAGTGAAAAAATGCAACATTTTAAAATAACATACAGTATCTTACAGTACATAAATGCATTTTTTTAACATTATTTGTGCGAGTGATTCTGTTAGTTACAGAGCCTCAGGGGGAAACAAAAGAGGAACACTCAAAGGGAAAGAGAGCAGTGCAGTAGGCTAGATCGTCTATTGTCCCCCACGGAGTTACAAGAAGAAAAAGAAATTCACTCCTTACCATCCTCCTATAGTGGACACCCCATCTCGTCCAGCCAAGGTTTCCATATTCTCTCAAACTTTCTGTAGTTACTTTGCCTAACAAGTACCACTTTCTCGCTCCAAACTATAGAGTTAATGGTCTCAACCCAGTTCTTCACAGTCAGGGGAGTCTGTGCTTGCCATTTCTGTGCGATTAATTTTCTCTCCTGAAATAGGCATCTCAGCACTACTTCGGTGGTACCAATCGGGATTCTACCTTTCTCCAAACTCCCTAATAGGCATGTCTTGGCTACCGGTTCCAATGTGGTCTTAAAGGTTTTATTTATCCTGTCTATTATCTCCACCCAGTATCTAAATAGCTCCGGGCATTTCCATATCATGTGGATAAAATCCCCTGCCGCCTTACACCTGGGACACTCATCATTTTGTCTCCACCCAAGTTTAAACATTTTTTTGGGAGTATAATAGACTCTGTATATTAAAAATAAATGAGATATTTTCTGTGAAGAAGAGATCGAGACCAGTGCTCACCGTTTCAGGATCCCGTCCCACTGTTCCGTAGTCATTACCCCCACATCTCTCTCCCACTTCGCTCTACTCTTGGAAGGCCCTGCTCTACTTATTATTCTAGCCGCCAACCTAGCATACAATTCGGAGATTAGTCCTTTGGATGTATCTGGCTTAATTATTTTTAGGAGAGTGTGGATCTGGGACCATTCAATTATCTGTGACCTAAACTGGACTTGAATGGCATGCCTAATTTGAAGATATTTAAAAAACTGTTTATTTGATATATTAAATTCCCTTTTCAAGTCTAAGAAGGTTTTCATAAGATTACCCTCGTATAGTTGGATTAATTGGTTGATGCCCTGTCTCTCCCATTCTTTAGACCTCTCTATACTCTTTACTTCCACTAGATTTCTATTGTTCCATAGGGGGGTATTTTCAGTTACCCCTCTATATCCCATTAGTACCTTCGTTTCCTGCCATACTTTACCGACAAGTTTTATCGTCAGGCATCTGTGAATAAATGAGTCTGCCTCTAGTATGTCATATGGGGCCCCCATTATCATCATTCTATCGCTGGACTTCCCCCTCCTATGACTCCGCAATCTGCTAGATGTGATAGCTGAGATGCCAAAAAAGTATGACCTCGGGTGTGGAACCGCCATACTGCCTTCTTTAATCGGTAACTGCATAGTTTGCAGGCCAATCCTAGATTGGCCCTTTTTCCAAATTAATTCCCTAAAAAGGGATTCTATTTTTTTGAACCACTTTTGACCAGTCCAAGTTGGGGAGTTGTGGAGCAGGTATAGTATCTGTGGTAGCCATATCATCTTTATTAGATTGCAGCGTCCTGCCACAGATAGAGGGAGTCGACTCCAGATGTCCCCTTTTTGCTTTAATTTAAATAGAATTGGGGCTAAGTTATTATTCACATACTGGTTTATATTGCACGTGATCCAAACACGCAGATATTTTAGTCTTGCCACTATTTTTAGGTGTGGAGTTCCCGACGATATCTGGTTAGCAAGTGGGTCGACTGGTAGCAGGGCCGATTTCTCCCAATTGATAACCAGGCCAGAAACTTGTCCGAACTCCCTCACCATTTGTATCACTGCATTTAATGAAGTTTCAACACCTCCAAGAAAAAACAGGACGTCATCCGCAAACAGTGCTATCCTGTCCTCTTCTGTCTGTCTCTGGAACCCCTGAATATCTAGCATAGATCTAGTCATAATTGCTAGTGGTTCCATTGCAAGAGCAAACAATAAAGGGGACAGAGGACAACCCTGTCTCGTCCCTCTCCCCAATCGGAATAATTCAGAGTACACATTATTAATTTTAATTTTTGCTTTTGGTTCCCTATAAAGTATTTTCACCCATCTAATAAAAGAGGGGCCAAATTCGAATCTCTCCAACACCCTCCAAAGGTAATCCCATTCTAGGCTATCAAAAGCCTTAGTGGCATCCAAGGCCAAAATGCCCCTGGAGCTCATATTGTTGGAAGCTGCATGTTTAAAAAAACTCTTCTGATATTGATACTTGTTTACCTATTGGGAAAAAAAACCTGACTGGTCAGGATGTATAAGATTTTGAATACATACATTTAAAGTGGTTGCTAGTACTTCAGCCAGAACTTTTACATCCATACATATAAAGAAATTGGACGATAAGAAGAGACGTCCAATTGATCTTTCCCCTCCTTATGTATTACAATAATAGTGGCTTCCGACATTGAGGTGGGGAGTCTCCCATTGACTAATGCCCATCCCAATGTCCCAATGTCTTCAGCAATTCTGGGAGCAGGACCTCTCCATACCATTTATATATTTCTATTGGGAGCCCATCTGGGCCTGGTGACTTTTGATTGGACATCCTGGCCACTGCTCGCTGTAATTCCTTGAGGGTCACTGGTGCTTCTATATCCATTTTGTCCCTCTCTGACAAAGTAGGAATTGTTATTCCCTGGAAGAAACCATCCATTTTTTCACTCTCAGCTCCCCTGCTAGACTTATAAAGGGACTTATAATATTCACCAAAAGTTTGTTTTATCTCTATCCCTTCTATGGAGATCTCGCCACTTAGTGTCTTAATCGCAGAAACAGTGGAGAGGGGTATTAGATCTAATCAACAGGGACAACATACGACCCACACTCTCCCCTTCTCCAAACTGACACTGTCTCTGAAATATTCGTCTGTTCTCTGACCTTCTTGTAATAGCCATTCTATAGATTTTTTGCTTATCTAGCCATTCCTTCTGCCTACCTGGGGTTGGGTCCTCGACATATCGCCTCTCTGCCAGTATCACCTCGTTCCTGATGTCTCTTTCCCACTCCCTTGAATTTCCCTTAGTTCTTGCCACTTTTTGGATCAAAAGACCTCTAAGATAGGCCTTCAAGGAGTCCCAAACCACTCCAGGTGATGCCGTACCTGCATTGATTTGTACAAATTCATGCAGTCTGGTTACCACCTCTCCAGAGTTGCCAATCAATTCCAGCCAACAAGGGCTGATTTTACATTCTCTTGGATGGATTTTACCTCCTGTATTTATTGTCAACACAAGTGGGGAGTGGTTTGACACTCCTCTTGGACCATACTCTATGTTCCCTACCAACAATGTTGCTTCCCTATTATCTAGGGCCATGTCGATTCTTGAGTGAGTGAGGTAGGAACCTGAAAAGCAGGAGTATTGTTGTTCCTGCGGATAACGCATTCTCCATATATCGCTCAACCCCTTTTCCTCCAGGAATCGAGACTACCGATTCTCTCCTGCTGTATTGGACCTATTTCCAGGGGGAAATTTATCTAGGCTCTTATCGAGGACTTCATTGAAATCTCCTACCTCTATTACTGGAGTTCCCACTTTGTCCAGCGTGAACTCCACTAATTTATGTAAAACCTCCAGCTTAAATGGGGGGGGGGGGGAATATAAATATTTGCCAGCACATATGGTTTATTCTCAATCAAGCAAAATAAAAAAATATACCGGCCCTGTTCATCAATTCAACTCTCTCTGAAGGAGAACATCATTCCTCTTCTAATCATTATCCCCCCCCTGAATAGGAGAAGTGGACCGAATGATATTGAGCTGGGAATTTCTGGTTACCAAGTTGTGCCACCGTGGCACTGGTCAAATGGGTTTCCTGCAGGCAGAGTAGTCTGGGCCCGCTCCTCTCCAATGCAGACAGAACCATGGCTCTCTTAATTGGGTCCCCTAGACCTCAGACATTCCAGGAATTTATACTACATATCTTATTTTGTATGAAACAAATTTAAAAAATAAATCAAGAATATAAAAAAAACAAAAAAAAGAAACAAAAAGGAAAAGGGGAAAAAAAAAACAAAACAAGAAGATAGACCATCTAACAGTCCCATTCTCACCCCTCCACCCTAGATCCTTTTTCCAATCTATTGTGCCATCTGTCGTATAGATTTTGTGGTGTATGCTTCTTCCCCCCCACTCTACCCTTGTCCCACCCTCCAACCACCTCCCTCCCTCCCCCTTCCTGCCTAACTAACTGGGCTTACCCTAAGGGCTTCACCTGTGACCTTTCCATACCTCCTCCATCACTCCCTCCTCACATTCCAAGCCAGTGATATTGACAATTTTTGTGCAAAATGTAACCAATGTGGGAGCCTTATTTGCTCTCTTGCTCCCATTCTAACATACATCTATAACATTCAATCAAAAGTGCACAACCCCTCCTCCACTCCATCAAATTTGATCAACCAACAATATTACAGTAGTGTTACAGTGATATTATAGTGAAAGAAAAATATATATATATATATTTGCAGGACCAAAAAGAAGAAAAAAAAAGAAAAAAGAAGGGAAGAGGTGGGGCGGGGGGAAAAAAAGGGAAGAGGGGGGTGGGGAAAACAAAAAAGAGAAAAAAAAAACAATAAAAAAAAGAAAAAAGAAAGGTAAAAGGAATGAGTCTCCACACATTTACCCCCCCTATATAATACATAATACATAATCAAAGTAATTCATGATTATTACATGTCCATTATATTTTACACTTCTATAGGTCCTTCTTATTTTCCTCCAACCACTGCGCAACATCAACAACAAAGCATATACAACCTTATATTTCTGCAAAGTACGCTTAATTGGTAAAAATTTGGCTCTACGCTTCTGAAGATCTGGAGAAAAATCAGGGTACAGTGAAACCCTAACCCCATTATATTTAATATCTCCTGCCTCTCTAGCCTTCTGTAGGAGGGTCACCTTATCATTATAATTGAGAAGTTTCAGGAGTAACGGTCTGGGGTTACCTCCGGGCTTTAAAAGGGACTCGGTGGGCTCTTTTGATCGCAAACAATGGTGTAAAGGTAGTAGGCCCAAAAATTTCCCTGAACCATCCCTCTAAAAATGTTATGGGGTTGGGGCCCTCACTCCGCTCCGGCAGGCCTATCACTCTCACACTGTTTCTACGGCTTCTATTTTCCATTTCATCAGGTTTAGTCGCCTGTATGTCCATTTGCTCCTTCAGCCCTTTAATTTCTCGCTTTAGTGGGTATATATCATCCTCAACTGTGCTTAGTCTCTCTTCAAAAGCGGTAATCCTTACCATGGTCTTACTCAGCTCGTGGCTCATTGAGAATATTTCCCCCTTAATACTCTCCAACTGGCCATCAAGATTAGCTTTAGTCTTTACAGGCAGTAATAGCAATTAATACATCTCTTAGTATAGGTTCCTCCTCCTCCGATATAGAACCAGCCATAGTGGTTGCCCCCAATACCACAGTAGATGTTATAGATGCAGTTCCTGGTTTTCCTCCCCCCAGTCCCTTAGTACTCACTGTTTTGGCACTTGCTGGAGAGGTAGGATTTGAAGATGCTTGTCCTTGGCTCTTTCTACCCGCCTGGGGTTTAACCTGCATTGCTACCTGTTGATTACTCCCTTTGGCAGGTGATAAGGAGGGCGCATGGGCCTAACGCTCTAGTTTGGGTGCTGCCACCAGGGAAGCCTGATTCCCCTTTTCCTTCGCGGCACGTGTCACCTGAACCCCATTCTGGGGTAACTGTTCCTCTATCCCACGTTTTCTGGACATAATTTAGATGCTCAAGGGTTGTTGCTGTTGTTGGAGAAGGGGGAGGAATTGAGGGAAGAATTGGAGGGATTGGGGGTGCAACACTCCCGTTCTATCCACCTCTATCCCTCGGCATAGCGGCGTCAGACGAGCGTGTCAGCCGCACCAGCAAGTCTTGTAGTGAGATCTCAGTCCTGCAGAATCTCGCAAGATTACAAGTGTCTCCAAGCCCAGCGCGGCTCCTGCTCCAACAATCTACTTCAACCTCCTCATGTTCAGGAGAGGCAATACCGACTTTAGTTCCGGCTTCAGCGCTACACAGTCCAAGCGCCGACCCTCTATACAATGCAAAGACCCCCCAAGAGGGGACCGGAGGGGGTCAGGCAGCTCCAACAGCAAGCACAGCAATGACTCCAAACTGCCAACAGCTCCACACTAGGCGTTTTCCCTCCAGAGTCGGTAAGGAGCGGAGGAGAGGCACCTCACACACTCATTTTCTCACACTCGCTCTGTCCTGCATCCGGTTACACCCCCGGAATACAGAAAGTTACATTGAAACATTGGGGGTTATTTACGAAAGGCAAATCCACTTTGCACTACAAGTGCACTTGGAAGTGCAGTCGCTTTAAATCTGAGGGGTAGATCTGAAATGAGGGGAAGGTCTGCTGATTTTATCATCCAATCATGTGCAAGCTAAAATGCTGTTTTTTATTTTCCTTGCATGTCCCCATAAGATCTACAGCAACTGCACTTCCAAGTGCACTTGTAGTGCAAAGTGGATATGCCTTTAGTAAATAACCCCCATTGCATCATCTGTAACTTTCTGTGTTTCTCATCTACGGATCAAAGGGATGAACTTCGATCTGCAGATGAAGAGCGTTAAAGCAACCTTGACAAGCAAAAAAAATATTTTTGTTTTTTACATTTTCCTCTGTTGAGCCCCTTTTACTGTAATCAGCACTAATTAACTATGTATTTTCCTTCTCCATTCAATTGCAATTTTCCTAGTGATTTTTATTTTTTTTCTCTATTTTATTAACTAATAGTTAAACTTTTTTTCTGTTTTTGTTTCCCTTTTTCATGAATATTTTTACACATTTTTTTTACACATATATTTACACGTATCACGTATCAACGCAAAATTGAAAAAAAACACTTTATTTCAATTGTAAATGCTTTGCACCAAAATCATAATTTTAGTGTTGTTTTAAACAGGACAAATTACAGAATAAAATTCACACTTTTTTATGTGCAATAACACTATTTATGTTTAAACTAACACTGCTCAAAAAAAGAAAAAATGCCTTTTGTTTAGTTTGATTACGTTTAGTTGTCTAAGAATTGTGAAAAAATATTATTGTTTTGTGACAATATTCACAAAAAGAAAGACTTGTTTGTCCTTAACACTTAAGCTGGCCATACACCATACAATTTTCCTGTTCAATTTTCTTTAGATTTACCTTCAACTATGTAGTACAAGGGCCTGCCTGATTGCATCCAAATTGAAAGTGTTTAGGTTTGACCTCCTATTATATGGTTTTGGTAAATCTAAAGGAAAGTTGAACAGGAAAATTGAATAGTGTATGGCCAGCCTTAGAAATGAGAAAATTGCTCTCATCCATAAGGGGTAAACAGGTGTGAGAGCAAAAGTGGTTAAAAACATATATATAGCGCCCTCTAGTGCAGTGTTTTTCAACCTTTTTCCAGTCGGGGCACCCTGAAAAAATATTTTCAGTCTTGAGGCACCCCTGTCCAAGGCTTGGTTCACGTTACTGTGTGTCGTGCAACATGCGCAAAATTGAGCTTGTTCTTGACACACAGACAAATGCTTTGCTCTTTAAGTGTGCCATTAATTCTAAATGGTACCCCACATATTGGCAAACATGGGGTGCTTTTGGTGCGGTGCAATTTTAAAAAAAAGGGTTGGGGACTTCTTTCCCTGCATTTCTCCGGGTAGGGAAGCCCATTGAAATGAATGGGCTGCCCTACACGCAGCACGCAGCCACACAGATGTGAGCCAAGGGCTTGCTCACATGTCAGGTTGGAGGGGCGGTAAAACCACATGGTTGAGCTATTTTTACCACCACAACTTCTCCCCCTGTAGTTGCAGAGGCAGCAGCTGGGGGTGTACACATGCTGTGGCTGCAGCTGAAGGTATATCCAGGGTGAATGGGGCTGCACTGCAACTACCACGCAACTGTGTGCATTGCACGGTTGCGGTGTGGTAATGCTGCATTTACGGGCTTAAAACAGGTGGTGAGGAGGCAACATATTGCCTCATTACCGCCTACCAAATGCCTCTTAAAAGCGATCTGAGCATGGATTGCTTTTCAGAGGAGAAACAGTCCTTGCTGCTATCACAAACAAGCCCTACAAAAGCAGTTCTGATGGGACAGGAATGGGGGGGAGGGGGGGCAAGATTAAAAGTAACATACATACACACACACATACATTTACACACACACACACACACCCACACAAACACATATACAAACACACACACACATACACATGTATAGATGCACACATACAGACACAGGACAGACAAGTGTGTACACACACACACATACAAACACATGTTCACACATATACAGACACACATGTACACACACACACACAGACACAGGTATAAAGCCCTTTTAAAACGTTCTAGCCGGGTACTGCACTGTAGGGGCAAGCAGAGAGCACAGCACACTCCCCCTCCCTTTACTTTCACTTTGCTGAGGCTGATGGAGCTCCCTCACAGTGCCGATGTATAGTTCAGCAGGGAATGGGGAAATCGGGCTCATCTGACAGCCCTTCTCTACCATGATCCCACATCACACCTGAGGACCTCTGGCAGGAACAACAGTGTGCCATGGCACACTGGTTGAGAAAGGCTACTCCAGTGTGTGCTACTAGTAGTGAGAGTATGTAAAAGCATTTCTGGCCCAGGAATAAACCTGAGTAATTAAATTTGGGTCAGGGTTATTAAAGGCCAGGGCTGGAGGACTCATCCTGGCAGCTCTTCTAGAATGTTGGAGAATGTTCTGGATCTAGTGGGTGGAGGTGAGAAGCTGTCTTGAATATTTATGGGCCCTCAGCTTATCCCCAGATGTGGGCCTGGTAGGGGACTGAGAAGCCCATAAGTAGACATGAGCCATCCCAGTGGGGGAAATCGGGTGGAAGATGGAGAAACAGTGCTGTGGGGAGGCTGTCGGTGGCCCTTGGCGGACCCCTGCCAGCAAGGAGTTTTTCCTTGGGCTTGAGCTTGGGAGGCTGGCCTGAAAGGATTCTACCACAGGAGGCAGTTGGAGGGATTTATGATGGAAAGACAGCAGGAGAGACAGGGAGTAGATCAGCACAGTGCATTGACAAGACAAGGGGGAGATGGTCAACTGTAACAGTACTCTCTTGAAAACCACGGTGTGCCAAGTCTTCATCTAACCTTGCCCTGGGGAATCTCCATGTGTGTGTGTCCGTTGGGAGGACTGTGGGAAGCAAGCAGCCAGGTGGGCTGATGGCATCCAAGTGGGCTAGCAGTCTTCTGCAGTGGTAGAACTGGTCTTAGTGTCTACAGAGAGGCAGAAGGAGATGCTGTTCACTCCACTAGTGCTACTTTATCCACAAAGGGATGGGAAGTTCCTAACCTGTAATTGGATGTTGCTGAATTAACAAAGTGACTGTTAGTTCCATCCGGAGTGATCAGCAGGTGCTGTACATAGTGGACCCAGTTTGTGCAGGAGGAAGGAAGAAGAGGATTTCTTTGTAAATAGGAAGGAAGTTGTCCCCTTTTTGTTCTATGTTCTGGACATTTTCAAGTTGGGCATCTCATCCCAGCACTGGGCTCCACTCAGTAGTAGTATCCTCAATGGGTGCAATGTGTGCTCTCACACACAGCACCAAATGAGGATTACTATCAGTAAAGCTTGCCCCCCTCCCCCATGCAGTCATTGGTTGCTAGAACTACCGGCATCCTAGTAACCGATGACACACTTTTTAGTCCACGTCCCAGCTCTGCTCCACCCCCCTCTTTCAGCTCCCGCTTTCTGCTTTTCTACCCCTGGTAGGAAATCCTGCAGAAGACTGCACTTTTTAACACCAGGCACCCAGGGGGGACAAGCCCCACATTTGCTAGTGGGTGCCCTTGGCTTCTTTCCCTGTCAGGAGTGTAGCATGAAGCCAAGTGAAGTGCTGTGAAACTCCTCCTCGGCTCTGTGCTTCAGTTCTGACAGACGAAGCTCTGTCAGCAGCACTGTGCTGGAAAAAAAAGCACAGGAATACCAATGAACGGTGCCGGTTGCAATCTGAAATTACCATTCAGCACTGGGGAGAGAGCTGGGGGGGTGAATTGGTGAGAGAGCTGGGGGGGAATTAGTGAGAGAGCTGGGGGGGGAGCATTAGTGAGAGAGCTGGGGGGGGCATTGGTGAGAGAGCTGGGGGGGCATTTGTAAGAGGTGAGAGAACTAGGGGGCATTTGTAAGAGGTGAGAGAGTTGGGGGCATTTGTGAGAGCTGGGGGGGCATTTGTAAGAGGTGAGAGCTAGGGGTCATTTGTGAGAGGTGAGAGAGCTGGAGGGGCATTGGTGAGAGATCTGGGGGGGCATTGGTGAGAGATCTGGGGGGGCATTGGTGAGAGATCTGGGGGGGCATTTATGAGAGAGCTGGGGGCTTTGGTTAGAGACCTGGGCAGCATTTGTAAGAGCTGGGAGGCATTTGTAAGAGGAGAGAGAGTTGGTGGCATTTGTGAGAGCTGGGGGGTGCATTTGTAAGAGGTGATCTGTGGGGGCATTTGTGAGAAGGTGAGAGAGCTTGTGGCATTTGTTAGAGCTGGGGGGGGGCATTTGTGAGAGGTGAGAGAGCTGGGGGGCATTGGTGAGAGGTGAAAAAGCTTGGTTCATTTGTGAGAGCTGAGGGGGGCATTTGTGATAGTTGAGAGAGCTGGGGGGCATTTGTGAGAGCTGGGGGGCATTTGTGAGAAGTCTATTGGGTGGGGGAGTAGGTGTGCGAATTGCTGCTTTGTTTTTTTGTAGGGGAGGGAGTGGGATTTTTTGCTGAAATGGTAAAGTGAGGAAGAGTATTGTCTGTGGGTGGAATTTTGCACTCTCCTTACCCTACTATGTGTTACACACCCCTGACTCCTGCACTCTTTTAGCTATGTACACCTGACTCTTACTATGTATTACACACTCCTATCCCCTGCATTCTGTGGATAACACTCTTGTTCCCTGCATTTCATGCATTATGTACTCCTGAAGCCTGCTTTCTGTGTGTCATGTATTTCTAAACCTGGCACTGACTACAGTCCTCTCTGCATTGCATACTCCTCATCCTTGAACATACCCTGAACCCCTGCAGATGGCCTCAGCAGCATATCAGTGGACATGCCTCCCGACCTAGGAACCGGACCGCGGCCAACTCGCACCATGGCTGGAGCATGTGGGCACTCCCACCACCACATCACTGTAAGCATGGCCACAGGGAGTCTGGACCCCTGCTCTGCACCATCCATGGCGTGGTGGGGGTCTCTCTCCAGCAGCCATGGATAGATCACACTGAGTCCTGGAGATCGGACCCCTGCAACATCCATCCATCGATGTGATGTCCAGAAGGCACAGCAGTTACCAGACAAGAATGGCAGTGGTAAGATTTTAAAGAATCGCAGTTATCAATCTCTGGCTATCTCCTTTATCCTGTCCGCAGCCTCTAACCACCTCCTGTATCCTGTCCGCAGCCTCTAACCACCTCCTGTATCCTGTCCGCAGCCTCTAACCACCTCCTGTATCATGTCCACAGCCTTGAACCATTTCTTGTATCATGTCTGAAATCTCTGACTATCTCCTTGGATCATGTCTGTCTAACTATCTCTTGTATCCCCAAATCTCTGACCATCTCTTGTCTTGTATCATGTCTGCAGTCTCTGTGGGGAGCCATGGAGCAGAGTCAAGATTGAGAGCACCGCCAGGATGGGCATCATGGGGGGAGTCAGACATGTGTGGACTGTGGAGAGGAGACTATAGTATAAAACCAGAGCTGCCAAGCTAGAGCCTAGAGAGGACCGTCTGACTGTGCCCTGCACTGTGCACCTGAGAGGAGGTCAGTGACAGCAGTGCCAGTCCGAGGGGATGTCGCTGATGTAAGGGGGGAGTGAATACCATAATGTAAGGGGGCATGCATATAAAGGTTACCCCTTATATCAGTAACCCCCCCTTATCTTAGTGTATTCACTCTACGGAATGTGATCCCTGGTCACCAGAGCCCCCCCCACATCAGAGTTCACGGCATTCCCCTTTACATCAGAGACTGTAGGATTCCCCCTTACAATGCAATGGGGAACTATGCAGACCCTGATGTAAAGGGGAACTCCGATTTATAGGGCAATGCTGTAGACCCTGATGTAAGTGGGAAATTTGGTGTAAAAGGGGATATAAGGTGGTCTCTGGTCACCAGAGCCGCCCCCCTTACATCAGAGTTCCTCCTTAGATCATGATCTGCAATGTTCCCCTTTACATAAGAGTTCCCCTGCACTATAAGGGGGGATCCTCACAGACTATGATGTATGGTGAAACTCTGTGCTGGCTGGGTTATTTTAACCTGACCCTCATGTAAAGGGGGAAATATGTTTTTTGAATTTTATTTAACTTAAACACATTGCTAATAGCACTAGCTACATGTCTATAATTTAAATATTGATATTTTTTGCACTGAAAATTGCCATTTTATGTACTTTTTTGCTGTGTCAGTAAAGTATGTGTTTCTGCCAGTAAATGTAACGATTCTTGCCAGTAAAAATTTGGTACTGTTTGTAAATGTCAGTAAATTTCACTTTGAGGGGTTGGCAACACTGCTGCTACACAGACAGCTGTGCCCAGTATGCATGACCATTACAGGAGCCCTTGCATGAAGTCGGGGAGTGCTAAATCTTTTTTTTTTTTTTTTTAATTCAATGTATAATTTTTAGACTGCTAAATCTTTGCAATAAAAAAATCTCAATATAACATTTCAGCTGAGAAATAAAAATACATTTAAATAAAATTTTAAAATATATCTCGTCTTTAATGCATGTGAGAAAGGAAAAACAATTTATAGTGCCTATTTGCAGACTGTAAAACTACAAACTATGATGTCATTATGTAAACAATGATAATAATAATGCAGCATCTCTCATTAGTATGAGACTCGCTTTACTGAGATGCCAAAATAAGAAGATCTGCTTCCATAGTTTTAAAACAGCGTATTTATCTTAACAGACTGCCAACACTTTGCCAGTAACATAGCAAACAACCTATTAGATTTAGCCAGCCTTGCAATGCAATAAAATATCCTCTCAATCTTGTTCTACAGGTCCTGCAAAAAGCTACACCACCACTTTATAGATAGGGGGAGTGTGTATGAACCATTAATCCTGCACTGCAAAAATGACAGTCCATACATGTGCAACACTGCATTTACCATCTGTAAACAGTTACAGAATATAAATAATTCATAATAATAATGCAGCATATGTAGTATGATAAACACTAAACTGAGATTTTAAAAATAACTAACTAACAAATTTACTAATTATTGGATCTTTATATGCAATATGCAAATGCTACAATACAATAATTAGTTGCAAAAATGCAGAATTAAACGTTAACAAGGTCATATATTTGAGGTCATATATTTGCCACTGTGCCCATCAAATGCAGCCACTGTGCCATCAAACACTGTCACTGTGCCCATCAAACGCTGCAACTGTGCCCATCAAACGCAGCCACTGTGCCATCAAACGCAGCCACTGTGCCCATCAAACGCAGCCACTGTGCCCATCAAACTCAGCCACTGTGCCCATTAAAAGCAGCTACTGTGCCCATCAAACATAGCCACTGTGCCCATCAAACGCTGCCACTGTGCCATAAAACGCAGCCACTGTGCCCATCAAACACAGCCACTGTGCCATCAAACGCTGCCACTGCCCCCATCAAACACAGCCACTGTGCCGCCATCAAACGCTGCCACTGTGCCCAACAAACACAGCCACTGTGCCATCAAACGCTGCCACTGTCCCCATCAAACGCAGCCACTGTGCCATCAAACGCTGCCACTGTCCCCATCAAACACAGCCACTGTGCCGCCATCAAACACTGCCACTGTGCCCATCAAACGCAGCCACTGTGCCATCAAACGCTGCCACTGTCCCCATCAAACGCAGCCACTGTGCACATTAAAAGCAGCTACTGTGCCCATCAAACGTAGCCACTGTGCCCATCAAACGCAGCCACTGTGCCCTGCCTAAAAGCAGCCACTGTAGCCATCAAACGCAGCCACTGTGCCCATCAAACGCAGCCACTGTGCCCATTAAAAGCAGCTACTGTGCCCATCAAACACAGCCACTCTTCCCATCAAACGTAGTCACTGTGCCATCAAACGCTGCCAAAATGCCCATCAAACGCTGCCACTGTGCCCACCAGATGCAGCCACTGTGCCCATCAGTCTTTGACCATCTCCTGTAGTATGTTTGCAGTCTCTGACAATTTCTTGTATCATGTTTGCAGTCAAACACAGCCACTGTGCTAATAAAACGCTGCCACTGTGCCATAAAACGCAGCCACTGTGCTACTATGTATGCAATCTCTGATCATCTCTTGTACTATGTATGCAGTCTCTGACCATCTCTTGTACTATGTATTCAGGCTCTGACCATCTCTTGTACTATGTATGCAGTCTCTGACCATCTCTTGTACATCAAACGCAGCTACTGTGCCCATCAAATATAGCCACTGTGCCCATCAAATGCAGCCACTGTGCCCATAAAATGCTGCCACTGTGCCATAAAACGCAGCCACTGTGCCCATCAAACGCAGCCACTGTGCCATCAAACACTGCCACTGTGCCCATGAAACGCAGCCACTGTGCCATCAAACGCTGCCACTGTCCCCATCAAATGCAGCCACTGTGCTGCCATCAAACGCTGCCACTGTGCCATAAAACGCAGCCACTGTGCCATCAAAAGCAGCCACTGTGCCCATCAAACGCAGCCACTGTGCCCATCAAACGCAGCCACTGTGCCCATTAAAAGCAGCTACTGTGCCCATCAAACATAGCCACTGTGCCCATCAAATGCAGCTACTGTGCCCATAAAACGCTGCCACTGTGCCATAAAACGCAGCCACTGTGTCCATCAAATGCAGCCACTGTGCCATCAAACGCTGCCACTGTGCCCATCAAACACAGCCACTGTTCCCATCAAACGCAGTTGCTGTGCCATCAAACGCAGTTGCTGTGCCATCAAACGCTGCCACTATGCCCATCAAACGCTGCCACTGTGCCCATCAAATGCTGCCACTGTGCCCATCAAATGCAGCCACTGTGCCCATCAAATGCAGCAAGTCTCTGACCATTTCTTGTATCATGTCTGCAGTCTTTGACCATCTCCTGTAGTATGTTTGCATGCTCTGACAATTTCTTGTATCATGTCTGCAGTCAAATGCAGCCACTGTGCCCATAAAACGCTGCCACTGTGCCATAAAACGCAACCACTGTGCTACTATGTATGCAGTCTCTGACCATCTCTTGTACTATGTATGCAGTCTCTGACCATCTCTTGTACTATGTATGCAGTCTCTGACCATCTCTTGTACTATGTATGCAGTCTCTGACCATCTCTTGTACTGTGTATGCAGTCTTTGACCATCTCTTGTACTATGTATGCAGTCTCTGACCATCTCTTGTTCTATGTATGCAATCTCTGATCATCTCTTGTACTATGTATGCAGGCTCTGACCATCTCTTGTACTATGTATGCAGGCTCTGACTATCTCTTGTACTATGTATGCAGTCTCTGACCATCTCTTGTACTATGTCTTCAGTCTCTGACCATCTCTTTTACTATGTCTGCAGGCTCTGACCATCTCTTGTACTATGTATGCAGTCTTTGACCATCTCTTGTACTATGTATGCAGCCTCTGACCATCTTCTGTAGTATGTCTGCAGTCTCTGACCATCTCTTGTATCATGTTTGCAGTCTCTGACCATCTCTTGTATCATGTCTGCAGTTTCTGACCATCTCTTGTATCATGTCTGCAGTCTCTGACCATTTCTTGTATCATGTCTGCAGTCTCTGACCATCTTATGTATCATGTCTGCAGTCTCTGACCATTTCTTGTATCATGTCTGCAGTCTCTGACCATCTTCTGTAGTATGTCTGCAGTCTCTGACCATCTCTTGTATCATGTTTGCAGTCTCTGACCATCTCTTGTACTATGTCTGCAGTCTCTGACCATCTCTTGTACAATGTCTGCAGTCTCTGATCATCTTTTGTTGTATGTCTGCAGTCTCTGACCATCTTCTGTAGTATGTCTGCAGTCTCTGACCATCTCTTGTATTATGTTTGCAGCCTCTGATCATCTCTTGTACTATGTCTGCAGTCTCTTACCATCTCTTGTACTATGTCTGCAGTCTCTGATCATCTTTTGTTGTATGTCTGCAGTCTCTGACCATATCTTGTACTATGTCTGCAGTCTTTGACCATTTCTTGTATCATAACTGCAGCCTCTGACCATCTTCTGTAGCATGTTTGCAGTCTCTGACCATTTCTTGTATCATGTCTGCATTCTCTGACCATCTTATGTATCATGTCTGCAGTCTCTGACCATCTCTTGTACTATGTATGCAGTCTCTGATCATCTCTTGTACTGTGTCTGCAATCTCTGATCATCTCTTGTACTATGTCTGCAGTCTCTGACCATTTTTTGTATCATATCTGCAGTCTCTAACCATCTTATGTAGTATGTTTGTAGTCTCTGACCATTTCTTGTATCATATCTGCAGCCTCTGACCATCTTCTGTAGTATGTCTGCAGTCTCTGACCATCTCTTGTATCATGTTTGCAGTCTCTGACCATCTCTTGTATCATGTCTGCAGTCTCTGACCATCTCTTGTATCATGTCTGCAGTCTCTGACCATTTCTTGTATCATGTCTGCAGACTTTGACCATCTCCTGTAGTATGTTTGCAGTCTCTGACAATTTCTTGTATCATATCTGCAGTCAAACGCAGCCACTGTGCCCATAAAACGCTGCCACTGTGCCATAAAATGCAACCACTGTGCTACTATGTATTCAGTCTCTGACCATCTCTTGTACTATGTATGCAGTCTCTGACCATCTCTTGTACTATGTATGCAGTCTCTGACCATCTCTTGTACTGTGTATGCAGTCTCTGACCATCTCTTGTACTATGTATGCAGTCTCTGACCATCTCTTGTACTATGTATGCAGTCTCTGACCATCTCTTGTACTATGTCTTCAGTCTCTGACCATCTCTTTTACTATGTCTGCAGGCTCTGACCATCTCTTGTACTATGTATGCAGTCTTTGACCATCTCTTGTACTATGTATGCAGTCTCTGACCATCTCTTGTACTATGTCTGCAGTCTCTGACCATCTCTTGTACTATGTATGCAGTCTCTGATAATCTCTTGTACTATGTATGCAGTCTCTGACCATCTTCTGTAGCATGTTTGCCGTCCCTGACCATTTCTTGTATCATGTCTGCAGTCTCTGACCATCTTATGTATCATGTCTGCAGTCTCTGACCATTTCTTGTATCATGTCTGCAGTCTCTGACCATCTTCTGTAGTATGTCTGCAGTCTCTGACCATCTCTTGTATCATGTTTGCAGTCTCTGACCATCTCTTGTACTATGTCTGCAGTCTCTGACCATCTCTTGTACTATGTCTGCAGTCTCTGATCATCTTTTGTTGTATGTCTGCAGTCTCTGACCATATCTTGTACTATGTCTGCAGTCTCTGACCATTTCTTGTATCATAACTGCAGCCTCTGACCATCTTCTGTAGCATGTTTGCAGTCTCTGACCTTTTCTTGTATCATGTCTGCATTCTCTGACCATCTTATGTATCATGTCTGCAGTCTCTGACCATCTCTTGTATCATGTCTGCAGTCTCTGACCAGCTCTTGTACTATGTATGCAGTCTCTGATCACCTCTTGTACTGTGTCTGCAATCTCTGATCATCTCTTGTACTATGTCTGCAGTCTCTGACCATTTTTTGTATCATATCTGCAGTCTCTAACCATCTTATGTAGTATGTTTGTAGTCTCTGACCATTTCTTGTATCATGTCTGCAGTCTCTGACCATCTCTTGTATCATGTTTGCAGCCTCTGACCATCTCTTGTACTATGTCTGCAGTCTCTGACCATCTCTTGTACTATGTCTGCAGTCTCTGATCATCTTTTGTTGTATGTCTGCAGTCTCTGACCATATCTTGTACTATGTCTGCAGTCTCTGACCATTTCTTGTATCATAACTGCAGCCTCTGACCATCTTCTGTAGCATGTTTGCAGTCTCTGACTATTTCTTGTATCATGTCTGCATTCTCTGACCATCTTATGTATCATATCTGCAGTCTCTGACCATCTCTTGTATCATGTCTGCAGTCTCTGACCATCTCTTGTACTATGTATGCAGTCTCTGATCACCTCTTGTACTGTGTCTGCAATCTCTGATCATCTCTTGTACTATGTCTGCAGTCTCTGACCATTTTTTGTATCATATCTGCAGTCTCTAACCATCTTATGTAGTATTTTTGTAGTCTCTGACCATTTTTTGTATCATATCTGCAGTCTCTAACCATCTTATGTAGTATGTCTGCAGTCTCTGACCATCTCTTGTATCATGTCTGCAGTCTCTGACCATCTCTTGTATCATGTCTGCAGTCTTTGACCATCTCTTGTATCAATCATGTCTGCAGTCTTTGACCATCTTCTGTAGTATGTCTGCAGTCTCTGACCATCTTTTGTACTATTTATGCAGTCTCTGACCATCTCTTGTACTATGTATGCAGTCTCTGACCATCTCTTGTACTATGTCTGCAGTCTCTGACCATCTCTTGTACTATGTATGCAGCCTCTGATAATCTCTTGTACTATGTATGCAGTCTCTGACCATCTCTTGTACTATGTCTGCAGTCTCTGACCATCTTCTGTAGCATGTTTGCCGTCCCTGACCATTTCTTGTATCATGTCTGCAGTCTCTGACCATCTTATGTATCGTGTCTGCAGTCTCTGACCGATTCTTGCATCATGTCTGCAGTCTCTGACCATCTTCTGTAGTATGTCTGCAGTCTCTGACCATCTCTTGTATCATGTTTGCAGTCTCTGACCATCTCTTGTACTATGTCTGCAGTCTCTGGCCATCTCTTGTACTATGTCTGCAGTCTCTGATCATCTTTTGTTGTATGTCTGCAGCCTCTGACCATCTTCTGTAGTATGTCTGCAGTCTCTGACCATCTTTTGTATCATGTCTGCAGTCTCCGACCATTTCTTGTATCATAACTGCAGCCTCTGACCATCTTCTGTAGCATGTTTGCAGTCTCTGACCATTTCTTGTATCATGTCTGCATTCTCTGACCATCTTATGTATCATGTCTGCAGTCTCTGACCATCTCTTGTACTATGTATGCAGTCTCTGATCATCTCTTGTACTGTGTCTGCAGTCTCTGATCATCTCCTGTACTATGACTGCAGTCTCTGACCATTTCTTGTATCATATCTGCAGTCTCTAACCATCTTATGTAGTATGTTTGCAGTCTCTGACCATTTCTTGTATCATATCTGCAGCCTCTGACCATCTTCTGTAGTATGTCTGCAGTCTCTGACCATCTCCTGTATCATGTTTGCAGTCTCTGACCATCTCTTGTATCATGTCTGCAGTCTCTGACCATCTCTCATATCATGTCTGCAGTCTCTGACCATCTCTTGTATCATGTCTGCAGTCTTTGACAATCTCTTGTATCAATCATGTCTGCAGTCTTTGACCATCTTCTGTAGTATGTCTGCAGTCTCTGACCATCTCTTGTACTATTTATGCAGTCTCTGACCATCTTTTGTACTATGTCTGCAGTCTCTGACCATCTCTTGTACTATGTCTGCAGTCTCTGACCATCTCTTGTACTATGTCTGCAGTCTCTGACCATCTTTTGTACTATGTCTGCAGTCTCTGACCATCTCTTGTATTATGTCTGCAGTCTCTGACAATTTCTTGTATCATGTTTGCAGTCTCTGACATTTCTTGTATAGTGTCTGCAGTCTCTGACCATCTCTTGTACTATGTCTGCAGTCTCTGACCATTTCTAGTATCATGTCTGCAGTCTCTGACCATCTCCTATAGTATGTTTGCAGTCTCTGACCATCTCCTATAGTATGTTTGCAGTCTCTGACATCTTGTTCTCGTTATTGTGAAGAGATCATCGGAGGATTCAAGGTTAACAAAGACTCCTTAGGGGAGCATATCTGTGTTTGAGTCGTTGCCATAGAAACATTTGCAAAGGGGAGGTATTAGTAGTATTAGTAGTAGATGACCACGCCCACGTGGGGGCACCCAAAATAATTCTGCACTCAGGCGTCTGTGACCTTAGGATTAGCCCTGCTAACAAGATAAGATATTTGAGAAATACAGCATACCTTCAACTGTCCTGGATCCCAAAGGACTGTCCTGCTATTTGCTAACTGAATTCCAGTCTCACTGATCCAGGTTGCAGCTAGGCTAAGGGGTCTACCATAGAAATTAATTGGTGGCCACTCAGCCAAGCTGTCTGCTGATTCATTTCTATGACAAGCAGTTTGGCCCAGCAACTGTGTATTCACTTCTAGGGCATACGGTTTTGCTGCTGTACTGGGGTATATGCTGATGTTATTGTAAACACGAGTACAGCACACAGGCATATGCATTAAAAAATTCTAAAAACTTTTACCTGTGTTGAAAATATACAGTACATGAGTACAACAGAGCACAGCCATTCATGTCTATGAACCCGGTGAAGCTTTATGCTGCACCTGAGCTTCCTGGGTGGCGGGAAAGACGTCGGCATTTACATTGAATGGGCTGTGCCACCTATGTGTAAGAGTTTTAACTATGCCTCTTTAAGCCAATATTCAGTGCAATACCCATACCCATTATTTGCCATCAACATGTGTCCTTCTTGAGGGTGCATTTATAAAAAATTTGCAAAGCTATTAATCCTGTGATACTGTCTGTACATATTCACTCTGTGTGAATGGGGACACGTCAAATGTTATCAGGCTATCTTCTCTCCAGGTCCAATGCTTTTCTTCATACAGAATAGAGTGAATCAGAGAAATACAGCGGTATGGCCACTAGATGGAGCTTATGATCATAGTAAACAATTATTTATAGCCTATGGTCATCAGCTCCATCTAGTGGCCATAATGCAATATTTTTTCAGATTCTCTCTATTGTGTATGAATAGAGCCTAGTCATAGCCTAACAATAGCCTAAAAACATTTGATTTGTCCCAAAATGTAGATAGGTTTTTTTTTTATTATTAAATAAATAATAATAAGTGTCCCTTTTAAGTTGTAAAGTTGGTATATATGTGTATATATATGTAACAATCAAGTTTTTTACTTGGATAACACTGAAAGTCCCTAAAAGAAGTCACAAAGGGGTTTCCCACAGCTCTGTGACTTATCTCAGAAATCAGGTACTTTCATAAAAGAGGTTTCTCTTCTGATTCGTTAGCATTTATTGAATGTGGGTGCTAATGTATTATAATAGACATATTTATAAACTGACAAGGGATCAATTCTCTAATTGTTCACTCCTGTATAATTTGTCACATTTATAAACATCCTCTGTACAGATTTTTCGTGTGCATTCTTCCAGTCCAGTAGTGTTCACTAAACTATTGATTTTCCCTCCTTCAATGGGAAATTGAGGTAGCAGTAATATTAGCTGTGTAAGTAATGTAGCCCATGTTACATTTGCCAGTATCTATCACATTTAACCACTTTAGCTCTTTATAACTCTTCTAAACTCCTGTATCTTTAAAACCCTTTTGGGCCACAGCTATTTTTTTAACTTCAGCCATTAGCCTGTTTATTTGGTGATAACTTAAGCGCTTATATATATACATGGCCTCAGCAGAAAGTAGTTATACCAGGATCGTGGCTGCAGCTACTTTCCAGTAAAAGTGAGTGGCTTTACAGCCACCCAATAATTTTTTCAGCTCAGAACGCACCTCCCAAGTAGAGCCTGGGATAACTGTAAGCAGATGGGCCAGCTGTGCACAGAGGAGATGGAGGATTATCTGTTCCGCAACCTCTTCTGTGACAAATGAAGCCATTTGAGGATTTTGCCTAGTACACCTGATCAGAAAACTGGATGAAAAATAGTGCTTTTGAAGCAATCGCACGATAATCTGATCATTAGTTCACAGCTTTCGAGAGCCGATCACGAATGTTCATGTGAAATTATCTAAATGGGACAAGCGCGAAATTTTTTTTCGTACAATACCAAAACGAAGACCACGTATGCTCGGAAATGAAAGAAAACAATACAATACAATTCAACATATTACATCACTTCGGAAGTTATATTCTGGCGTTATGGGAATTTTCATAATTTTAGTATCCTCTTCACTTTCAATATGAGACTAGCATGCAAAAAAAAAAAAAACTGGACGATCATTCGTTCGATATTCTCATCATGTGTACATAACTCATGTTTTATTCTAAACTGATAACCTGTAAAGGCTTTGAAAGCATCACCTATGGACAATTTTCCGTACCGTAGTGTGTCGCCATTTAACAGGCATGCACAATTCTTGACAGGTTTAGTATCTATTTACTCAACATTGTCTTATATTTTACCCAAAAACTTTTTAAACATGCATCTTCTTTTTAAAGTGGTAGTAAACCTGTACTTTGATTTTCTTTAAAAAAAAAAAAACTGTACTTTGACCTTGTACCTACAGGTTACCCTATAATAAGGCTTACCTGTGGGTACAGTGGGATATCTCCTAAACTTGCACAATTTAGGAGATATTCACATGGGATACAGCCAGTGACATCCTTGGCGCATGCGCCCTGAAGGGTATCGTGCCATCCCTACAGAGCTCTGTGCCGTAAACATGCGTCACAACGTCATGGCAGTTCGGCCATTTAAGCGGCCGCAGCCCGCGAACTCGGAAGGAGGACCGAGTGAAGATGGAAGCCCTGTCAGCGATGACAGCACACTGCTGGAGGGCTTCGTTTTTAGGTAAGTATGCCATAATGTGCTGGTATGCGGTTCACACTAGCACATAATAGCTTAAACCACTGGGTGCCCAAGATTTTTTTCTTTTTAAATAGCAAGTTTACTACCGCTTTAATACTTTGACCAGTGTTAGTAAAAAAGGTAGCTCTACTGTAAATAAAAAGTATACATTCTATAATTTGTCCCATTTCAATTAAGACTAAAATTATGTTTCTGGTACAGAGCATGGCACAGTTATTTGCAAAGAAAAAGGCACATTTTTTTTTAATTCTGTGCTTCTTCATGCACCACTGATAACCATAACAAGCAAACAAAGTAAATAGTAATGGTAATATCTACTTTGTAAATATTAATGGTAAAAAATAAAAATAAAATAAATCAGTGCTAAAAATAAAATAGGAGCAAAGGGGAGGAAGGAGTTATTTAGGACTCATTAAGGTTAGTTAAGGTTAATACGGGTCAAATAGAAAACATTTAATCATATTTTTTTTTTATCTTAAAAAATTGTCATATGTTGGTCAAAGATTACACCCATGATCTATATATGAATGAAATAGTAACTATAATGTAACAATACATTGTCACACTGTATTACTCATTGACACTTACAGGCTATCTGAAAGTGTCATTATACACAGAAATAGCTGCATTTTGACATTTGCCAGTAATAGCTGCATGGGTTTGGTCACGAAGGTAAAGGAGCTAAATGTTAATGTTTTTTGGTGTATATCCTATGTGTAAAACCCTCATATGGTTAAAGCAGTAATAAACCCCAAAGCAAATGTTTATTATATTGCAGCTTACCAATTCTGAGATGTGATGGCTGCATTAGCTTTCGTACTTCTCTTTTCATCTGGTGATCCAGCCAATTAGTCTTTTGTTTTTCAAAAGAATACACAATCCTTAAAATCTTCAGCACATTCAGCTGGGTTGGAGCAATCAAACACACTATCTGGTATGACCACTGGGTGGCGCCATGTGTGGTGCCCATAGAACACCAGCCCTGACCAATGTGTGATATAAATGAGGATGGTTCCCAAATGGTGTAGTCTGCAAGAAGCTGTATGAGTTCCAATCAGAATGTGGAAAACATTTAAAGCTGATCTCCACCCGATTTTACAACACTAGCTACAGAGGATTACCGCAATGTCCTAATGACAAAACGGCACTTTTTTTTTTTTATACTGTACCTTTGTTGATAGTATCTGTGTCTTCCAGGATGTACAGGCTGCGGATAGAGGCATGTTTCCTGTGGCTAAATCGTCATTTCCTCTTAGCCGCACTGGCTCCTGGGAGCTTGTGTCATTGTTCCTAGGAGTCAGTGCGGCGGCCTGTTGTGAGAGTTATCTCGAGATTTCAATCCTGGGAGTGACGTCATTGCCATCACAATGGGGCGGGACTTCCTATGACGCCACTCGTTGTGATGGCAACCGGAGCTGTTGACGGCGCTGCAATGTCAATCTACTGCGCATGCACGAGATCGGGAACAGAACGGGCGGTGCATGCTGGTTGATCAGCAGCACTGTATCCTGGAAGAAGATGCCTGTGGGCTTCACATGCCCACAGGCAAGATGAGAACCGTCTGGATCGTAATTTATAAGTTTCTTTATTAGGAGAAAACGAACAGTACTCATAAAAAATGAACAAGTGAGTTCTATATTCATAGAGCATATTCATTGTAATTTTGCCAAAAAAAAAAAATCTCGGAGATAGTGGAACCCCGCTTTAAGAGCCAGTCCACATGTATACCAGTAAGTACAAAGAGATGAGAAGGTAATAATAGTTTTCTTTATTAAATAATTAAAAATGCCACTTACATCCAAAAGATCATCACACTCCACCCTCCAAAGTGTATCTTAGAGAGCTGTGTCAAAAGAAGTTCCATCTATACTGCCTGTGGCCACCAGGTAGGCAAGAACCGAACAATGGGCAAAGTGAACAGGGGGTAAGAGAAACTTAGGAACCACCAGAAGGTAAGTAAGAAGACTGTAAGGAAAAAGAGTGTGTATTTTTCATGAGTATGGCCTTTTTTTTTCAAGAAAATCCAACCAGTCGTCAGTTTAGCATTAGAGATCGTTGGGGGACAGTGACTCATACAGTCCAAGCAAGACTTGCCTGAGATACCACAAAAGCTTTCATAAACACAAGCACTTATATTCTCCTGAAGGGTCACAGTGACCCAAAGAGAAGAAGTGCTGAGCCTGTGGTACGGACCCGATTCTAGACAAACTTGTCTGTGAGACTTGTCTCTGGTACCTCTCCATGGACAGGGACTTTGAGAGCCAGCAGGTCACAACCCTGCTCAGAAAAGTAGTACAGGACTCACTGTCTGAATTCATTTGCCATTTTATGCAGGTGGAGCTGGGATGCAGTGTTAAAGACACAGCCCTCCCAGCAACAGTGAGGCAGCATGATCAGTCCTCGCTAAATAGTTATGTGTTATATGTGACACCAGCACAAGGGGCTACTTGGCACTATTCCCCTCCAAGGACACCAATGATGGGGCACTATTCCTCCCAGGAACACCCTCCCAGGAACACCCTCCCAAGAACACCAATGATGGGGCACTATCCCCCCAGGAACACCAATGATGGGGCACTATTCCCCTCAGGAACACCAATGATGGGGTGGGAAATGGTTAATACCTCACACCAATTAATAATAAGAAAGCTGCTGCTCCCCTAACTAAGGTAGATGGATAGATACTACTTTAGATAGCAATAGGTTTAGTATGAGGAGGCGCTATTATGAGGACCGTCGTCCAATGGTAAAGTGCAAATGCTAGTGCAAATATAAATAAATATAAATAAATAAAGTGTTGTTGGTGTGCTGTATACAAATGATAAAAATAACACTATAACAGTGTTAATGTGCAATGGGCCGTAATATAGAATACATCTTCAATATATGTTAAACATTTTGTAGTGAACTCAGAAAAATAAATTACTGTGAATCAATAAAAAGTCCTTTTAAATAAACTTCTTCAGTGCTTGTTATCTTCAATGTGACATCAAAGATAATTAATCCGTCACCAATTGAGCACCCAAAGTGCTCCATAAGTTGATTCCGCTTACCAGATGGATATGACCTCTTTAATTAAAAAGAAGGTCTTATAGCGCTTTTAGCAAAGTGTAAACTTGCTCAATACTGTAGACTTGTTCTTGATATGAGTCTATCCTCTGCAAGCTCATGAGAGAGGTATATAAAAGATGGAAAGGGAACCAAATAGCGTAATCCTGTTTTATTAAAATAAATATTATAATACAAAGCAAAATGCCTGCTTACATGAATAAGTGCCTTAACCCAGCACTGAGGTTACTCGCATGCTGACTGGAGCAATGGTGCCCTGACTTGTCTGTGTGCGTTCTACCGTACAGCATGGGGCACTAACCCCCCCATGAACACCAATGATGGGGCACTATTCCCCCCAGAAATACCTTCGATGGGACACTACACCCCCCCGGAATACAAATGATGCGGCACTATCCCCCCCCAGGAACACCAATGATGGGGCACTATTCCCAGCCCCAGGAACACCAATGATGGGGCACTATTCCCCTCCCAGGAACACCAATAATGGGGCACTATCCCCCCCCAGGAACACCAATGATGGGGCATTATGCCCCCCCGGAACACCAATGATGGAGCACTATTCCCCCCAAAACACCAATGATGGGGCATTATCCCCCCAGAAATACTTATGATGGGGCACTTGGCAAAACATTCATTTTGGTATTTCTGGGAGGACAAGTTCACTCACTCACTGTATTTTAAAAGTAAGCCGCTACCTTATTATATCACAGCTCGGCGCTCAAGTGACCGGCTGCTTCTCTCATCTCTCTCTCTCTCTTCTCTTGAGGGAACAAAGCGGGTGGGGCTGAGAATAACCCACTGATGTCAGCAGAGAGGAGAGGAGGAGAGAGGCGGACGTGCCGGTCACATGAGTGCCGCTATGAGAAAGGTCAGGGCCGATCCTAGGGTCACAGATGCCTGGGTGCAGAAATGTTTCTGGCGCCCCTACATGGGCGTGGTCACCTTACTCCTCCCCCTTTACAAACATTTCTATGGCAATGACTCAAACACAGGGATGCTCCCCTAAGGAGTCTTTGTTACCTTGGGATCCTCCCACGATCTCCTAACAATAAACAAAATACAGGAAGAGAAGCAGAGTACTCTAATTGGACCTGGAGGGGGTCTCTCTAATGGACAGAGAGAGGGCCTCTGTTAGAGAGTCTGTTTAGAAAGAGCCCCCAGACATACTACAGGAGGTGGTCAGAGACTGCAGACATGATCCACCTCCTAGACCAGCTCACGGCTCCTATGGTACAAGTCACACTGATTAAATTTCACGGCATTGGATCAGTGTTCCGTCTATCTCATGAGCCGGTCTAGGAGACGGGACTTTGTTACAGCGCCGCCGGGCATTTCAGACCAAAGCTCATGCACTGTGTGTGACATACACACGGAGAGAAGGAGAGAGGAGAACTCAGGGCTGGTGCAAGGATTTTTGACTACATAGGCGAAGATGCATTTTGCCGCCCCCTCCCCAACCCATACGCACCACCCTCTTGCTACTCTCTGTCTAAAACCGAGCTGGTACCTCCTTCACAGTGCGCCTGTAATGTGATGGGGTGCGACATGAAGGACCTCACATACCATTGAAAATAGAACTTCCACTAAACGGCAGTGTGTAATGAGGGGGTGGGGCTATGCATTTCTTGCTTCCCCTTACTGACCACAGGCAGCTGAAGCCAACTAAAACTTCCAATGGTTGGGTTACCCCCATAAGCAACTCCCAGGTCACCCCCCCCAAATACTCCCACTTTGATCACACCTCCCCAGATTCCCCCACCCTAATTATACCCCCATATACCCCCCCCCACCCTGATCACACCTCCCCAGATAGCCCTACCCTGATTACATCCCTAGATACCCCCCACTCTGATCACACCCCCAGATAACCCACCCCACCCTGATCACACTTCCCCAGATACCAGTACCCTGATTACACCCCTAAATACCCCTCTAAACACTGCAGAGCACTCCATCTCTACTAGAGATGGGGGGGGGCTGAGAGAGAGGGGGCTGACAGAGAGTGCAGGCTCAGAGAGAGAGGGGGTCTCAGAGAGAGAGATGGGGCTGAGAAAGTGAGGTGGGGCTGAGAGAGTGAGGGACTGAGAGAGAGGGGCTTGGAGAAAGGGTGGTGGACAGAGAAGGGGCTGAGAGAGAGGGGGGCTGACAGTGGGGGGGCTGACAGAGAGAGCAGGCTCAGAGAGAGGGTGTCTGAGAGAGAGAAAGAGAAAAAGAGGGGGGTCTCGGAGAGAAAGGTGGGGCTGAGAGCGGGAGGGGCTGAGAGAGAGGGAGGGGTTGAGAGAGAGGAGCTCAGAAAAAGGGCGGTGGCTAGAGAGGGGGGCTGAGAGAGAGGTGGGGCTGAGAGAGCGGGAGGCTGAGAGAGAGGGGCTCAGAGAGAGGGTAGTGGACAGAGAGGGGGGCTGAGAGAGAGGGGGCTGAGAGAGAGGAGGGGCTGAGAGAGACAGGGAGGCTGAAGGAGAGGGGCTCAGAGAGAGGGTGGTGGATAGAGAGGAGGCTTAGAGAGAGAGGTGGGGCTAAGAGAGAGGGAGGGGCTGAGAGAGAAGGGGCAGAGAGGGGGGCTGAGAAACAAGGTGGTGGACAGAAAGGGTGGCTGATAGAGGGGGGGCTGACAGAGAGACCACTAGCCCTGTCCCAGTCTGTATCTGCAGGTAGGTCTGTGTCAGTGTATGATGCCCAGTACCTTCTTGATGCGGGAGGTGCTCTGCTGCTACTTCCAGCAGCTCCCTGGCAGCTTGTGTCTCTTCCTCTCGTCCTTGTCCTCCCGGCCTCACTGCTGATGCTGGAGCAGAAAGGAGGTTGGAGGAGATGAAGTCCAGGCTTTGAGACTCGGGGGATGCTTCTCCGCCCAACCTCGGGGGTCAAGGAGGCTGTGAAGCTCTTCTCTCTCCTGGGCTCCCACCTGACATAACAGGACTGGTGCAAGGATTTTTGACACCCTAGGCAAAACCTTATTTTGCCACTATGGCACATGGAAGGCAGGAATGAAGGATCACTATGGCACATGGAAGGCAGGAAGACTATGGTGTATGGAAGGCTGGAAGACTATGGCGCATGGAAGGCAGGAAGACTATGGCGCATGAAAGGCAGGAAGACTATGGCACATGGAAGGCTGGAAGACTATGACGCATGGAAGGCTGAAAGACTATGGCGCATGGAAGGCAGGAAGACTATGGCATATTTAAGGAAGAGAGAGAGGGGAGAGATCACTTGCCCAGGCTGCATTGTCTTAGGAAGCACAGGCAGCGACATCAGGACAGTATCACTGGTCTTGCTTCTTTGAAATCTCCCGCCCACACCCCCTTCCGGGCACAGATTGGCTGCACAAAGACGTTGTGGGTGGGCACAGCGGGGACATGAGAAGGGGGGGCAGACCTAACTTACCTCCTCTTCCCTCCTTGTATGGATACAGCGGGCAGAGGATGCATACATTGCAGCAGGTGCGTCGGTGGGCGGGTTGGTGGGCAGGTCAGTGGGCGGTGGAGGTGAGGGTCAATGAACGAGGCCACGGTGCCCTTGCTGACATGCGCTCTAAGATGATACACCGGCACCCAGCCCTGATTACAACAAGGGGCAGCTGCTGCGGGCTGTACAATGCCGACTGGGCTCGAGGCAGCACACATGGGACCAACGGTGCCCTGGCATTTTGGCGCCTCCTCCTCTCCAGCACCCGAGTGCGGTGCACCCTGCGCACCCACCCAGGATTGACCCTGAGAAAGTTATACACCGGCGCCGGCTTGTACACAGGGGATTTTAATGGGGATTGTAACACTCGGACGGAGGCGGGACTGACAGGCAGGGAGGAAGGTGCATGCCATTACAGACCAACTAATCGATAATGAAATTCGTTGACAACGATTTTCATTATCGATTATTATCGATTTTGATGATTAATCGTTTCAGCCCTAGTTCCATTCCTTACTTTCGCATGCATGCAACGCCAGTTTATATTGTCTAGTCAGCTCATTCCATTTCTCCTTGTGGCTTAGACTAGCAAGGGTGACTCAGAGTGCATAAGAAGATTGCCAAGACCCTAAAACTGAGCTGCAGCACAGTGGCCAAGACCATACAGTGGTTTAACTAGACAGGTTCCACTCAGAACAGGCCTCACCATGGTCGACCAAAGAAGGTGAGTGCACGTGCTCAGCGTCATATCCAGGGGTTGTCTTTGCGAAATAGATGTATAAGTGCTGCCAGCATCGCTGCAGAGGTTGAAGGGGTGGGGGGTCAGCCTGTCAGTGCTCAGACCATCTGCCGCACACTGCATCAAATTGGTCTGCATGGCTGTCGTCCCAGAAGGAAGCCTCTTCTAAAGATGATGCACAAGAAAGTCTGCAAACAGTTTGCTGAAGACAAGCAGACTAAGGACATGGATTACTGGACCTGGACATGTCCTGTGGTCTGATGAGACCAAGATAAACTTATTTGGTTCAGATGGTGTCAAGCGTGTGTGGCAGCAACTAGGTGAGGAGTACAAAGACAAGTATGTCTTGCCTATAGTCAAGCATGGTGGTGGGAGTGTCGTGGTCTGGGGCTGCATGAGTGCTGTCGGCATTGGGGGAGCTACAGTTCATTGAGGGAACCATGAATGCCAACATGTACTGTGACATACTAAAGCAGAGTCAAAATTAATGTAAAACACCGCGCTAACTAGTAAAGTGAATGGAAGCTGCTGCATACAGTCTGACAAAAACAATGAACTAATATGTGAAAAAATGCAGCGCATGTGCAAAGGAAATAAATAAATGAGGTTGTGAAATGGTGCTGAAAAAATTAACAAGCCAAAGGTGAATTAAACATAATGTCCATGAAAGGGTGTGAATGTCCAACTCCACAAGAGATGAAGGTACTTCAAGGGATGGTGGTAATCTGATGATTGTCAGAAGTCACCTTGTATCGTGAACCGACCACTTCGCAGGATGAATCGATAAACAGAAATACAAAAAGGACTCTTACCGGATCCCGTGGACTCCCATGTCAGCGACAGGGAATCGCATGCGCCGTTTGTCAACAATGACGTGGAGTGGAAGGTCTGGACCATCAAATCCTCTGAGTTGCGGTCTGCGTGGATCTCCGAAAACGACCAGATGAGTCCTCACAGGGGACGGCCGACGTGGATCAGGGGAGTCCAGAAAGACCTTTAAGGAGCAGTTGGAGGTACTGGGCCTCATGCAATGGATGTAAAGACAAAAAAGATATGCCTCCACATAGTGCAGATAAAAGGGGTGTTTTTATTGGTAAAAACAGCCGAATAAAAATAAAGGCAAATACAAATGGGCAACATGGAGAGTGGTGTATGAGCCCGACGCGTTTCGACCTAGGGGTCTTCAACAGGGGCATAGACCACCCACTCCAAGTTGCCATATATATATAACTAAAAATATCAAGAGAGGACCAATCAAAGTAGTTGAGAAAACAAGCCATTTCATTGGGTGAGTATAGTTACCTGACCTACTTATATAACACACCATAATGTTCATATCCAATGTCTATAAATAAATAAAATGCCACTTGGATGGAGATGGTAAATGTAAAGAAATCACCAGACAACTATATGTAAAAAACCTAAAAACCTCTCTATAAATACTGAAGGGCTTCGAATTTTGCTATTAATTGAAAGCATTCCTCTGCTGACAGTCCAGAAAAATATACCGCCCTGTCAGCCAGAGGAGCCAATCAAAGAGAGATTAACTGAGAGTGTTGGGTGGAGTGGCCAATGAGCCAACTCCTGTCACTAACGTCGGTATGTCAAACGCGTGGGGGAAAAGACGTCACGGCCGCGAGCGTGTCCGGCATCACCCCCACACGTGACATGACGGACTAATCAGAGGGCAAGAATCGAGTGCCGTTCGGCTGCCCGTATCTATCGTACATGGCGAAGGAGTGTGACGTAGGGCTAGAAGCGCACCCAGCGTCCCAGCTCCCTCACATCACAACTAACGGATGCTTAATGGGGCCAAACAACTAGTAAACCTGTCAGTTGCGGACCATTAGGAAACAAGACTGTTGTTGGTAATCCGGAAGTACACATAAAGGTTGTTTAAAAAGGAAAGACCTTTTCAATTGGGGACACGAAAATGGAAAATAAACAATGATAAAAAACATCCTTAATGCATAAAGGTGAACATAAATGTATAAGGGGGTAACATGAACTTCACATCCATGCCAAATGTGATCTCCATATGTTAAAAAACATACTAATGAACCCTAGTCTGTCAGATTTAAAGGGCCAAATCAAGGACATATATCCATCTTAAGTGTAAATAATGTGGAGGTTGAAATTAAAACTATAAAGCAAATATGTAAAAAAAAAAAAAAAAAAAAAAAAAATTTCTTCTCTCTTCTCTTCTCTCCTCCCCCCTCCCTCCCTCTCTCTCTCCTCCTCTCAGGATCGATTAATAAAGGAGTTGAGCTCCCACTCCACGTTCAAACCAAACGGGAAGTAGGACCTCAACTCCCATATCCAATAGGTTTCAAGGCGTGAGACCCCTCGAAGGCGGGACTCTCCTCTCCAATGAGGGACAAATTTGTCGATCACTTGGAATAGAGTCCCCGTAGGGTCTTTGTTGTGACATTCCAAGAAAATGGCGAGGTACCGTATGTTTACTTTTGCCTTTTTTAATACCTGCTACATGTTCATTAACTCGTATAGAAAAAGTCCTAATCGTACGGCCGACATATTGTTTGTGACAGGGACATGTCACTAGATAGACAATGTATTGTGTAGTACAGGTTGTAAAATGTTTCATCTGATAAATCTGTGAGATGACCGTCGATTTGAAAGTGGTACTTTTTTGTCTACCTCCGATGTTATGGAGGCAGACGTTGCATCTGCGGCAAGGGTAATATCCCTTGCATTCCTGAAAAAAGGATACTTTTTTCGGGGGGTCAATTATATTCGGAGCAATCTGTCCTTGAATGGACCGTGCTCCCCTAAATATAACAGCCGCCCGTTCAGGAAGAACTGTACCAAGAAGATTATCGTTCAGAAGCACTTTCCAATGTTTCTTGAATATAGCTTTAATTAGTTTGGACTGGATGGAATGAGTGGTAAAAAACGACCATTTGTACATAGGTTCAGCTGTAGTTTTTGCACGTTCTATCAGGGTGGATTCTCTATCTGTAAGTAATGCCCTATTCAATTCGTCACCCAGGTGCTTGGGGTCGTAACCCTTTTCAATAAATCGGTCTCTCAGAACCTGTGATTGTGATTGAAAATCCATAATATTGGTGCAATTACGCCGTAGTCTCAAAAATTGGCTACGGGGGACAGACTTGAGCCATTGTTTCTGATGGCAACTGTCGACCGGAATAAATCCGTTCCGGTCTGTGGCTTTGAAATACGTGCGGAACTCAAGATGTTTTTCCACTACAAATATTTCCAAGTCCAAAAAATGTACAATGGTGGAGCTAGCCTCATAACTCAAAGAAATCCCTCTATCGTTGGTATTGAGGTTGGTCATAAAAGTATCTAGCGATGCACGGTCATCATCCCATAGGAAGAGGATGTTGTCTATGTACCTGGCCCAGAGAATCAATTCCGATCTCTGGGCCGCATAGACGACATCCTCCTCCCATTGTGCCATGAAGAGGTTGGCGAGGCTGGGGGCAAACTTCGCCCCCATAGCAACGCCCCTCTTCTGCAAGAAAAATTGGTTTTGAAACCAAAAATAATTGTGTTCGGTTGCAAATTTAAGTAATCCCATAATAAAGTTACGCTGAATGGAGGGGAGCCTGTTGTCTCTAGAGAGATGCTTCTCAACGGCCTCCAAGCCCAAATGGTGCGGAATGCACGTGTACAGGGCCGCCACGTCCGCTGTGACCAGAAGCATCCCTTCAGAAACAGAAACTGATTCTAATAATTTTATGGTGTCCCTAGTGTCTTTAAGGTATGACAAAGTCGAACGAACCAATGGCTGCAAATAAAAATCGACATACTTTCCAATGCGAGCTGTGACTGAGTTAATCCCACTGACAATAGGTCTGCCAGGGGGATTAACTGGGTCCTTGTGGACTTTAGGGAGGTAGTATATTGATGGAATGCGCGGAACTTGTGGGACTAAAAAACATTTTTCCTTTTTGTTTAAAATCCCAAGGGCAAATCCTTCATCAATTAATTCGACCAAAGCTTTTTTAAAAGATATTGTGGGATCAGTAGGAATGGGACTGTAAGTGTCGGAGTCATTAAGGATTCTATATATCTCCTTGAGGTAGTCAGCCTTATCTAGAACCACAATCCCACCCCCTTTATCGGCTGGACGGATTAGAAGGTTCTTTTTCTCACAGAGAGATCTAAGGCCATTTTTGATGTCAGATTGAACATAAAAACGTTTCTTGTGTTTCGTTAGTTTGTCTAGATCCCCCAGGACAAGATTTTTGAAGACTTGAATAGAGGGTGCTAGAGAACCTGGAGGGTTAAATAAAGATGGATTGGATAATCCTGAATGGATAACCTGCAAATCCGAAGGGACAGTATCAATAGGCTGTGAACCTCTACAGGTATTGAGGGGAACCAAGGGGATTCGTGTAGATGAGATCACCTGGCTAGTGGATCCAAGGGGGGGTTTGGTAAGAAAATGTCTTTGTATACTCAATTTGCGTGTGAATTTGAGGACATCGATAAAGGTGGAAAATTTATTGAGAAGTTTGGGAGGAACAAATTTTAGTCCTCTGTCGAGGACAGATTTCTCAGCCTCCGTCAACACGACCGAACTTGAATTAAAAATGCCTTTCCCTTTTATATTCTTTTTCTTTTGGCGTTGGACCCTCCTCCCCCCTCTAGACCCTCTTTTCTTACTAAATGTCCTGAATGTCCCTCTGTGGCTCTCTGAAAATCCGAGGAGTGACTAGGACCGGGCCAATTTTGATTGTAATTAAATGGGGATCTTTGATAATAATCCTCATCTCTCTCTTGGTAGGTATAGGTGTCTCGGTGTGTCTCGTAAGGGGTATTATCTCTAAGGGGGGTGAAACGATTACTCACACGAATAGGAGTGTGATAGCCGTATTCCTGATTTTGATGTTGTGGTACACGATAGCCCTGAGGAGGACCATAGTGTGGAGGGGGGCCCCTAAAGTTATTCCTCTGTTGTGGATCTACAGGGTGCCCCCTAGGTGGACCTCTCCACCCAGGATCTCCTCCCCTAGGTCTACGGGATGGGGGGGGGGCCTCGGGGGGGTCGGGAAGGTCCCTGTTCTGGGCCTTGTCTCTTGGATATGACCTCCTTGGTCATTGGTTGAGATACAGGCTGATAAACTAACGTTCTATCTGTGTGAGCCATAGGAGCAGTGGAAATTTCCATATTGGAAGGTTCCCCACTGGAAGTAGAAGAAGAAGTGTTGAGCTTCTTCTGCCAGTTAAAAACTGAATGAGTAGTATAGTCGGTATAGTCCCTATTATATTTTTTCTGTTTTTTATTACGTTGGTCCTTCTCTTCTTTTTCTAGAACATTTCTTAAATTATTTGATAATGAAATGTATTCAGTGGAGGCCTTAAAAGGAATCAGTTTGTCTCTTAACTCTTTAATTTCAATATCTATAAGGGACAACCTGATCCTTTTCTTTTCAACGAGATGCCCAAGTAACTTAATACCCACTTCGTTGAAATATTTATACCATGATTTGAGGTCTAGTTCATCCTGTTGGGGATGGATATCCCATCTGAGACCACGAGGAACCATCTGTTCCTTGATATACTGCTCTAGGAACGCTGTGTCCCACTGAAGGTGAAGTTCACTAATCATCAGGTTTTTCAATCTGACAAAAATACCACTCATTTCAGAGTTGGGATTGGTATTAGTGAAAACACCTTCAGTATTGAGGGACCTGGCAGTCCTATATTCAAACACATCCATGTGAAAAAATTTATAAACTATATCAAGTATGGTATAAAGTGAAAGCAGCAGTGTGCGTGAAGTCAATAAACAGTGTCAAAATTAATGTAAAACACCGCGCTAACTAGTAAAGCGAATGGAAGCTGCTGCATACAGTCTGACAAAAACAATGAACTAATATGTGAAAAAATGCAGCGCATGTGCAAAGGAAATAAATAAATGAGGTTGTGAATTGGTGCTGAAAAAATTAACAAGCCAAAGGTGAATTAAACATAATGTCCATGAAAGGGTGTGAATGTCCAACTCCACAAGAGATGAAGGTACTTCAAGGGATGGTGGTAATCTGATGATTGTCAGAAGTCACCTTGTATCGTGAACCGACCACTTCGCAGGATGAATCGATAAACAGAAATACAAAAAGGACTCTTACCGGATCCCGTGGACTTCCATGTCAGCGACGAGGAATCGCATGCGCCGTTTGTCAACAATGACGTGGAGTGGAAGGTCTGGACCATCAAATCCTCTGAGTTGCGGTCTGCGTGGATCTCCGAAAACGACCAGATGAGTCCTCACAAGGGACGGCCGATGTGGATCAGGGGAGTCCAGAAAGACCTTTAAGGAGCAGTTGGAGGTACTGGGCCTCATGCAATGGATGTAAAGACAAAAAAGAGAGCATGATCCCCTTCCTTCAGAGACTGGGCCGCAGGGTAGTATTCCAACATGATAACAACCCCAAACACACCTCCAAGACGACCGCTGCCTTGCTAAAGAAGCTGAGGGTAAAGGTGATAGACTGGCCAAGCATGTCTCAAGACCTAAAGCCTATTGTTTAATAATTGTTTATTAAGGAATTTTTACAAAAGAAAAATAAAATAAACAAATAACATACTATAAACAATCTTATGAGCGAAATACAAAAGGTGCGTTGTGCACCTAATCTCAACATAACGCAACATTTAAATAAATGCCACTGTAAGTGCATAAAAGGATGAATGGACAAATAAAGCCATAGACTAAACAGAGGCTTATAACTTATGTTAACATAATAGACAATCAAGAAATAAGATTGCAACTAAATAGAGTAAGTAGTTGGAAAAAGAAAACAGAAAGAGAGATAGATAGAAGGAAAAAGTGAGGGAAAAGAGAAGATATGGAGGTAAGAATGGAAGAGAGGTTAAAGAGTGGGATCAAGAGGGGGTAAGGAGGGGGGGGTTGGCATGCGTGTCGTCATACTTTAGGGTAACATTACCAATAAGTATGAAAGTATGTGGAGGTAGGATAAACCACAGTCAGAAGAGGAGAAATCTCTGAAATTAAGTCATAAGGGTCCTATACAATGGTTAAAAAGGTAAGCTCATACGGGTTGTGTTATGATTTCCTTATAGTAGGATGAGGATGTGAACTTTATCCAGGGTGCCCGAGTTAAAGTGTGTCTCTGGGAAGTACCTCTAATGCTGTGAGTTATGTCCTCCAAATGATGAACCTCTGAGGTCTTATGTAACCAATTTTTTACAGACGGGATTGTGGGTTGACCCCACAGAGTAGGGATTAGGGTCTTGGCAGTATTCAGTAAATGAAGAAGGAGTGAACGTTTATAGGTACCAATTGTTTCTTTAGTATCATGAAAGAGGACGGTCCAGGGATCAAGAGGGAGATTGATGTCTGTAATCTGTGATATAAGATTAAGAACATTGGTCCAGAAGGGCCGAATGATTGGGCAGTGCCACCAAATATGAGCATGTGTGGCTTCGTTCCCGCATCTCCTCCAGCACAATGGGGAGCTGTCGGGGAACATTTGGTGCATTTTAACTGGGGTATAGTACCATCTGGAAAGTAGTTTGTAGTTGACTTCTGCCATTTTTGAAGCGAGTGAGGAGACATGAGCGAGTTGCAAGACTTTATCTTTCAGAGTGTCTGTGAGGGGGGAATCTAAATCTGATTCCCATTTAGCCAGGAAGTGTGGGTATGTAGGATTAGAAAGATCAGTAAGAGCTTTGTAAAATAATGAGATACCATGCAGAGGGGGGTCTTTTCTTTTTCTATTTCTTCTATGCTATTTAGATCCTGTAAGCCTCGTAATGGGTGGGGAAAGGATCGTATAAAGCGTTGCAATTGATGATATCTCCACTTATCCATAAATGTGATTTTAGAGCAGAGGATTCCCAGAAGAGGTTTAATTACACTGGCATTTAAGACGTGATGCAACAGAAGAGGTTCTCCTGGAGACCAGGATTTAAATCCTGGGTCCAATAGACCTGGTAAGAAATAGTGGTGGTTAAGAAGAGGCATCAGAGGAGAGTCATAGTTCCAGGAAAATTTCCTGTGTATGGCATCCCAGATATCCAATGTGGACGTGGTGAGTGCTGAAACAGTGTGGGTAATATTCCTAAAAGTTTGGGGTAACCAGGGGGCAATAGAAAGAACTACACCACTCAGAGAGTATTCTAGTTGTACCCATAGTTTTGAATTAACAGAGTATTTCCAGTCTGCCAATCTAGACAGTATGACAGCATGGTAATAAGACTTAAAGTTTGGGAGTGCCAGGCCCCCAGAGCACTTGGAGCGAAAAAGAACATCTCTGGATATTCTGGGGTGGCTGTTCTTCCACACAAAGCGGGAGATCATTGCTTGCAGAATAGTGAAGAACCCTACAGGTACACCCAGTGGGATCATCTGAAAAATAAATAATATGCGAGGGAGAATGTTCATTTTGATGATGTTTATTTTCCCCAACCATGAGTGTGATAGATTAGCCCATTTTCTTAGGTCCTCTCTGATGATTTAACAGCGGGATGTAATTATACTTAAAAAGGGAGTGCAGTTTAGGTGTGAGGTATATACCCAAGTATTTCATGTGAGTCTGTTCCTATCTGAATGGAAAAAAGGGTTTAAAAGAGGCCGCTTCTGACCTGGGGAGGTTAATGTTTAAAATTTCAGATTTGGAAATGTTTATTTTAAAGTTTGATATCGTTTGAAAGGTAGAGAATGCTGACATTAAGTTAGGTAGAGAGATACGTGGTTGTTGGATAAAGAAGAGTATGTCGTCGGCATAGGCGGCATATTTGTGAGTTCTGGCACCTACTTGGATGCCTCGTATATTGATATTGCGTCTAATTGTGGCTAGGAAGGGTTCTAAAGTGATAGCAAAGAGGAGGGGGGAGAGAGGGCATCCCTGCCTAGTGCCATTATGCAAGGTGAAGGGATCACTTAACGAGCCATTTATGCAAAATTTGCACAGAGGGGGCAGAATAAAGTAAAGAGGTGCAGTGAAACATCTTTGGGCCTAATCTAAAGTGACGTAAGGTCGTCTTAAGATAGTCCCAGTCCACCCTATTGAATGCTTTTTCAGCATCAGTAGAAAGAAGCAGGGTGGGCTGGCAACATCTTTGAACATAGGGAAATAGTCCGTAAGGAGTTATCTTTAGCCTCTCTATGTGGTATGAAACCTGTTTGATCTGCCGAGATCCAATTGGGCAGTAGAGGGAGTATGCGGTTGGCCATCACCTTGGCAAATAGTTTAATGTCAGTATTTATTAAAGAAATTGGCCTGTAACTGCTGCAAAGAGTGGGGTCTTTACCGGGTTTAGGTATAACAGTAATATGTGCTGAAAGGGATTCTGGGCATAAACCTGAAGATTGGGAAATTGAGTTAGCGTAAGTCGTGAGGCGAGGAAGGAAGATGTCTTGGAATGTTTTGTAATAAAGAATAGTGAACCCGTCAGGGCCGGGAGCTTTACCTGAAGGGGAGGATTATAATAGTGGCCTTATGAGCTTCCCATGCAATAGATGGGGAAGTTACAGAGGGTAAGTTCTCTTTAAAGTAATGCGTCAAGTGAGATGCCAATATGGAGTCTTCAGTTTGATTAGAGAGAAGGGAATCATTAAGTTCCCAGTTATTGGTGCTACGGGTTAAGGTGGGCATGGTCATGCGCATTGTCACAGGTGCATGGTCAGATAAAGTTGCGGTTCCTATATGTGTAGATTTGAGGAGAGGGAGATGGAAGTGGTCCAGAAATATATTATCTATTCTAGAGTAAGACTGGTGTGTCGCAGAGAAGTGTGAGTAGTCTTTGTCCTTAGGGTGGAGCAGGCACCAGACATCTATAAATTGATGATCTATGAGTCTTTTTTTAACAAAAGCTAATCGTTTAAACGATATGTTTGATCGGCCCTGGGACGTATCCATTGTAGGGTCAAGGGGCATGTTTATGTCACCAGCAAGGACAATAATACCCTTGGCAAAATTGTGATAGTTTAGTGAGGATTTGTGAGAAAAAGGTTGGTTGATTCTGATTCGGATAGTATATATTTGCAAACGTGCATTGGGTGTTGCCTATAAAGCCCTTAAGGAAAAGAAAACGACCAAAGTCATCTGTTAGCATATCTGTTAGGCGAAAAGATATCCCACTACTGAAACCAATGGCAACACCCTTAGCCTTGTTGGTGTCAGAGAGGCTGTAATACCACTCCGGAAAGTAGGGTGAGGTCAATCTGACCGGTGTAGTGTGGGTTAAATGTGTTTCCCGAAGAAAGGCAACAGAGCAAGCAGTATGCTTTAGCTCACGTATTACTTGGTGTCATTTAGCAGCAACGTTAAGACCCCAGACATTATAAGATGTAATTTTCAGAGTCGCCATTGGTACAACAGAGTGGGACATCCTAGCCTATACTTCCACGCATGCCAACGTGGAGGGGGGGGGGGGTGAGGGTGAGGAGGAGGTTGGGGAAAAATAGTCAGAAAAGGTAGAAGAAAGGAGAAGGGAGCACACAAAGAGAAAGCATGTAAATGCAATAACACAATTGTGGGAGTAACCAGTAAGACACGCAGAAATCTGCAGTGGTCCCTGTGGGGAGAGAAAGAACAGGTGGCCATCCAGAACTCTGGTGAGAGTCTGGATGAGAGACCTTATGGGCCACCCGGTCTCATCAACCCCAAAAGGGGAAAGGGGAAGGGGGGCGGGGTATGCACCAAGGAAAAAGAATGGGAGAGCAGTGCGCCCCGCCAGCACTCGGCCTGTTAAATAAAAAACATATATAAAATTATCTGTAATGAGCTCCAGCAAAAAAAAAATAAAAATTAACAAAACAAACAGGAAAACAGAAGGTTATGAAAACCAAAGCAGTATTAATTACAACATCAAGGTAAACCTAACGCACCCTGCAATAAAGAATGCAATTGAACCTTTCAGATCCAGAAAAACTGAATTTAAACAATGGGATACCCAAAAGAAAAAAAAATGAATGTCAGGTCTACATCCTCTAAGCCAATGAGGCTGAAAATAGAGTTCAAAGAGTCTGACCCAAGCACAATAAAAACTGAAATTTTGGGTATCCGTAAACACTTAAAAAAAAAAAAGACAAACAGAGATGAGTAGAAAAAGGCATATCTCAGCCATGTTTCTGTGCGGATCCCGGGATTGACGTGCGCCTTTTCTTTGACGGAGTTTTCCTCCAAGGGGTCCAAGGGGTTTGAGAATTTCGGAATGGGGTTTTGCCAGCCCGGGAGGTCCACAGGTGGAAGATTGAGATCCTGAAGGAAAGTAGAGAGTTCCTCTGGAAAGCGAAGAGTATGAGAGCGACCACCTTTGGTGGCAATCAAGCAAGCTGGAAAACCCCATCTGTAAGTAATCCCGTTTGTGCGCAGATGTTCAAGGAGCGGTTTTAGGGCTCTGCGACGATCCAGAGTTTCCTCGGACAGATCAGGGAATATATTAAGGACTGCTCCGTCAAAGTCAATGTTAGGAGTGTTCTGCAGTTTTGTCATGATGGCGTTTTTATCCTCGAAGTAGTGCAAACGACAAATGACATCTCTGGGTTGGTCTGAATTTGCATTACGAGGGCGCAGGGCACGATGTACATGATCAAATCGCAGTGGGTCAGTGACAGGATTTTCCAGGATTGTATTGAGAATTCCTCGGATCGATGGCTCTAGGTCATTGTCTCTGGTTGCCTCTGGTAGGCCTCTGATACGTAGGTTATTTCTACGGTTACGGTTCTCGAGGTCCTCGAGTTTGTAGAGAGAGGCACGATGAGCAAATGCGAGCTGGGTAACAGTCTCCTGTAATTCTTTTATGGCTGATGCTTGGGAGTCTTGACGTTGTTCCATTTCCTCTACCCTAAGCAAGAGGTGGGACAAGTCAGTTCTCACAGCGGTAATTTCTTTCTTAATAGATTTCTCCAAGCTGTGAAACATACCAGCAAGTTCTTTTTTAAGACCACTCATCAACGATGTCATTTCTGAGCCAGTGGGGGATCCGGGATCCTCCATGAGGTCTGAGCAATAAGATGAGGCAGGGGAACTTTCCCTCACTGAGGCAGTGTGGGAGGAGGGAGAGATACTCGGTCTTGAAGTTCTGGCTTGTCCATTGCGTGCGCCAGCTAAATATTGCTGGATAGAGCCAGAGGCAGTTGTATGAGGTTTCAAACCCTTCTTTTGCCTAATATGGGACGAGTGTTAGGTGTCTTGGCAGGCATAGCTGGAGCTGTAAGTCCGGTGGCTGGACAGGGCCCCTCACACTCACATCAGATTACATGCACAAAACGGTCATAATTATAGTCCCAAATATGGTATCCAGTTACCCAGGGGACTCCTGTAGGTACTGTGGGAGGTGGTAATGGGCCACTCAATGCACAAATTCTATGAGAGGAGAGAGCCGTGCTGCCAATAAAGTAAAGTGAAGAGGAGTGGAGGAGGGTGTATGTGGAGTAGCAAGATGGCCGCTCACTTCCAGAACTAGGCCGGAGCCGCAGACTTTCCCACAGATGAGAGCCGGCCGGGTTAGTTCCACACCCCTCAGGACACAGTGTTCCCTCCGTGGGCACAAACTTTGGAGCCCAGATGCTGCAGACGGTTAGGGTCTTTGTGCGGTGCGTGGGTAAAGGGGAGAGCTGCTACTCACTGTGTCCCTGGTGCTGGAGAGGTCAGGCCGACAGGTCGCAGGATGGCGTCAGGCCACGGGGGATCGAGGCAGAGGGACCGGGCTCTCAGGCAATCCACCACCTCTGTCTTCTTGTGGTCTCCGGCAGGACGGCAGACCGTCGACCCGGGCAAATGTCCGTTTGCTGCCCAGAGCGCAAGTACAACAGGCCAGAGGCTCCTATCTGACAGCAGGCCCCAAGATGGCAGCGGGCGTCCTCGGTGTGGAGCAATCCGTAGGCCCGGATCAAATTAGTCAGCCAAAACTAGGAAAGGCCCCTCCAGGAGTATAGCAGGGGGGTCCAGAAAGTAGTGTGAGTGTGATTAAGGCTCACAAAAGTGGAATGGGACCCGGATGGTGGCGGATTCGCTGTGCCTTTGTGGGGTTTCGGGTGTATCAAGATGGCCGCGGGCTCCGGGAGTAGGCCGGAGCCGGGGACTTTCCTGAATGCGGCGGCCGCTGCATGGGAGATCGCCACTCCGTTCGGGCCGCCGTGTGGCTGAAGGCCTCCAGAGGTTTGTCAGAGTGTGTGAAGAGTCCCCAGGCAGGTTTTCCAGGTGGATGCTGGATTTTGTGGATTGCAGGGTGAAGTTTTAAAGGAGTATTGGACGGAGCTCAGGGCACACACGTCCTACTCCATGCAGCGTCAGGCCACGCCCCCTGACCTAAAGCCTATTGAGCATCTGTGGGGCATCCTCAGGCAGAAGGTGGAGAAGCGCAAGGTCTCTAACATCCACCAGCTCCGTGATGTCATCATGGAGGAGTGGAAGAGGACTCCAGTGGCAACCTGTGAAGCTCTGGTGAACTCAATGCCCAAGAGGGTTAAGGCAGTGCTGGAAAATAATGGCGGCCACACAAAATATTGACACTTTGGGCCCAATTTGGACATTTTCACTTAGGGGTGTACTCACTTTTGTTGCCAGAAGTTTAGACATTAATGGCTGTGTGTTGAGTTCTTTTGAGGGGACAGCCAATTTACACTGTTATACAAGCTGTACACTACTTTACATTGTAGCAAAGTGTCATTTCTTCGGTGTTGTCACATGAAAAGATAGAATAAAATATTTACAAAAATGTGTGGGGTGTACTCACTTTTGTGAGATACTGTATATGCTGCCACAGATGGGAATCAGGAAAGGAAAATTACAGTAAGTATTTGATACATATTTCCATTTTTGGTTTTGGGTTTGATACCATTTTAAATGCATTTTGTTTCATTGCTTCTCAAAATAATTTACTATGAAGATCTGTCATGATTGATACTATTCACCACACATTCAATGCACTGCAAATTTTTACTTTTTCACTACATGTCAGCATTTGCTACAGAAAGATATTATATATCAGAGTAATCAGAGTGAATGCGAGCAAACTGGTTTTTTTATAAATATGCCTTGTGTAACACAAAATTACAAAAACAAAGAGCATATTAAACATAAAAGATATGGATGGACAAGTGTCCATCTAACCTTGTCCCATTGAGTGGCTCAATATCAGATGATTTTAATCAGAAGGCAGATGCCAAGTTGCTTTAATCATTTTGGAGAAAGTCATTTTGAAGGATTTATAAAGTGATTGTTTCTCTTTCCCTTTCTCTTGTTAACTTGTATCTTTATTCACGCTTTCCTGTCTCGCCCAGTGCATGGGCTGCTGGGAAATGAGAGCAAACCAGAAAAACCAGTCAGATGGTATTTGCTTAGTCTTGTTACTCTTTAACCATTTAGAGAAGTGATGGCCACTCCTTAAAACCCTGTAACTTCATCAGCTTTGAGAGCAGACTGAAATGCTTTCAGTATCCTGTAATCTAGGACTTCCTTCCAACATGGAATCAGAGCAGAATAACCACATAGCTCAGCTGGAAACTCTAATGCCAGGAAATGTGGTAAGTCTTTGTGTAGCCTTACGTAGAGTATGTGTTTTATTTGATTATTGAATTTTTTTTTATGTGCGTTTACATTGTGTAAAACCGTATGAGCTGAAACTACAATCTATCAAATATACGTAAACTTGACATAACTAAAGTTGTCCAAACATAGAGATACCTTTCATTACTTAACCACTTACAGACCAGAACACTTTCCCCCTTAATGACTAGGCCATTTTTTGCGATACGGCACTGTGACGTTTTAACTGACAATTGCGCGGTCGTGCAACGTTGTACCCAAACAAAATGTATGTTCTTTTTTTTCCCACAAATGGAACTTTCTTTTGGTGGTATTTGATCACCTCTGTGGTTTTTATTTATTGCTCTATAAACAAAAAAAAAAGCGACAATTTTGAAAAAAACAATATTATTATTTTTTTTTTTTTTTTTTTTTACAATAATAAATACCCCAAAAAAAATGTCTTCATCAGTATAGGCCAATATGTAATCTTCTATTCTTTCGTCTACATATTTTTGTTTTAAAAAAATCGCAATAAGTGTATATTGGCTGGTTTGCGCAAAATTTATTGCATCTACAAACTAGGGGATAGATTTATGGCATTTTTATTATTTTATTTCTTTACTAGTAATGTCGGTGATCTGTGTTTTTTATAGCGGGACTGCGACATTGCGGCAGGACAGATCAAACACTTTTGACACTTTTTTGGCACCATTTGCATTTATACAGCGATCAGACCTATAAAAAATCCACTGATTACTGTGTAAATGTCACTGGCAGGGGAGGGGTTAACACTAGGGGGCAATCAAGGGGTTAAATGTACTACTATGGTACTACTATGCCCCTATACTATCTACTATTGAAGGCTTTTTATGATGTGTGTATTTGTGTATAATAAATTTTATATATTTTTGTAAATTGACTGTTGTAAGTTTATACCGTACCACGAGAGTCCATGTTGCCTCCACAACTGTCCAAATTCCTAATTAGTAATAGGACGTAGGTACAAGTAGCGTTTCCAAGGGGTTAAATGTGTTCCCTGGGAGGTGTTTCTTACTGTGGGGGGATGGGACTGACTGGAGGAGGAGAGAGTTCACTGTTCCTAATCACTACAAACAGCAGATCTTTCTCTCCTCCCCTGTCAGAACAGGGATCTGTCTGTTTACATTGAAAGATCCTCGTTCTGGCTCTCTTTCTCACGATCGCGGGTGGCCGGCGGACATTGCGGTCGCCGACCACACGCATTGGGTCCCCCGCCATGCAGCAGGCGTGCACCTGCTATGGCTCTTAAAGGAGCTGAGGTACACCTACGGCAATTTGCGGGAACGAGCAGACCTGCCGCAGTATGATGGCGGCGGCTGATCCGCAAGTGATTAAGGTCCATACATACATTAGATAACACTTACCTAATCCCATCAGTCATAGTCAGATTGAAGACTGTTTGTACCCCTCATCATGAGACTTGCACTCCCCCCTTTTACATTCAGAGGCAAGTCTGATGAGAATTTGAAAGTCTATTGAATGTTGTTGTATGCACAGCTGGATGCTATGTCTAGTAGCTTTTGGCTAATGTCAGATCACCTACATAGTATGGTCAGAGTTGCTAGTAAAAGCGTAGTCCTGTCTCAATGGGGTTGATTTACCAAAACTGGAGAGTTCAGAATCTGGCGCAGCTGTGCATGGTAAACAATCAGCTTCTAACCCCAATGAGACAAATGGATATTTTCCCATTCGTGTAAACCAAACCAAAGAGCCTACTACGAAAATACTTTGTAGAATGCTAGAAGATACTGCATGCAGTACTGTTTGTAGTATGTGTTCTGTTTGCATGCTTATCCAACAACATGCCATGCTTTGCCTTGCAACCAATGTAAATACAAATATTACAGTTAAAGCAATTGCTATGAGTTTTATGTTAAAGGACATGACAACCAGATGTTTTTACAGTGATTACATTCTTCTTCTTGGCTCACACATGGCACTATGGGAAAAATGAAAAATACCCAGCAGTCTGGAAGATAAATGTAATCAATGCTTTTGATTGTCATTGCACTCCTTAATTTTTTCAATTGATGCTAACATTTGTTGCTTGTAAAAGTCATTTAGTGCATGGTCATTAAATGAGCCCTACATCTTTGTGTGTGCTTCATCCAACAGATTGAAATGGCAAACACAGGGGTTACATCTTTCTTTCGACCTCTGTAGACCACCAGATCATTAGGGTGTGTGTGGCCAGGTGCTTGGCTAAGAATGGAGAAAACAATAGCTTCAGGTGCTCTCTGTGGCTGCTGCCCTGTCGTGCTGAACTGGTTAACAGCTATATCAGCAATAGGAGGGAGCTGCTGAGTTCAATAGACTGAGTCAGTCAGCCCTAGACTGTGGGAACTGTAGTCCAGGGGAGAGAGACTCAACTTTAATCAAGAGTTTTTGAACTGCATTTCCCAGAAAGATTGCCAGGAGGAGGGGAAAGAGCTGCATTTTATCAGGCTGTAGAGGACACAGCTTCCTTTTTGCCTTGAGCGAGACTGGATAGTGCACATCACTGTCCAGTGTGCCCCACCACTGCTGCATATTGGCGACTTGAGCAGGATTCAGAGTGCGGTGTCCAGGTGGGTCAACAGCCAGAGTCATCTAGGTGTAGAGCAGAGAGTGGACTTATTGCTGTTTGTGTGACCATGTGGTGAGCTACAGAGGCGTAACTAGAGCCTTTAGGGCCCCGGTGCAAGAAAGCATGAAGAGTCCCCCCGACCCCTCCTGAGGCCCTTTCCTCTGAGCCTACGGCCCTTTCCCACTAATCCTGGGGCCCTTTACTCCTGTCGCATGGCCCTTTATTATAGTCCCACAGTAAACCCCTTTCACAAGTTCTGCAGTGGACCCTACCTGGGGGGTGTCTATAGTATGCCTGTAAAGTGGCGCGTGTTTCCCGTGCTTAGAACAGTCCCTGCACAAAATGTCATTTTTAAAGGAAAAAAAGTCATTTAAAACTGCTTGCGGCTTTAATGTAATGTCGGGTCCTGGCATTATGGATGAAAATCAGTGAGACAAACAGCATGGGTACCCCCCAGTCCATTACCAGGCCCTTTGGGTCTTGTATGGATATTAAGGGGCACCCCGCATCTAAATTAAAAAAAGGAAAGGCGTGGGGCCACCAAATGAAATCTCTCTCTCTCTCTCTCTCTCTCTCTCGGCCAATTACAGCTCTCTCTACCGACGGCGCTGTGATTGGCCAAGCATGCGGGTCATAGTGCATGCTTGACCAATCATCATCCAGCAATGCACTGCGATGCTGCAGTGAATTATGGGCCGTGACGCGCCACACAAATTTGGCGCGAACGATCGAACAGCCGATGTTCGAGCCGAACATGGGTTCCACTCGAACACGAAGCTCATCCCTAACAGTGACTGACTTGGTCTATGCTTTGCAAACAATAAGACTGCAGGAACTGTATTTAATGTGTACATGTCAAGTGCCATTCCTAGAATTGTTACAACACCTGCAGCACACCAATCCTGGATATCATTCAGCTGTTCTACAGAGGAAGGGGTTAAGCTGTTCATATATCAGTCCTATTTTTTTTTTTTTTTTCTTGTTTTGACTGATACCTCCTGAGATTCAAGCTTTGGTCTTAGAAAGATATTTAAATTATTTGAATAGCAAAATATGAAAAATTAAAATTTCAAAGAAGGAAAATCAGAGAAAACCTGTTCAAGGGATCATTGGAAGGGCCTAAGCTAGCACAATGTTCCTCTTCTGTATATTGTAGACAGTTAATTAAAAGTGAAACATCAACTCCTTCTTCTGAGGCACAATCCCTTCCATACTAAAACTGCAAAGTATTACTGTAGTCAGGTGCTTGGCTAGAGACAGCGAGTGATTTAGTATATTGTGCCCTCTGTGTTCCCAATGGACTTCAGCTGAATTGGTTAACACTACCTTGCCTCCATCCACCAGAGGGAGCTGACAAGCAGAAGGAGCTCCAGAGACTTGGTGGTTGGCAGCATTGAATTATGGAAGATGAAGAAACTTTACTATGGCAGTTAATGGACTACAATTCCCAATGTGAACTGGGTATGGGAAAAAACAGCTGTATTTTAATAGGCTGAATACCAAGGAATTTCCTCTTTGCTGCGAGGAGACTGAGGTGTGCACATCAACCTGCTACAAGCCTATCATGAGGATCAGAGTCACTCATGGCAGACCCAGAAGAGAGCTAATCTCTGAACAGCGGGACTCCTGTTTCTGTATCCCTAGGACTGGTGAGAGGACCCTACTGCTATTAACCTGTTGCTGCTAGCAGAAACTGAGAACATAATGACATGCCATCTAACTGTCCGCATTTACTGTATGCAGACTCTCCTACAACTGTACTCAAGTGCACCACTGTGAAGACTGGGCCCCAATGCTAGCTAGCTGAAGAACTAGGGCTAAAGACTGCTCACTCGGTTGCTTCACAATAACTTTGCCGATTGTCCATTAGGGGGTACCTCTTTAGGTAGTCTTTTTAATTTCATCACTGCCATTAATATAGATTACCGTTCACTGAAGTGGATACTACTGTTTACAGAGGAGTTATTGCTGTATTGATTCTGCTTGCTGTTACTGTTTCTAATGCAATTACTTATTGCTATTATTTCCTGGATTACCAGGTTTACTGTAATTTAGCTGCACAGAACTCCATTCTATGTTGCTATAGCCTAGTGAACATGCAGTATTGTATATAGAGCTGTGATTGAACTAATCCTTTACTTACCCATTTATGTGCATACTGCTATTTATTGCAATCTATGATGATATATTGGGTTAATTTACCACTAACCAATGTGATGTTTGGTTTTTGAAACTGAACCTTGTTGTGTGCACAGTAAATGGTAAAGAGTGACCTAGATGTCTCAGGAGCCGCACATCGTCAAGACCTGCTGTGTAATACTGAATGGCAGTCTCAGCCTAGGCCCTTGCCAGTACACCCCCCCCCACCCCCCCTCCGCCCCCACCCCCATTGTGCAGCTCCCAGGACACCTAGTCACTCTCTGCCATTGCCTGGAGCATGGACAAGCTCCCTTCCTGGCCAGCCCTCACAGCGGTGGGCACAGGACTTTATTCCCACACAGCCTGAGTGACTCACACACATATTCTTGGTTTGTTGTGTGCACGGTATCTATATCTGTGCTCCCAGTAATCGTGCAGTATCCATTTGCTTAATCTGGTGTGTCAGATGGGCTGAGGCTGTTCTCAGAATTGAGTAAGAAGAACAGAGAACCAAATCAGCCAAGTGGCTCCTATGGGGGTAGAGCTAAACTACATACTGCAGGACTGTCTGGAAAGTTGAATGGATTCCTGTAGATGCAGGCAGAGTCTCAAAGCCTGGCACGCTCTGCTGTTTGTAAAATTCTTTGCTGTTTGTGGTGGGCTGCTTTGCTTCATAACTATTGGCTGAAGCTCAAAGCTGTTTTGTTTTCCTGTAACTGGCCACTCTGTGTGCTGTGGGGGGGTCGCAGCTACTATCTTATGAACAGGAGTCAGAGCAGATTTGAAATGGAGAACTCAGGATAGGTGACGAGTGTCAGCCTGGGAGGAAATGCTCTTTAATCCAGTGTGCAATGTCCAGGGCTGAATGTTGCTATAGAATAACCATATCGCCCCTTTTTAATAAAACAGGGGTAAGGCACATATTTTGGATATTTTTTTATATGTTTTTGAATGGCATCTCTTCCCCAGTCTCTTATATTCCACATATGAGGTATTTGATTTGTTATGGATTTATTTGTAATGCATATTTTATGTTTCCCTAGAGTTATTTTTGCAGGTATTAAGTGCCAACCTTTTATCGCAAAATAATTACTATTGATCTTGATGAAGCAGGGGATCCTGCAAAACGTGTAGACCTATCGATCTACTGGAATGTACATGCCACAGCATTGGGAATGATCCATTTTTTATTGTAATCATTATTGTTTTACATTTCATAACAGTCATTAGTTTGACTTTTTGAAATTCTTTTTTTGTGAATAGAAGCATGTTGAGGAGGGGGGCAGGAAAGCACTGTATTTCAGTGGATCAGCTATGCTCCCAACACAGTGCACATCAGTGGCTGCTTTATAATGCAGCTGCTATTGTTAATGAGCCCTAGGTGTTTATGCACTCTGCAGATACCCCTGATGTGTGTATATCTGGTGTTGACTGCGCTACCATCTAAATCAATCATATACATGCATCAATCAAAACATATACATCAGTGGTTTTCATTCACAATTAATATCGCTCCTCAGATTTTATCATTCTATAAAACATATATAAAGTCCAACTTAAATACACTTGTGCTAAAAAAACGTGGGTCCCTAATTGGGTTCTCCACTGCCGTTGTGTTGTTGTGGTACTCTATTTTCTCCTTAGTGCTTAAAGTGCTATTCAGTGTCAACACCGCCACCGCATATAAATTGGCCATTAACCAGATGCAAATAAATACAAGCCCTCGGTTCATTAAGGGATAACCAATCCGCTTTAAGCTGTCACGGATGCCGTTTAGCACGTCAATCCGTCCTCATAGGAAACAGATGGCATACATCTCGTTTGCCGGCGTGCACAACACTCCTCGTGCACTCTGCAGATACCCCTGATCCCAGGCTTATGTTTATGCTAGCCTGCATAGTAACACGCAATGTTTTACCATGCAGGCTAGTGTTAGGCCACGTACACACGACCGGTTTTTCCGTCAGAATAAACTGACGTTTTTTTTCGACTGAGTTCCGCTGAAACAGACTTGCCTACACACGATCTCACCAAAGTCAAATCGTTTAGAACGCGATGACGTACGATGGGACTAGAAAAAGGAAGTTCAAAAGCCAGTAGCCAATAGCTGCCCTTGCGTCGTTTTTGGTCCGTCTGAATAGCATACAGAAGAACGGTTTTTCTGATAGGAATTGATTCCGTCGGAAAGATTTAAAACGTTCTATTTCTAGGTCCATCAGAATTTTCTAAAGAAAAAGCCTGATGAAGCCCACACACGATCGGAATATCCAGTGGAATGATTCCGTCTGACCTTTTCTGCCTGAAAGTCCGGTCGTGTGTACGCAGCATAAGTGTTCGCTTTTGGCAGGGAGTGATGTGTTGCACATTTCAACTCCCCACACTGTTTGTGGTTTTTTTTTTTTTTTTTTATTTATTTACTTTTCTTACTGATGTCTTTGCACAGCCGTATAGTGCATTGTACTGCAATGCAATGACCTGTGGTTCCATCCAGTGGGCTGCAGTGTCATAAACATAGGTTTCTCAGTACAACTGTAAACACACACACACACACACACACATTAGTGCTCTGCAATCTCCTGCTAGGAGGAATACAATGATTTTATACCTGGAACTTTTGCAGGTTATGGCTTTTAACTACTTTCTAGACTGAACCTCCTTCCTACCAAGGCCATTTTTCAGATTTCAACGCTGTTACACTTTGAGGCTCAGTTCACACCTAAACCGGCCACGGATCGCACGGCAACGCTGTTCGTCCCTGTTCTGTTTTGGGGACGAATCAGGGCAGACTCTTTGCCTGATTTTGGCCCTGAAACCGAGCCAAAGACGCACAGTGTTTCTGTGCAGTGCGCTCCACAGCCGCAATGGAGATATGTGAACCGGCTCCATAGGGAGCCAGTCACATTCTCCTGCTATGCGAATTAGATGTGGAGAAAGCCGCATCAAATATTCGCATAGGTGTGAACCTGGCCTGAATCACAATTACTCAGTCATGCAACATTGTACCCAAATTTTATATATATATATATATATATATATATATATATATATATATATATTATAGTGGAGAGGCGACCCGGTCACGATCTGTATTAGCACCTTCAGCCTGGTTTTTGCAAAGACAGGCATGATTGCACACCTGTGGGCTGGGTTTAGAAGAGAGCTCAGGGCTCACACTTGGGAACAGCTCCACCCTACAGGCAGGTGGCCTGGTGTAGGAGTTGGGGGGGCTTTCAGATGGAGACGGCTCCACGAAAGAGAGACAGGCGGTCTCTAGGAGTCTGAGCATGTATGTCTGCAGGAGGCAGATGTGGCCTGTGACCAAGCAGCACGCAACCTAGGGTAGGGTGACCAGACGTCCCCGGCTTCTGGGGACAGTCCCCGTATTGAGTACCCTGTCCCCAGACAAAACCTGTCCCCAGTTCTGTCCCCGGGCAGCGCCTATACCCATTGCTGACAGCCTAGCCCTAGCAGCACATGCAGCAATGTGAATATCTATCCAGCATAGCAGGGATTGAGGGGCAAGCCAGGGTGTATATGGCCACAAGTGAGTGGAGCTGTCAAATCAGAGCTCTGATGTTGGGAATGGGCGGGGCCCGGCCCCCTTTGTCAAACAACCTGTGCATAGACAAAAAGCTGGCATTTATACGTTGGTGGGCAGAGAGGAAGGTGGCAGGGGGTGGGACCAATTGTAACTACTGTATGTGTACCAGCGGCGGTGTATAATTTAGGTTTATCATGCACCACTGTGGGAGCACATACAGTAGTTACAATTGGTCCCACCCCTTGCCACCTTCCTCCCTGCCCACCAATGTATAAACACTGTTTGTAAGTGCAGGGTTATCATCCCTGCCCATCCCCGACATTAGAGGTTGGACTTTACAGCTCCACTCACTCTCACTGCTCAGGTCACTGCCTTAGGACACCAGAAGGAGGGGGCATTACAATTAGAAACCCTGGGGGTGTGTTTGGACATAAGCATCTCCATCCAGCATCCTTCCCTGGGGAGCTACTGACCTTCCCCTACAGAGCAACACATATAGAGAGACCACCTGTACCTACCAATCACTGCACCCGGGGCATAACAAATCCTCAAGAGCGGAAGGCAGATCCAGGATGGTGGAGCAGCACTGCCTCAGAGTTACCAGAGACACAACTTCTGAAGGGAGCAGCAGGTTTGCTCACTCTTCTATCAGCACTCCATCTCAACTATCTGCTGCTGTACCTGCAGAGTGTTCACGATCTCTGGAGCACACACAAACTGCATACCTTGGCATCTCCCTCCCCCTCAGACACTGTGAGTAAAGCCTCGTACACACGATCGGATTGTTGGCCAACACAGCGTCAGACTTTTGTCCAAAGGGTGTGTGCCAGGCTCTTGTGTTGCTTACTAACGGTACAGAATTGTCGGCCAACAAACACGAACGTAGTGACGTACCACATGGAATTTCAGCTCTTGAGCGCCACCCTTTGGGCACCTTATGCTAATGTCATGTTTGGTGAGCATTGATTCCGATCATGCGTGTTTGTACTTTAAACTTTTGTGTGACGGACTTGTGTACAGATGATACGAAAATCTGACAACCGACCGCTATCCGCCGAAAATTTACTAGCCTGCCATCCAACATTTGTTGGTCAAAAGTTGGACAACAATTGTCTGAAAGAGCATACAAACGGTTGGATTTTAGGCAAACAGTCTGTCATCACACAATCCCCTGTCAACAATTGGATCGTGTGTACGAGGCTTTAGGTTACTCAGCTACCTACAACTGCTTTCTCTGTTAACTAATGATGTACCAAAAAAGTCCTGGCTGCAGTTCAAACTTATGGCACTTCTCATAGATGATAATATGCTTTGGTTCACACTGTGCAGGCTGGTTGTGGGTCCAGGAATCACATCTGTTCCTGCAGCTAAATGCGCCCCCCCCCCCCCCCCCCCCTCCATATCTCAGCCCATATTTCAGCCCATATGAGCTTGTGGCAACCGCAGGAAAATCACATGGTTAAAAAGACCATGTTTTTTTCCTGCCACTGTGTTTTTAAAAGGGTGCAGGCATTTTTTTTGTAGAAAACAGGCACAGCAGCCCATTCAAATGAATGGGCTATCCTGTCCACACAAGTGTAAACCAGGGCTAAAGGAGATGTATGGCCGAAGCTCATTTGACTGTACCTCTCCTATAGATCACAGGTGTGAAGTTTGTTCTGCACTCCTGTGACCCAGATTCAGCCAACAGTGGGCTGAAGTCCGCTGTCAGCTGATATCACAGAGCTGATACAGACTCTAGGAAGATCCCAAGATTAAAGTCGGGATCCACCCAGATGCCTAACCACCATGAAGAACCTGAGCTCCCACCCCTCCACAGCCCAGCGATCCAGTGAGCATTGGAGGGACAGTCACAGCTCTCTGCTCAGAGCAGAGGGGAGTGATCAGCTGTGTTTGATCATTCAGTTCTCAGTGTGGAGCCAGCGGGGGACAGATGCAATATCCGAGTGATGCCACATCCATCTACGTATGTAAGTTTTGGGGGTTATTTTTTTTTTTTTTTTTTTATAATTTCTGAACTTCTTTTAAAATCCAAATCTTCAGCCACTTATTGGGTATTTTGTATTTTTAAAATACCAGTCTTTCATTCCCTACCACTGCACCCTCTCTCCTACCGGGCGCAACATGGACATTTTAGTTTGCCTCACCTGCCATTACATAGCAGGCAGGTGGAAGAAGGAAGGGGCAGGGCCAGATCTAGCCTGTCAGTGGTATGGGCTGAAAGCCGGAGGACATGTCGCAGAAGCCCCCATTGCATGCATGATCTACTGATCGCGGATGCAATGCTTTCCAGGCCCCTGGTGGAAAAAATAAATGCAAATTTTTTTTCTGCAAAAACCTGTGCATTTATTAATAGCAGATAAGGAGATGGATGCGGCTGCTTCTTTGCAGAGAGGCAGCAGAGTCCACAAATTAGATGTCTATGCTGTCTGGGCTTTGGGAGGACTCAACTGAAATCTGGGATCTGGGGGGAATGGGGACTCAGCACTCTGTACAACACACTCCTAAACCTTGCACTATGTACTTAATACACTCCTGAACCTTGCATCCTCCTGCACCATGCACATAGCTTTCTCCTGCACCCTGCACGTAGCATTCTCCTGCACCCTCCATCAAGTGTACATTTTATTATGATTATATATAGGGGGGTTTCACCACTATTTTCACATTGCAGCTCTGCAATATTTCTTACCTTTAGCAGAGAGAGTGACACCATCACTACTATGTTCTAATACTCTGGTTGATTTGCATCTCTGTTATTATTGTATGTAGGGGGTTTCACCATTATTTGCACATTGAAGCTCTGTAATTTCTCAAATATTTTTGCAGAGGGGGTGACACAATCACTACTATATTGCAATACATTGGTTGATTTGCACTGGATATTATATAGGTTTTACCATTGCACTTATAAGTCCATTTGTAGAATTGTATAAAGGAAGTGTAGGGTTGTGCTGCATTTGTTAGCTTTTTTTGCTGGTATAAGGAGGCCAGGATCACCATTGTACGAATGTACGCCGTGAAGAAACCTCAACTTGCTGACCATGCCCACTTGCTGGTCACACCCACTTTTTGCCATAAACACAGGTAGCACACCCCATCCTTCCCTCCAAGTTTTTATCTATCTTATCTTCTTAACATTTGGTAGTCATATCCCCAAAAATCCTAAGAAGTATCATTATTATTTTTTTTTTTTTTTTCAAATCTCATTGACAAAATGTGAGAAATACCATTTACATCATACAATCATACCACATACACTGCATATATCATTTGAGGAAAATATGCTTATAAAATAGATTACCATTTGCCAATAAAAAAAATAAATAAATCAAAAAAATGTCCCTGGATTTGTTTTAAAAAATCTGGTCACCTTAGCTTAGGGTTGCCACCTCATCCCTTTAAACCCGAACACATATGAATTACACAGGTTCTGAGGCTAATTTAATGCAGATAAGGCACCAAGTGAGTTTTATTACCAATTTAATCAGCCACAGAACCCGTGTAATTCATATGTGTTTGGTGGCAACCCTAATGCAGCTGAGCAAGTAAGCTCCAGGAGGAAGTTTGACTAAGTAAGAGTGAATGAGCCAGGAGGCTGAAGTTTTCTGTTATACAATGATGGTGGAATTCCCTGCGAGGGAAGACTTTCTGTGAAGTTTGTTTTGTTTAAATAAAATTGGGCTGCAACGCCCTTAAAAAATAGTCTGGACTGACCGGTGTTTCTTAAAACGCATACACCACTTGAGCATTCAAATTCTAATTGATAATCTTGGTGACTTCTCTTGCATTTTTTTTTCAAGGGGGTTGTGCTTTGTGTGTACACATGTATATGAGTATTCAGAAGTACGCATGGGAAAATACTGACCAGGAATTGTTTTATTTAATTTTTTACAGCTCTGAATGCAGTGGTAGGAGCTGGAGATCTACACAGAGAGTCTTTTCAAATTAGCAAGCACGTAGTCACCTGCTTGTTAATATGATTCGGATCTGCAACTCCTCTGGCCCCTGCCCTGCTGATAGGATGACAGCGCCAGGGGGCAGAAAAGGACACTCAGGCTGACTCCTTACTTTGCTCTGTAGAAGATAGGATTGTGCAGGGGAGGCAGAGAATAAAAGGGGGCACTGAGTAGAGAGAATAGGGGAGGGGGGGCATGACGGCAAGAGTCACTGTGATGGGGGTTGTGATTGCTAGGGGCACTGTGATGTATAGGTAAGGTGACCAGATTTTAAAAATGAAATCCGGGGACATATTTTTTTTTTTTTTACTAGTAATGGCAGCAATCGACAACTCTTTGCCCATCTCTGCTGCCTGCCTCACAGCCTGTCAAGTCTAAAGCCCCATACACACTATCAGATTTTCTGCTGATTTTTTCCTTCAGATTTACCAAAACCATATAATATGAGGTCAAACCTTAGGAGTTTCAATTTGTATGCAATCGGGCAGGCACTTGCACTACATGGTTTTGGTAAATCTGAAGACAAAAATCAGCAGAAAATCTGATAGTGTGTATGGGGCTTTACTCTTCGGGCCCCGGCTACCACCAGGGAAGGCAAGGAGATAAGTCCCGGCCAGCCGCCTGCCTGCTTGAGCCAAGGCAGAAGAACATGCGAGTGGAACTCAATGGGCATGCGCCCAAAACTGAAGAAATAGTCCCTCCGATCCGACCAGCACATGATCATCAGAAAGGGGCACAGATAATGGAAAAAAAATAAACCCCCATAAGCTGGTAGGAGCGGCAGAGGAGGGGGGGTGCAATTCATATTTTTTCTTTTTTTCTGCACGGGCTTTCTTTGAAATTGCCCCAGCCCCTGTTCAAATCCAATCTGGGGACAAAACTGGGGACAGACTTGGTCCAGGGACAGTGTCTTCAATCCGGGGACTGTCCCCAGAAACCGGGGATGTCTGGTCACCCTATGTATAGGGCACTGCACTGTAAAGGGGCATGTAATCATTGCAGTGCAGTCCCCTTTATATCACAGTGCCCCTTTACATTACAATGCCAGACAGAGGACCGACTCCCCTCTATCCCGTCACCTGCCATCCCCGGAAATGCCCGACCAACCCCCCTTGGTCCCTGGTAAAATTGGCTGCTCAATCTAAAATGCCCAAGCCTAATTTTTGTCCCAGTCCGGGCCTGCACACACCACACAAGCTTTGTTACAGTGCTGCCAGTCATTTCAGACCAAAGTCCCAGATGTGTCTACTGTGAGGGTTATTATTGTATGCTAAAACTACACAGATATTAAAGCTGATACTCTGAACTACATTCCAACAATCTTTGTATGGATTATATATCGTTTGTGACTTTCTTGGTTTTTATCCACTTACATTCTGTATTCTTCATGTTTTGTATTATATCCTTTTGCTATTTAAATGTATATCAATTTACTTTTTATATTTTTATTTGATTTGCAAGTAGTTTATTGCGCTTTGTTTTTTATTTTTTGGTGTTTGTAGTTAACCAGTTTATTTGGTGTCCGTAGCAGCAACTACCTGTAATAAGATTACATTACAAAGCTTATTGTGCTTTGTGGTTTGAACTACGCTATATAGGATTTAACAGACATACTATTTATGTCCCTAAATATTGCAGTGATCATTTGATTTGACCATGCCTCTTAGACCAAAACCATAAGGCCTTAAGGTATAAAAGCTACCAACTTGGTATTCCTTTACACAAGCGCGAGTTTTGGAAAATATTTCACCAAAGATGACACTCCTAATTCTGTGGATTGCTGTAATATGATTTAAAGGTCTGTGTAGATGACTGGAAAAAGGATAAAATCACAAGAACTGGAGTTATAACATGCCTTGTACCAAACCCTTATGCTAAAAAAATACTATGCACATGAAATAGTAATATAAATTCGTCATGAATCTACTACTACGTTGATCATTTTAGTTTTCCATGACCATCAAATGATCCCCCATGGTCTGTAGAAGTCCTTGCATACATATTACAGTATAATGCATTTTTTGTTATCATTATTTTTATTTTTTTTATTAGGAAAATGCTCCGAACAGGCACAAGAAGAAATTTTTTAAGAGACCTTTATTCTGGATAGCCTTCATATTTGTACTGTTTCTACTTGTAATAATTATCAGTCTTGTAGTTTATTCACGTAAGTAAACATGCAATTTATTTTTATGTTTTGTTTTTTTTATGCCATATGTCTTTCTTAAACTGGCCACACATTAATTTGATTTTCCTTGAGGCTGGGTTCACACTGCTGCAGTGGCAGACATCGTATGTGATTCGCAGCGCACTGCTGTTCACATCACATGCGATGTCTGTGCTGTGCGATATCAGCCATACAGATAGTATGGCTGACATCGCACCGCATTCGGTCCAAACTCGCACAGGACCCTTTTTTTTGTTCGGACCAGAATCGGATCACATGGGTGTTCACACCTATGCGATCCGAAAATGTCCGAATTGTCAGTTCGCAGTGCGATATGCGGGCTGAACTGGGGGTGTCATTAACATTGTATGACACTCCCCAGCAGTTCGCATATGGCAGTGTGAACTGCCGTGCGAGTTGGTGCATAAATTCGCTGCGTTCCCGCACCGCAGCAGTGTGAACCCAGCCTCAAACAGATTTTCTTCACATTAGCAGATCAGCTAAATTTACCAATAGGTAGTGTGAGATACTACCTGACTGGATATAAATTAGATAGACGGGTAGTGTTAAATTTTCCTGATCTAAAAAGACTACTTTCAGGCTGGGTTCACACTGCTGCGGTGCGGGAACACAGCGAATTTACTGCAGGTTCCCGCATCGCACCAACTCGCACGGCAGTTCACACTGCCATATGCGAACTGCTGGGGAGTGTCATACAATGTTAATGACACCCCCAGTTCAGCCCGCATATCGCACTGCGAACTGACAATTCGGACATGTATCGGATCGCATAGGTGTGAACACCCATGTGATCCGATTCTGGTCCGAACAAAAAAAAAGGGTCCTGTGCTTGTTTGGACCGAATGCGGTGTGATATCAGCCATACTATCTGTATGGCTTATATCGCACAGCACAGACATCGCATGTGATGTGAACAGCAGTGCGCTGCGAATCACATACGATGTCTGCCACCGCAGCAGTGTGAACCCAGCCTCAAGGTAGTGAGATGTTACAAAAACACACTGCAGCTCTCTGTAGAATCTAATTTAGAGTCATCACAGGTTTGTAATGGAAAGGGACAACCTAAAGAACCCATTCAATTTATAAACAGTTAGGCAGTCCCATAAACTATGTAGTTGTCGATCGATCATTATATTGAGCTTTGTCCATCCTGAAGACAGTTACTTGAGGCTACAATTAAACAAGACTGGTATCTGTTAAGCTGGCTATTTAATAGTAGAATTTTCATTTTAAGGACCTTTAATTTCAATTTTCTAATTGTTAGTAGGGTCAAATCAATGTTTTGTTTTTGACCACAATGACTAGAGAAAATTTTCTCTGTCACAATTGCACTAATACGGCTACAATCGACCACAATGACTAGAAATTTTTAAATAAGCAAGATGAAAATACTTTTTTAAAAACAAATTTTTAACAGTGAATGGTTTATGTTCTAAAATCGTATTAGTATTTTTGAATAACCTCTAGTCCTTGAATCTGCAAAGAATGTTTGTACGATTGTGATGTATAATCAATACCAGGTTGGATACTACTGATCTATTCTTATTGTACCTGTCACCTTTATAAAGAGTGGAATTGGATCTGTCTACAGTTAGCACCCATTGGGGTAGACGGATCAAAGGACACTTTACAAACTTATTTCACTGCAAGATCTTGTACCATACGGGGGTTTACCATTTTACTTATAAATTTACGGTTGTTTGTTGTTAAGTAATGTTAACCAGAACACACTTACTGTAACTAAGAATGTTCACACTCCTTGGATTGCTCTATATAAAGCTAATAAAAATGTAAAGTTAAAAAAAAAAGAATATTTGTACGATTGTATGAATATTCATACAGATATTTGTGCAAGAATCTACTAGTGTTTTAGCCAGCTTTGCTCATTCTTTAAAATTAAATTAAATATTGAATATATGCTTTTTGACAGCTTTTTATAAAAGTTTTTTTTTTTATACAGTAACCAACAACAAAAAAAAAAAAAATGTATAAAAGGCCATTGCAAGACAGAAGTGCAAATATGTAAAACACTCTTAAATTACAGAGATTGTACTGAGCCGAGTAAGAAACAGAGTAGTGAAAAGTAAGAAACCAAAGAAGAGTACATTTTGGAAAAAAAAAAAGAAGAAAAAGGAAAAATCATATATATTTGCTTTTGAAGTTATTTTGGGGTTGGTTTTATATATATATATATATATATATATATATATATATATATATATATATATATATATATATATATATATATATATATATATATATATATATATATATATATATATATATATATATATATATATATATATATATATATATATATATTACCAAAAGTATTGGGACGTCTGTCTTTACACGCACATGAACTTTAATAGCATCCAAGTCTTAGTATGTAGGGCTTGTATTGGCCCACCCTTTGCAGCTATAACAGCTTCAACTCTTCTGGGAAGGCTGTCCACAAGGTTTAGGAGTGTGTCTATGGAAATGTTTGACCATTCTTCCAAAAGTGTATTTGTGAGGTCAGCCACTGATTAGAGAGAGGGCCTAGTTCGCAGTCTCTGCTCTAATTCGTCCCAAAGGTGTTCTATCAGGTTGAGATCAGGAGTGTGTGTGTGTTTAATTTTATGTTTTGATTTTATTATTGCATGCAAACCTTTGCTAATAAATAATCAAAAGAAATAGCGCTTTAAAATTGTGAAAGCTGCATGCAATAAGGCCCGGTTCACACTAGTGCACCGCATTGCTGTTCACATCACATGCAATGTCTGTGCAATGTGATTTCAGCCATACAAACTGTATGGCTGAAATCACATCTCATTCGCACCAAAATGGTGCAGGACCCTTTTTTTGGTCCACACTGGAATTGGATCGCATGGGTGTTCACACCTATGCGATCCAATTCCTTCACCCTTTTACAGTTCGCACTGCGATCTGCGAACCGATCTGGGGGTGTCGTTAACTTCACATTGACACCCGCAGCGGTTTGCAGATCTCAATGTGAACCACTGTGCGATTCAGGTGCGATGCGGGAACCAGCACTGGATTCGCAGGGTTCTTGCATCGCACTAGTGTGAACCGGCACTCAATGTTGATATACTCCAAAATACCTCTGATTGATCACTATATGAATTGCAGTGCTAACAATAAAATAAAGTATATATACACACTATAATGTAAATAAAGCAAATAGTCCACAAATGTGCAGGATCACACACGAACATTGGTGCACAGTTCTGTATTCATTCTGGTAAAGGAACTTCACACACATTTGGATGGGACTGTATTCTAAAACATTTTGTATACTCATTTTTTATAATGTTTTTTCAAGCAGTTCATACCGGCTTTGCTGGGAAAAAGCCAGATGCTTGAACAGCTAAATAGCTTGAGTTGAAACATAATAGTTAAGTTTTAATTAGGGAATGTATAAAAGTAAACAGTTCTAGATATGCGGTCTTTAAGAAATTTGCAATGCTCTGTGAATCCTGTGTGCTCTTTATTAAATAGTTACTTTATAATTAAAAACATATTTTATATACATAGTAGAAAAGAAGATAACAAAAAACAATCTATTAACATTAGAACAAAATCCATAAAATGTACTTGCAAAACAATTGCTTGCAGGCAGGTAACCAGTCCAAATATTAGGCAAATCTATCAACTGATATATGTGCAGACTAATAAAGCATTTCTCCAATTTTACTGTACAGTACATTTTTATTTATGTTTTGTATTATATTTAGTGATCATTTGCAGTGCTACTTTTTAATATGGTTAAGGTTTTTAGAGTATTTTGCCAAATGTATGCAATTCACAGTAATATCCTCTTACTTTAATAGTTTGCTATGATAGTTCCTATAGTAGTGAAGCTGCCATGGGCACAAAGACTGCTGCTACATTAAAAAAAAACACAATCATTTAATTGAATGATTTATTAAAGTGAAACTGAACAATATCCTTATTCTTCATGCGTATGCAATGCATACTAGCGCATTAGGACTTTACCTTGCAACGCTTTAAGGTAAAAAAAAAAATCTTCTGCCCTTAGAACCACTTTAAATTCCTGTATCCTTGCACCAAAAAATATACATTCCTTAGACAGGATCAAGTTCAGCTAATGAAAAGTCTGAAGAAATAACTGTCTCTTTAATAAAAACAAAACCCTCCTCTCCTTTACAGCCAATGAATCTGCCATCTTACCTCTGCTTTATTTACAGTTACCATGGGGCTGAAAATGTAATCAGTTTCTAAACCAGCTATTTAATAAGTGCTAGTTCACACCAGATGCAGTTCCGTGTGCTTTTTCTCTGCACTAATAATGTATGCACAGTGTTTTCTATGTATTCCAATGGTTCTAGTTCACACCATGCAGTGACACCGGAAAATGACTGCATGGTGTGAACTAGAGCCATTGGAATACATGGAAAACACTGTGCATGCATTATTAGTGCAGAAAAAAAGCGCACGGAACTGCATCTGATGTGAACTGGCCCTTACAGTTTGGTTGGAAGCAGAAACAATTGTGACAGTTATCATTCATGGTATGCTTTGAATGTAACTGTTTTGGGAAACTGTGAAATAATGGGTTTAGTTTTGCTTAACCGCTTACAGACCGGAAGATTTGGCTGCTTAATGACCAGGCCATTTTTTGCGATACAACACTGCGTCACCTTAACTAACAATTGTGTGGTCGTGCGACGCTGTACCCAAACAAAATTGACGTCCTTTTTTTTCCCCCCACAAATAGAGCTTTCTTTTGGTGGTTTTTTGGTCACATGTGCGTTTTTTTTTGTTTTTTTTTGCGCTATAAACAAAACAAGAGACAATTTAAAAAAAAAAAACAAACAATATTTTTGACTTTTTAATAAATATCCCCCAAAATGTTTTTAAAAAAAACACATTTCTTCATCAGTTTAGGCCGATATATATTCTTCTACATATTTTTGGTAAAAAATTTCACAATAAGCGTATATTGATTGGTTTGCGCAAAAGTTAGAGTCTACAACTATGGGAAAGATTAATGGCATTTTTATTTATTTTTTATTTTTTTACTAGTTATGGCGGTGATCTGCGATTTTTACCAGTACTGCGACATTGCAGCGGACAGATCGGACACTTTTTTAACACATTTTTGGGACCATTGACATTTATACAGCGATCAGAGCTATAAAAATGCACTGATTACTGTGTAAATGTCACTGCCAGGGAAGGGGTTAACACTAGGGGCGATCAAGGGGTTAAATGTGTTCCCTAGTTAGTGTTTCTAACTGTATGGGGATAGGACTGACTGGGGGAGGAGACATATCGTTGTTTCTACTTACTAGGAACAAACGTTATGTCCCCTTTTCCCTGACAGAACAGGGATTTGTGTGTTTACACACACAAATCTCCATTCTAGCTCTCGTTCTCGCAATCGCAGGTAGCCGGCGGCAATCGCGCCTGCCAGCTACATGCATTGGGTCCCCCGCTGAGCCGCGAGCTCCTCCGGCAGCTTTTAAAGGGGAAGACGTACCCGTACGGGGTTTCGTGGGAACGTGCCACTTTGCCAACTTATATCAGCGTGAGCCAGTCGGCAAGTGGTTAAAGCAGAACTTTACCCATAACACATTGTTAAAAAATATTTTTCTTCAGGAAGAAGCATTCATTCCACATTAATAATTATGTTACCAAAATTAGTGTGCACTGTAAATTGCCTCCAGCATTGCTCCTGTTTCTTCTTGCTGGAGGCTGCAATTTTGCTGAAGCCCAGAGCCCCTGAACAGCAGTAAATCATAAAGCGGAACTAAACCCATCAATTTTTAGCGGTTTCAAAAAACGGTTACATTCTTGTAATGCTGAGATTGCTAACTGTCCCATTTGCTTGTGTCCTCAACCAAACTGTCAAACCATCAAATTATTGGTGTCATAACTGATCACATGTGAGGCACCATGGCAGTTGAAGATCAAACAGAAGCAGCTTCCTTGGCTAAAAAGGATAGAAGGATGTGTTTCCGCTTTAAGTAATATTGCAAAAATTGGTACTGAAGTACACACTGTTATACATAAAAAAATTTTTTTATTACAAATTGATTAAAAAAAGAACAACCAGACAAACTCTATTTAAAAAACTTTGAAAAGTAGAGATTCTCTATATGCTGTTACAGCACACAACCCATACACCAAGGGATATATTCCTGAATGATCATGACGATGTCCTTGTTGAGGCAACAGTAAATGTTCTATCAAGTATGGTGTGAGTTGATCATAATGTGCAGTAGCTCGGCTCAACATGTTACGCGTATATACGCTTCGTCAGGGGTTTAGGCATACATTCTATATAAAATAGAAAAAGCAACAATAAATCTTAAAACGAAAGGCTGGTATGCATCGATAATCAATCTATAGTATATAATAAAGTAACACATGCTGACCGTCCATCAACCCATATAGAGGAAGCGAAAAAACACACAGGCCCAGTGCAAAGGAGGCAGAGGTCAGCTATGGGGACAGATGAAATGATGTCTTGCAGTATATATACCATCAAAGAGACAGTGTAACCCTATATACAACAGATCAGAGAAGTCTTGCATGCATTTATTTATAACATTGGGGGTTATTTACGAAAGGCAAATCCACTTTGTATTGAAAGTGCACTTAGAAGTGCAGTTGCTCTAAATCTAAGGGGTAGATCTGAAATGAGTGGCCTAGTGCAAATGAGCCAAAGTCGTTTTGCAGATACAACCATGCACTGTGCCTGCAATGTCAGTCCTGATAAAAGTGTAACATTTATTTCACTAGAACATCTCTAAGATAATCATTATTATTTTTTTCTTTTTTTTTTTCTTGTAGATGTCTATGAAGACGAGGATGAAAAGCATTTACAAATTTCACGAACAAATCAAAACTGTACTTTCACAGGATTTCTGAATTTAACTGATCCCTGTCTTTGGGATTTCTGGATAAAACATAAACAAACATTTCAGGAGAGGGTAAGAGTCACAAATAATGATTTTAAATTGGATGCCATGATGTACGTGTTTCATACGCATAGAAAATACACTATATTACCAAAAGTATTGGGACTGCCTTTCCACGCACATGAACTTTAATGGCATCCCAGTCTTAGCTTGTAGGGTTCAATATTGAGTTGGCCCACCCTTTGCAGCTATAGCAGCTTCAACTCTTCTGGAAAGGCTGTCCACAAGGTTTAGGAGTGTGTCTATGGGAATGTTTGACCATTCTTCCAGAAGCGCATTTGTGAGGTCAGGCACTGATGTTGGACGCGAAGGCCTGGCTCACAGTCTCCACTCTAATTCATCCCAAAGGTGTTCTATCAGGTTGAGGTCAGTCATGTTCCTCCACCCCAAACTCGCTCATCCATGTCTTTCTGGACTTTGTTTTTGCACTGGTGCGCACTCATGTTGGATCAGGAAGGAGCCATCCCCAAACTGTTCCCAAAAAGTTGGGTGCATGAAATGACCAAAATGTCTTGGTATGCTGATGCCTTAGAAAATTCCTTCACTGGAGCTAAGGGGCCAAGCCCAACCTCTGAAAAACAACCCCACACCATAATCCCCCCTCCACCAAATGATTTGGACCAGTGCACAAACAGAGGCGGCTCTAGGCTTTGTGAGGCCTTGGGCGAAAACTTATACATGAGGCCCCAATCACGCTCATAATGGGGGGGAAAACAAATTCAAGATGCACTGATCTAGCACACAGTTCATCAGCACCACTTCCAGGGCACCCTCCTCACCCACCAGACATATGCAGCCAATAAAACATCTGGGACCCAGCAAGGTGGCAACCCCTCTAAGAATTTCCTGTGTCTTGAGAGAATGGGGAGGGGATGTCACTGAGTCATTCCACATTCACAGAGGAAGTAGAGTGGGGGATCCCAGCACAGAGCAGGGGGAGAGGGGGTAGAGAGAGAGGGGGGAGGGTTAGAGGGAGGGGGTGGTGGGAGGGGGAGAGATAGAGAGATGAGGAGGAGGAGGGAGAGAGAGGAGGAGGGGGGAGAGAGAAGATGAGCCAAACGGGGAGAGGTGGAGGGAGAGAGGGGGGGTGGGCGAGAGGCGGAGAGAGAGAGGGTGCGCAAATGTGGGAGAGAGATGGTGAGCTAGAGGGGGGAGAGAGTGAGGGGGGAGAGAGTGAGGGGGGAGAGAGTGAGGGGGGAGAGAGAGAGAGAGGTGGGGAGAGAGAGAGAGGTGGGGAGAGAGAGGAGGAGGAAGGGAGGAGAGGTGGGGGGAGAGAGAGGGGAGAGGTGAGGAGAGTGAGGGGAAGAGAGAGAAAGGGAGGGAGTGCTGGAGAGGAGAGGGAGGGAGTGGTGGGAAGGGGTAAGTGGAGGAGTGTGGTGAGAGAGAAAGAGAAGGGGGTGACAGAGAGGAGGGTGACAGAGGGGGAGGGGAGTGAGAGAGAGGGAGGTGGGAGAGAGAAAAGGTTTGAGGGAGAGAGGGGTGGTAGAGAGAGAGGGACAGGGGGTGAGAGAAAGGAGGGTGACAGAGGGAGGGGAGAAAAAGGAGGGAAGGATAGAGAAGGAGAGAGGGGGGATGGGGAAGAGAGGGAAAGAGGGGTGGTGGAGAGAGGAAGGGGGAAGAGAGGGAGTGAGGGGGAGGGGGGGAGAGAGGGGGGAGGTGGAGAGAGGAAGGAGGAAGAGAGGGGGAGGGAGGGAGAGAGAGAGAGGGGGGAGGTGGAGAGAGGAAGGGGGGGAGAGGAGTGACAGGGGGTAAGAGAGAGAAAGGGGAGAGAGAGAGATCGAGAGATCGATCCCTAGCCCTGTCCCTGTCTGCAGCCCCTCCTGTGCCCCATGTCCCAGTCTGTGAGAGCACGGGGGGCAAAGAGCAGGGAGGAGCTGGAGAGTGCTGGGGGGGAGAGCACAGGAGGGGGGGGGGCTGGAGAGCACTGGGGGGCAGTTTGGGAGCAGGGGGGACAGAAAGAATTGGAATGGAGAGCAGGGGGGTACTGGAAAGCACTGGGGGAGGAGCCAGGGAGCACAAGGAGGTGCTGGATACCAAGAGGGGCGGAGCCAGCGAGCACAAGGAGGGGCCTGAGAGCAGGGGATGCAGAAGAAGTTAGAAGGAGCCTGCATATAGTGGAACTGAGTTTTCCATATTCCTCCATACAGCCGCTGAATGATCACTTCTCCTCCTCTCGATCCTGCAGACATTCAGCAGCTGCAGGAGGAATATGGAAAAATCCATTCCACTATGGGCAGTCTCCCCACTGCTCCTCCTATTCAGGCACACAGGGAGGCTGCACGGGCACTCACGTTCTCTCCAGTCGGCCAGGCAGCACAAGGACAATAAAGGTGGATATCCTTCCTCTTCAGTCATAGGGCAGCTCAGCTGGATAGTTTCAGCGACCCCCCCCCCCCCCCCCGGCCCCGACTGCTGAACTGAATAGGAGGCAGTTGCGGAGAGGTTGGATGAGCAGCGCAGGCTGAAGGAGCTGCTCAGCTGCGGGTCCCACATGGACATGCTGCCCGCAAGCCTTGTAGAGATGACACTTGGAGCCAGGTGCTATCACATAGCCGCTGCCGCCACCTAGAGGCCTCTACTGTCCCACTCCCCACACCTGCTTCCACCGGACTGGGATGCTCCGTGATGAGGCGGTGACATCAGTGATTGATCACAGGCAAATTAGGCGGCCGCGAGACCCTTGTGAGTGCGAGGCCTTAGGCGACCGCCTAATTAGAAAGCCGCCTCTGTGCACAAACCAAGGTCCATAAAGACACAGATGTGCAAGCTTGGAGTAGAAGAACTTGACTGGCCTTCAGAGTCCTGACCTCAACCTGATAGAAAACCTTTTGGGATGAATTCGAGTGGAGACTGTGAGCCAGGGCTTCTCGTCCACATCAGTGCCTGATCTCACAAATGCGCTTCTGGAAGAATGGTCAAACATTCCCATAGACACACTCCTAAACCTTGTGGACAGCCTTCCCAGAAGAGTTGAAGCTGTTCCAGCTGCAAAGGCTGGCGCATCTCAATATTGAACCCTACGGACTAAGACTGGGATGCCATTAAAGTTCATGTGCGTGTAAAGGCAGGTGTCCCAATACTTTTGGTGATATAGTGTATGTAAACCCAACACTGCGAATAATAATCAAAAGTAAAGGCACAGCTTTAATGCCTCATGCACACTGGATGTTTTTGCCAAACCTCCTAAATACCTTTCCTTCTGACAGCAGTAGGGATGAGCTTCGTGTTCGAGTCGAACCCATGTTCGACTCGAACATCGGCTGTTCGACCGTCCGTCGAATTGCGAACGATATGGGCCGTTCGCGCCAAATTCGTGTGGCGCGTCACGGCCCATAATTCACTGCGGCATCGCAGTGCATTGCTGGCTGATGATTGGCCAAGCATGCACTATGACCCGCATGCTTGGCCAATCACAGCGCCGCCTGAACAGAGAGCCGTAATTGGCCAAAGCCAAGGAGGCTTTGGCCAATTATGGCTCAGGGGATTTAGTACACGCCCCACACTATATAAGGCCGCCTGCACGGCGGCCCTGTGTAGTGTGTGTTCCGGCGTTGAAAGAGATAGACAGAGAGACAGTGTTTGATTTGAGTTAGATAGATTAGGCAGAACAGTCAGTCAGTTAGCTGCACTTACAGTGTATTGTGTATATATATGCATCCCAGGTGTTGCATATATATATATACACTGTATTCAGTTTAGCTAGATCCGTTCCTGTTATCTTCTATCTAGACTATTTACATTCAGTGCAGTGTGTCCTGCTCACAGTGTTCAGCTAGATCCGTTCCTGCTATTTACATTCAGTACAGTGCTTCCTGCTCACAGTGTTCAGCTAGATCCGTTCCTGCTATTTACATTCAGTGCAGTGCGTGCTGCTCACAGTGTTCAGCTAGATCCGTTCCTGCTATTTACATTCAGTGCAGTGCGTGCTGCTCACAGTGTTCAGCTAGATCCGTTCCTGCTATTTACATTCAGTGCAGTGCGTCCTGCTCACAGTGTTCAGCTAGATCCGTTCCTGCTATTTACATTCAGTGCAGTGCGTCCTGCTCACAGTGTTCAGCTAGATCCGTTCCTGCTATTTACATTCAGTGCAGTGCGTGCTGCTCACAGTGTTCAGCTAGATCCGTTCCTGCTATTTACATTCAGTGCAGTGCGTCCTGCTCACAGTGTTCAGCTAGATCCGTTCCTGTTATCTTCCTACTGACAGGCAGGCTTGTCTGGTTACAGTATATAAAGCTACCTGAAGAAAATTACAGGTGTTCTTTTTGATCCTATTAGTACCACGGTCAGGCAGCTAGACTATTTACATTTAGTACAGTGTGTCCTGCTCACAGTGTTCAGCTAGATCCGTTCCTGTTATTTACATTCAGTGCAGTGTGTCCTGCTCACAGTGTTCAGCTAGATCCGTTCCTGCTATTTACATTCAGTACAGTGCGTGCTGCTCACAGTGTTCAGCTAGATCCGTTCCTGCTATATACATTTAGTGCAGTACGTCCTGCTCACAGTGTTCAGCTAGATCCGTTCCTGTTATCTTCCTACTGACAGGCAGGCTTGTCTGGTTACAGTATATAAAGCTACCTGAAGAAAATTACAGGTGTTCTTTTTGATCCTATTAGTACCACGGTCAGGCAGCTAGACTATTTACATTTAGTACAGTGTGTCCTGCTCACAGTGTTCAGCTAGATCCGTTCCTGTTATTTACATTCAGTGCAGTGTGTCCTGCTCACAGTGTTCAGCTAGATCCGTTCCTGCTATTTACATTCAGTACAGTGCGTCCTGCTCACAGTGTTCAGCTAGATCCGTTCCTGCTATTTACATTCAGTGCAGTGCGTGCTGCTCACAGTGTTCAGCTAGATCCGTTCCTGCTATATACATTTAGTGCAGTACGTCCTGCTCACAGTGTTCAGCTAGATCCGTTCCTGTTATCTTCCTACTGACAGGCAGGCTTGTCTGGTTACAGTATATAAAGCTACCTGAAGAAAATTACAGGTGTTCTATCCCAGCTTAGTGCAGCTACAGGCCATTAGTATGTCTGGAAGGCCAAGAAGGAGAGGCAGACAGTCACAAGCCAATAAGAGAGGGCAAGCAGGCTCTGTGTCTAGTGCTGGTCGTGGAGACGGTGCATCCTCATCAGCACGTGGCCATGGGACACGCTTGGCCTTTTTTTCGGCAGCTGGCCGTGTTGAGCCGCAACATGCGGAAGACTTGGTCGAGTGGATGACCAAGCCGTCCTCATCCTCCTCATCCTCTCTCACCCATGCCCAGGGTGCTTTGTCTGGCAAAGCAGCGGCCTCTTCCCTCAGCTCAATGTCATCAGTGACTCCTTCCCTAGCCCCACCATGTCCTCCTGAGGATTCCCTCGAACTGTTTGACCACAGTGTTGGGTACATGCTCCAGGAGGATGCCCAGCGTTTGGAAGGCTCTGATGATGATACTGAGCTCAATGAAGGCAGTAACATGAGCACGGACAGAGGGGGTGCCCAAGAAGGACAGCAATCTGGCAGTCATGCTCCCCCTGCTGCAGCATACTGCCAGGTTTGCTCCAGTGATGAGGAGGGAGGGGATGATGAGGTCACTGACTCAACGTGGGTGCCTGATAGGAGAGAGGAGGAGGAGGAGGAGGAGGAGGAGGAGGAGGAGGAGGTGGCACATCACCAACTAGGCAGGATGCCCTCCAGGGGCCAGCCTAAGGGCAGCACATTGACTGCATCACACCCCAAAGCTCCACATGTGCAGGGCGCTGCAGTCTCTGCGCGTTATTCAAAAAGTTCTTTGGTGTGGGCCTTTTTTGAGACGAGTGCATCAGATCGCACCGCTGCTATTTGCAATATATGTCTCAAGCGTATCTCGCGTGGCCAAAACATCTCCCGCTTGGGTACCACATGCTTGACCAGACATATGTTGACCTGCCATGCAGTTCGTTGGCAAGCGTATCTAAAAGACCCACACCAAAGAACAAAGACGATCTCTCCTTGCTCCTCATCAGCTGAGATTTCCAACCCCACTAGACCTTCAGTCCTCTCTGCGACCTGCAGTGAGAGGAATGAAGGTGTAGAATTAGGTGTGTCACAGCCAAGTACTTATGGGCAATCTGCTTTTGGTACACCGACGTCAGATTGTACCAGGCAAATTTCCCTGCCCCAGCTGCTGCACCGCCGAAAGAAGTTTGCTCCCAGCCATCCACATGCCCAGCGGTTGAATGCTAGCTTGGCAAAATTGCTAGCACTTCAACTGCTGCCTTTTCAGTTGGTAGACTCTGCCCCCTTCCGTGAGTTTGTGGAATGTGCGGTTCCTCAGTGGCAGGTACCCAAACGCCACTTTTTCTCACGGAAGGCGATTCCGGCTCTCTACCGGCATGTGGAAGGCAATGTCCATGCCTCGCTGGACAGGGCGGTCAGCGGTAAGGTGCATATTACCGCTGACTCATGGTCCAGCAGGCATGGACAGGGACGTTACTTAAGTTTCACGGCGCATTGGGTGACTCTGCTGGCAGCTGGGAAGGATGCAGGACAAGGTGCAGTAGTGTTGGAGGTTGTTCCGCCACCACGCCTCCAAAATGCTGATTGTGACACACCTCTCTCCTCCACCCCCTCCTCTTCTTCTTCCTCCATGGCCTCTTCCTCGGAACCAGCGGTGCTCCGTAGGCGTTCAAGGGGCTACGCAAGTACGCAGGCCAAAAGATGCCATGCGGTGCTTGAGCTGGTGTGCTTGGGGGACAGGAGCCACACTGGGGCAGAGGTTCTGTCAGCTCTGCAGGGGCAGGTTCAGAGGTGGTTGACGCCACGCCAACTTAAGGCAGGAATGGTGGTTTGCGACAATGGCACCAACCTCCTCTCTGCCCTCCGACAGGGACAACTGACCCATGTGCCCTGTTTGGCTCACGTCCTTAACTTGGTGGTGCAGCGGTTCTTGGGCAGGTACCCGGGCTTACAGGATGTCCTGAGGCAGGCCAGGAAAGTCTGTGTGCATTTCCGCCGGTCATATAATGCCAGTGCTCGGCTGACGGACCTCCAAAAGGAGTTTAACCTGCCCAAGAACCGCCTAATCTGTGACATGCCCACCAGGTGGAACTCGACGTTGGCCATGCTGCAGCGGCTGCACACGCAGCAGAGGGCCATCAATGAGTACCTGTGCGACTATGGCACCAGGACAGGGTCAGGGGACCTTGGTTTTTTTTCCCCACGCCAGTGGGCCATGATCAGGGATGCATGCACTGTCCTGTCACCATTCGAGGAGGCCACGAGGATGGTGAGCACTGACAGTGCATGCATCAGTGACACTGTCCCCCTTGTCCACCTGTTGGAGCACACGCTGCGTGGGATAATGGACAGGGCACTTGAGGCAGAACAGAGGCAGGAAGAGGAGGACTTCCTTAGCTCTCAAGGCCCCCTTTATCCAGACAGTGTTCCTGCGTGCCCGCCGATCACACAGGAAGAGGACGAGGAGGAGGAGGAGGAGGAGGAGGAAGATTGTGTCAGTATGGAGGTGGAGCCTGGCACTCAGCATCAGCAGTCTTTAAGGGATCAGTCCCAAGGAACACATGGACTTGTACGTGGCTGGGAGGAGGTGGCTGCGGACGTTGTTGTCCTTAGTGACCCAGAGGACTCCGGACCGAATGCCTCAGCAAACCTACGCTGCATGGCCTCCCTGATCCTGCAAAGCCTGCGTAAGGATCCTCGTATTCGTGGTATCAAGGAGAAGGACCAATACTGGCTGGCAACCCTCCTTGATCCACGTTACAAGGGTAAGGTTGCGGACCTTATCTTGCCATCGCAGAGGGAGCAGAGGATGAAACATCTTCGGGAGGCCTTGCAGAAAGGTCTGTGCAACGCGTTCCCAGAGACTGGGAGGTTACAAACTCCTGTTTCTGGACAACGTGTTGCTGAGGCTTCGGTCAGTCAAAGAAGGAGCGGTGGAGAAGGTGGCCGTCTGACCGATGCGTTCAGACAATTTTTTGGTCCGCAGCCCCAAGGTATGATCGGTTCCAGCAACCATCGCCAGCGTCTGTTTTACATGGTGCAGGAATACCTAGGGGCAAGATCAGACTTGGACACCTTTCCCACCGAAAATCCTCTGGGTTACTGGGTCTTGAGGATGGATCACTGGCCAGAGCTTGCACAGTATGCAATTGAGCTACTGGCCTGTCCTGCATCCAGCGTTCTTTCGGAACGCACATTCAGTGCTGCTGGAGGCGTGGTAACCGATCACAGGGTGCGTCTGTCCACCGACTCGGTCGATCGGCTGACCTTCATAAAAATGAATCAGTCTTGGATCACCACCAGCTACCAAGCACCTGATGCAGATGTAACCGAATAATTTTTTTTGAAATCTCAGATCCCTTCAAAGACTGCCTATGCTGATGCTGAGTGACTATCCCTGAGTAATTATCCTCTTCCTCCTCAATCATCACGCTGATAGCTTGTAAGAACATTTTTGGTTCTGGGCGCCACCACCAGTGCCTAAGGCACAATTTTTCAGCCCCTGTTTAACAGGGGCGTGTAATTACAATTTTTGATGTAATACTTTGCAGCAGGGCTCGTTCCTGCATTCCAACTAGAGTGTCTGTGAGGGGTTGCAGTGTTGTGGCACCAGCACCAGTGCCTAAGACCCAATTTTTCTGCCCCTGTCTAACAGGGGCGTGTAATTACAATTTTTGATGCAATACTTTGCAGCAGGGCTTGTTCCTGCATTCCAACTAGAGTGTCTGTGAGGGGTTGCAGTGTTGTGGCACCAGCACCAGTGCCTAAGACCCAATTTTTCAGCCCCTGTCTAACAGGGGCGTGTAATTACAATTTTTGATGCAATACTTTGCAGCTGGGCTTGTTCCTGCGTTTCAACTAGAGTGTCTGTGAGGGGTTGCAGTGTTGTGGCACCAGCACCAGTGCCTAAGGCCTAATTTTTCAGCTCCTGTTCAACAGGGGCATGTAATTACAATTCTTGATCTAATATTTCACAGCAGGGCCCTGTGAGGGCTTACAGTGTTTTGGCCACAGCAACACCTAAGGCCCAAATTTCTGCTGAGTATATAGGGCAGGACCCTACTTTCAAACATCTAACTTACAAACGACTCCTACTTGCAAACGGAAGGAGACAACAGGAAGTGAGATGAAATCTACCCCTAAGGAAGGGAAATTCTCTCCTGTAAGAGTTAATATGGGAAAACAATTTTTCCTTTCCACTGATGCTTTCCAATCCTTGTTCCACAAAAAAACCCAAATTTTCAAAAAACATTTTTCATTGGGACAAAAAAGTGAGGTGAAATCTTCTGAAGAGGAGGAAAGACGCAAAACAAATGTCACAGGGGTGATAACCCTTCCCTATGTTTTCCAAAAAGCTTAGAAAAGATTTTTTGGCTGGAGCTAAACACATTAAAAATGTTCAAAATTACAAACAGATTCTACTTAACAACAAACCTACAGTCCCTGTCTTGTTTGCACCGCCTGTATACTGCTGTTCAGAGTATATAGGGACCTTTCCTTATTTTAATTTGGGTGCGGGGTTCCCCTTAATATCCATACAAGACCCAAAGGGCCTGGTAATGGACTGGGGGGTACCCATGCCGTTTGTCTCACTGATTTTCATCCATATTGCCATGACCCGACATGACATTAAACCCGCAAGCAGTTTTAAATGAGATTTTTTCCTTTAAAAATGACATTTGGTGCAGGGACTGTTCTAAACATGGGAAACACGCGTCACTTTACAGGCATACTATAGACACCCCCCAGGTACGATATTTAAAGGAATATTTCACTTTTTTTTTTTTACTTTAAGCATCATTAAAATCACTGCTCCCGAAAAAACGGCCGTTTTTAAAAGTTTTTTTTGCATTGATACATGTCCCCTGGGGTAGGACCCGGGTCCCCAAACCCTTTTTAGGACAATACCATGCAAATTAGCCTTTAAAATGAGCACTTTTGATTTCGAACGTTCGAGTCCCATAGACGTCAATGGGGTTCTAACGTTCGTGCGAACTTGCGGTCCGTTCGCGGGTTCTGGTGCGAACCGAACCGGGGGGTGTTCGGCTCATCCCTAGACAGCAGCAGTGTTTTGGCAGAAAAAAACACTTGCCGCTTGTAAACTTGTGTAATGAATTTAGGCGCATCAAGCGCTCGGGCGGTAATTCATATCATTGGCCAGAATAATAATTTACTCTGACAATTGAAATGAATTAATGCTCAGGCACTAAACGCACCTAGCGTTAACACGCATGAAGATCCGCAACAAAAATGGCCAGTGTGCATGAGGCCTAAAGCTGCACTGTTACCTGTGCAGAAGATAATTGTTTACTTGTAGACACAGATGGCAAAAGGTGGTGCCTGCTACAGTGCCTTGAAAAAGTATTCATACCCCCTTGACATTTTTCACATTTTGTTATGTTACAACCAAAAACGTAAATGTAATTCTATTGGGATTTTATGTGATAGACCAACACAAAGTGGCACATAATTGTGAAGTGGAAGGAAAATGATAAATGGTTTTCAAAATGTTTTCCAAATAAATGTGTGAAAAGTGTGGCGTGCATTTGTATTCAACATCCCTGAGTCAATACTTTGTAGAACCACCTTTCGCTCCAATTACAGCTACAAGTCTTTTTGGAGATGTCTCTACCAGTTTAAACATCTAGAGAGTGACATTTTTGCCCATTCTTCTTTGGAAAATAGCTAAAGCTCTGTCAGATTCGATGGAGAGCATCTGTGAACAGCAATTTTCAAGTCTTGCCACAGATTTTCAATTGGATTTAGGTCTGGACTTTGACTGGACCATTGTAACACATGAATATGCTTTGATCTAAATCATTCCATTGTAGCTCTAGCTGTATGTTTAGGGTTGTTGTCCTGCTGAAAGGTGAACCTCTGCCCCAGTCTCAAGTCTTTTGCAGACTCTAATAGGTTTTCCTCTAATGCCGCGTACACACGACCGGACTTTACGGCATACTTGGTTCGGCGGACCTTACAACGGATTTTCCAAATAAACGGACTTGCCTACGTGCGATCAACCAAAGTCAGACGGATTCGTACATGATGACGTACGACTGGACTAAAACAAGGAAGTTGATAGCCAGTAGCCAATAGCTGCCCTAGCGTCGGTTTTTGTCCGTCAGGACTAGCATACAGATGACACACGATCGAATTGTCCAACGGACTCCGGTCCACCGAACCAAGTATGCCGTAAAGTCCGCTCGTGTGTACGCGGCATAAGATTGCCCTGTATTTGGCTCCATCCATCTTCCCATCAACTCTAACCAGCTTTCCTGTCACTGCTGAAGAAAAGTATCCCCACAATATGATGTTGCCACCACCATGTTTCACGGTGGGGATGGTGTGTTCAGGGTGATGTGCAGTGTTAGTTTTCTACCACACATAGCATTTGCTTTTTGGCCAAAAAGTTAAATTTTGGTCTCATTTGACCAGAGCACCTTCTTCCACATGTTTGCTGTGTCCCCCACATGGCTTCTCACAAACTGCAAACAGGACTTCTTATGGCTTTCTTTCAACAACGGCTTTCTTCTTGCCACTCTTCCATAAAGGCCAGATTTGTGGAGTGCACGACTAATAGTTGTCCTGTGGACAGATTCTCCCACCTGAGCTGTGGATCTCTGCAGCTCCTCCAGAGTTACCATGGGTCTCTTGGCTGCTTCTCTGATTAATGCTCTCCCTGCCGGCCTGTCAGTTTAGGTGGACGGCCATGTCTTGGTAAGTTTGCAGTTGTGCCATACTCTTTCCAACTTCTCCAACTTTATCCCTGACCTGTCTGGTGTGTTCCTTGGCCTTCATGATGCTGTTTGTTCACTAAGGTTCTCTAACAAACCTCCGAGGGCTTCACAGAACAGCTGCATTTATACTGAGATTAAATTACACACAGGGGGACTCTACTAATTAGGGTAGTACCCTTCCGAGGATAATGGTTCCACTAGATTTTACTACCCAGCATTCTAGTTCCTGTAGTTTTTGGGATGTCCAAATAAAAAGGATTTTGATCTATAGTGGTGTGTGTGGTCATTTCTTCTAAATCCACTAGATTTTAGTTAGGGGTATCAGAGTAAAGGGGGCTGAATACAAATACAATAATTTGGAATACCATTTATCATTTCCCTTCCACTTCACAATTTTTGTGCCACTTTGTGTTGGTCTTTTATATAAAATCTCAATAAATATATTTACATTTTTGGTTGTAACATGACAAATGTGGAACATTTCAATTGGTATGAATACTTTTTCAAGGCACTATATGTGTTCTTTACCCCTGCTGAGCATTCTATGCAATGGTTCCCATGCAAGGTAACCTGTGGGGGGGATTTGGAAATCACATGCACCAGTACAAAGATAAATGGGACTTTTTTATTAAAAGCTTTATTAGACCCAAAACTAAAAAATGTAACATATTGCAGCTTACCAATCCATGCGCTGGCTGCATTTGTTTTCTTTGTTAGCCCCCCCCCCCCCCCCCTGTTTTCACCTGATGATCTGTGCAGTAACACACCTTCTGTATTAGAGTGCCCCTACTCTGGATGAAGGAGCAACAAAGACCGATTTTTGTACAGCAGCATTATCAGTCTGAAGGGAGGGGAGTGTTAGGTGCACTAGCAGATCTAGATACACTAACAAATTGAAGCCAAACTCCAGCTAACCCTTTTTAAGCAGTTACAGCAACATTTGTTTTTTTTTTTAATTGGAATAAAGGAATTGCATCAATAAAAGCTGATCATTGTACGCACCCGTCAGCGGTAAATGGTTTCTCTCAAGCGCTATCTGCATGTCAGCTTGTTCAGTTGAAAAACAGCCTTACTGGCCAGATTGCCAGGTGAAAAAAATGAAGAGAGAGCAAGAATTTGTAAGCTGCAATAAATGTTTGCTTTTGGGCCTAAAACCATTTTTAATTCAATTTAAAATTTTCAGAAAGAAGGTGGTCATTTGTTTGCATGTTTTGCTGGAAAAGCAAAAAGTTTATAGAGCTAAATACACATTGTAGTGCCAGCAGAAACTTACACCCACACGTGAGTGAGTTCAATCAATGCCTCATCCACATCCCTTTAGGCTGGATTCACACCTATGCATTTTTGGTGCTTTTTGCATTTTGCAGATTTGGACTACAGAATGTGTTCCATAGGAAATAATGTTAAATGGTCTGTAGTGCAAATCTGCAAAAAGTACTAAAAATGCATAGGTGTGAATCCAGCCTTAGACCACTTTTATGCAACCTATAGCCTAACTTTAGACAAAAATGATTTTGTGTCTTGGTATGGGTTTGGGGAGGGTTATAACCCCTGTCATCTCCTAAAAGCTGTTATACTACCCATAAAAAAGACACGGGGGAGAAATCACCCAGCTGGAGACATGGACGATAAAAAATTGAGAGGGCCGGTCCCTTTTCCACTGTAAAAATGGCAGGTATGAGCTATAATTTTCTTTAGGATTTTACAATTTATTAGACGAGAAGCCCTTTTTCCCACAAATGAATACAGAGCTAAACTTCAAGGCCTTGCACACAGCAACTTGAAAAATCCCAGTACAGCTTTTTTATTTATTTATTTTTTTTTTTACTGAGCTAAAATACAGCCCATTAATTGTAATGTGCCTATGCGCACAGGCGCGTAAACAAGCACTGTGCATTCTTCAGTAAAAAAAAAATATACGTGTGTGTGTGTGTGTGTGTGTGTGTGTGATAGATAGATAGATAGATAGATAGATAGAGAGAGAGAGAAAAATCTGCATTTTTGGTCAGTAACTGCATCTGTGCAGTTGCGCACAAAGTCCTATTTACATATTGTGCAGAACAAAAATGCAAGAATACGTTTTTTGCGGACGCGAATTTGTGCGAATGCATATCCGCGAAAATGCACGCAAATACGTACAAGAAAAAAGGTCTGAAAAAGTAGATGCTCAAACAGGAGTATCATGTGCAATTTAATATTCGAAGCAAAATCACCCATACAACCATGTCTCCCAGGCTTTATTTTGCTGAGCAATCACTTTGAAAAACACCCCCCCAGCATTTCTGGCCACAGCCACATTGAATAAGGGCAAATGATTTAAATAGCATGTTCTTCCTGGAATCCATCTGCCCTCAGCTCAGGCATGCAGACACGATGAAAGAAAGTGCCCATGAATACTGCTGGGATGTATGACATTAAAAAAAAGGTTAAAACAAATACATATAACATACCTTTCTATCCTATACTGACCTGTTGATAGACAGATTTATGCCATAATCGTAATGCACGGTAATAATTAACCCCCCTACAAGCTCTACATTACACCTTTAAAAATAACTATAGTTTTCATTTTTAGTTTTTATTTTCGAGTAACTGTCCTTATGCTTTTTCTAATGATCTATATATTTTGTCTTGCAGATCAACAATTTGTATAAAAAATCTCCTTCGCTTCAATACTATTTTCATGATGCCAACATAGACTATAATTCAATGTAAGCCAACATTTCATTTTGTTGTATGTTGACAGCTGTGAAAAAAATAATTACATACATCTTTTATATGGAGCCATATGGAGAGAGACATGATGTCATAAATGCTAATAATAACAGATGTTCACGCTCTTTCATGTTTTCAAACTATGTGTAGTTATTCTGTATAAATGATGAATAATAATAATATACAATCTCATCAGAACAGTAGGCACAGTTGTATGCATGAGAGCTCATGATCAATCCAGGAAAGGGAATATTTACTAAATGTGGGAATCTTGTACAAGAAAGCATTGGTTTATATTTGTATCATCAATCTGTCTGTGCCGGGAACAGCATCCGGAGCTTTTCATACGTCTGCTGTGTGGACCTGAGAGCTCAGGTGCTTGCATTCTGCAATCGCAAATGAAAACACGCTTGTCGTAAGAAAAGTACTGCTGACCTATTTTGATAATGTTAGTTGCCTGGCTGTGCACGGCTTTAGTACTTCTAAAGCATTGGCTTGACAGGCAAGGAAGTAACATTAGTTAAATAACAATGCTACACGATTTTCTCATGGCAGGTAATCAAAATCCATATTATGTGCCCATAAGCTTTAGGGATCCCATAGATCAGCCCTCAAAAATTCCACTCGCCTGCTCACATTTTGTGAGTGGATTTTGAGGGCTGGCGAGGAAGGGCTGCCTGGGAGCCGCGCGCCGTCACATACAGCCCTTCCTTTGTCATGACACTTTGATAGACAGATCCCCCGTCCAATCCTGGGAAGGGCGATCTGTCTATCAAAGTTCCCCGGAAAAGAGGGAGGGGCTGTATGTGACGGCGCGCGGCGGGGAATACACAGCTATTGAAATGAAAGCCGTTATGTTCCCTGCGCTTTGATCATCCAGGTGGAGACTCTCCTCTCTTCCCCTGCACAGGTAGGCTGCATTGGTGGGCACAGGCTGCATTGGTGGGCACAGGCTGCATTGGTGGGCACAGGCTGCATTGGTGGGCACAGGCTGCACTGGTGGGCACAGGCTGCATTGGGGGAGCACAGGCTGCATTGGTGGCAACAAGCTGCATTGGTGGGCACAGGCTGCATTGGTGGCAACAAGCTGTATTGGTGGACACAGGCTGCTGCATTGGTGGACACGGGCAGGCTGCTTTGGTGGGCATGGATAAAGTTGTTGTTAATATTTAATTTTATAACTTAATTCTGCATAAAACATTTAAGTGTCATTTCATGAGATAATTTATGAGGGCGTGTTTAGGGGCGGGGCAGGGTAGGGGTTGGGCGGAGCAACTGGTGGCGAGTAACCCTTGAGGCCTGGCTAGTAGCTCAGGACTTGAAATTTTGAGCCCTGCCCTAGATGACTCAAAGTTCAGATGATTCCTGCTGAACTGGATGAAATTCAAGCTGTGGCAACCTTCTGTCCTATCTAAAAATCAAAGGATCTTGGTGGAAAATTGTCTTCAGAGTAGTGACTGCTTTCAGTCAGATGCAGGCACTGTTCAGGTATTTTGACAGCCGCCAGTGCTGACTGTCAGACAATGCTTCAATTCACACCGTTTAGTGTGGATGGGGGAATCTACTGGATTTCTTTTGTCCTATGGGCTGAGTGAGAAAAATCTGCACATTTTATAGCTAACCTTAGTTTACCACCAAATATTACATCTGGAATATAGTTGAAGGATATTTTCGAAACCACGGACAAAGCCACTGAGATTAGCACCACATTCCTAAATTGGAGAGGTATTCGAGTATGGTTTGGGATTTTTAAGGTGTGTATACTAGGTAAAAGAAAAGTATTAAAAGACATTTTATTTTAACATAGGATAAAAATCATATACAAACAGTATCACAGCAAGTACATATGGTACGGTCCTTATGGATACAGCAAATATGATGTGGTTCCCAACATGTTTCGCCCCTAATCTGGGCTTCTTCAGGGGATTCTATCTACTTGGACCATAAGCCTTCCCAGGATCTAAACAAGTGTATAAAAGCTACAACAAGCCAAGGACTGCAGGTGACCATAGGAGGCAATTAAAGACCAAAAAGTACAATTTGCAGAAACTTAAAACGCCACAGGGACTCCAATTCCAGGACAGGCCACTCGTATAAAGAACTGAAGTCCTGTAATGTATGTGCATCACCCTGTGGTTCTGGTACCACAGGGACACACCCATACGTTACAGGACTTCAGTTCTTTATACGAGTGGCCTGCCCTGGAAATTTGGAGTCCCTGTGGTGTTTTAAGTTTCTGCAAATTGTACTTTTTGGTCCTTAATTGCCCCCTGTGATCACTTGCAGTCCTTGGCTTGTTGTGGCATTTGTAGAACGTTTAAATCACCATTGATTGCAGCTTTTATACACTTGTCCTAGATCCGGGAAAGGCTTATGCTCTAAGTCAAGGGTGCCCAAACCTTTTTTCAAAGAGGACCAGATTTGATGAAGTGAACATGCGTGAGGGCCGACCATTTTGCCTGACAATCTTTAAACCATTAAAATTTGGTCTAAGTGTGTTTGTTCGAGCACTAATACACTGCCAAACAAGAATTCTCTTGCCTTTGTGGCTGTGTGTGAGTAAAGAGATGAGCTTGGGCATGTTATTTGGATATACCGTATTTATTGGCGTATAACACGCACCTTCACTTTAAGAGGGAAGTTTCAGAAAAAAATACTTAAGTTTTAAATGGAGAACTGTGAAGCAAAATAAGAGTTAGTGCCCATCTGCAGCCACACAAGTGCCATGAATGCAGCACCACCATTGCCATGAATGCAGCACCCCCATTTCCATCAGTGCAGCACCCATCATTGCCAGGAATGCAGCACCCACCGTTGCCAGGAATGCAGCACCCACCATTGCCAGGAATGCAGCACCCACCATTGCCAGGAATGCAGATTCACCATTGCCATCAATGCAGCCCTTTTGATGCCCATCCATCTGCAGCCTTGGAGGGGACAGGGAGGGGGCAGGACAAGCGCCAAAAGATTACATACAGAAAAAACTCCTGTTTTCTTGGTGGCCTCTTTAATAGAAAGTTCTGCCACCTTTGATGGACAGAACAGCCGTCCAATGGCATCGCCGGAGATGGGACTTCCTATTACAGAGGCTGCCATGTATACAGGAAATACTCCTGTGTGTACGCCACTCATCTCGCCTCCTCCCTGTCCCCTCCAAGGTGGCCAGAATATATATCTTTTGTGGCCCCAGCACTGTGAGATCATTGGGGGCCACAAAAGATATGTCCAGATAACCAAGCGAGCCGTTTAAAACCGGAACGAGGGTCGGGCTTTGGACATGCCTGCTTTAAGTGGACAGCATACCCTGAAAAAGCCCAGATTGAGGGTGAAACAACATGTTGGGAACTACATCATATTTGCTGTATCCATAAGGACCGTACTATATGTACTTGCTGTGATACTGTTTTTTATATAATTTTTAACAAATGTAAAAAGGAAATGTATTTATTTTAAATACTTTTCTTGTATCTATTTTCTAGTATACGCACCTTAAAAATCCCATATAATACTTGAATACTTCCTAGTTGGAGAAGGGCGATAAGGAGGTGAAACTCTCTTCCACAATTGGTGGTGTCAGCTGGGAGTATTGATATTTTTCAAAAGACTCTGGGACGTGCATCCTAATAAACAGCCTGCATACTTTATGCTAAAAGATATCCCTCTCCTTATTTCAGAAAGTTGGGATGTATGCCAATTTTTCTGTGAGGATAGCAGTTTATCAGAGGCAGAGATTAAAGGGGCATGCTTCACATGATTTCACACTGCAGATTATGCAGATCAGCAACTTTGAGTCAGCACTTGTACTGCTATATTTGACAAGGAATTCCAGGGAAAAGATAAAATTTCCAGGGCACTGCTTGGCCACAGTGAAAGCAGAACCTAACTATTACCACAACCTGTTCTTTTTTGGTTCCTCTTACTCGGTTAAAAAACTGTGGAAAAGTTTCACAATTATCTGCAGACTACAGTACAAAGCAGCACTTCCTGCTTTCTGGCCTAAGCCAGAAGCTGCAGGTGATGTGCACTGATGCCACGGGTCACTACAATGCCCATATACCGGAAACTTACAGCGATCGTGCTCATGTGCAAAAATCCTTTGCAGATGCATCAAAGGTCTCCACCATGTCCCAAATACCTTGCTGAAACCTGCGGCCCATCTGCGCATGCAATGGATTTTTGAAGATGGTGACACAGAAGAGAATTGGATTCACGTGGGTTGAAGTTCTGCCTTAGGTTGTCTAGATGTTCCCTAAACAATGGTAAATTTGATTTCTGAGTATAGGTCCACTTTAATAGGTGAAATCAGCATGCCAGTGGAAAGTCCAATGATCCCTTGGTAAAGTAATAGAGTACAGTTAGATCTGCTAAAATGATGTGGATTCTTCCATACAACATGCATTTACATGTTAGAATTACAAGCTAATCTTGCCTCTGACAGGGAAGCGGAACAATGGCACTCCTCTGTTCACTTGGCATATAAAGGCATATTGAATGTGTCTCTGGTAGAGCCCAATGTCAAGGTTATGACTAGATGGTTCATGGTTTCCCTCTGTTTGTTGAGGCTATATCCATCTTCCTCAGCCCTATGCTTTCAAGAATGTAATTCACTTGGTAGTTGGTACCATGTATCGTATATGGTGGGAATGCCTGAGGTTGAGGGGTTTCTGGAACAAGGTTTTTGATTGGATACAGAAAATTTCAAGGATTTCCGTCCCCCAACGACCTCGAATTGCTCTATTAAAAGAACCTGTTGAAAACCTACCTTGATGTAAACAACTCATATTTTTTTAATGTTAGCAGCAAAACTCACTATAGCCTGCTCATGGAAGAAGACTTTTGTGTGTATGTCATTTATACAGAGGAAAGGTATCTGGGATTATGCTCAATGAACAAAATACTAGTGTGGTCAATGACACTACTAAGCGTTTTGAAGCTATCTGGAACCCTTGGGCTGACTAAGTACATGTGAAGCTCTAGGGGAGGTGGTTAGCTTGGGGTCACTCCCTTGCGCTTTATGCTGTACCCCTCTCTCCGGCTTTCTGTCTTTTTTTTTTTTTTTTTTTTCCCTTTTTCATCTCTCTCTTGTTCTCTTTCTTTTGTTTTCCATTGTATGTAATGACTTGTCATGACTAATTGCCTTCTCAGATGGTCATATAGACATTCCATATGGTTCTCTTCTGCAATCTTATTTTGGAGGGATACAGTCTGAGATTACTTAGTCTTCCTTATTATATGGCTTTGCAATTTTAAAGAAAGTTTACTTTTTTTTTGCTGTTTGTGAAAGCTGGTACCAGGGCTCTGGTTGTCGAAATGACTAATGTGCGTTTTCTCTCTCTCATTTAAAGTTTTCAATAAATATCATTGAAAGTAGAAATACAAGGTATTTATTTATTTTACAGGAGTGAGAACAAATCCGCAGTTATAAAACTGGAGTTTTCAAGTCCCTCAAAAACATCAGAATACTTCATCAGTACAGAATTGGTGGAGGGTATACTAATGCAAGATATCCATGATTCTGCATGTCGGCATTCTAATAAATTGTTGGATGCATTTCAAGTCACTTTGCTGAGTAAGTATATTCTGTAAAGAGTAGCTAAAATGTTTAATATAGAACATGGTTGTTGGTATGCAGGGCCCTAAATAATCACTACGGGGGTCACATTTTTTTTAAGTATATCTGTCTGTCAGATGCATTCTTTTAGCTATGCTGGTATACATTTTTTTTTCTGGAAGAAGGGATAGATCTTGCTTCAGGCACAAGATACACAAAAGCAATCCATATCATAAGTATGACATGACCAGTACTGGTGCCACATCTATTGAGTTTGGTGTTCTTATCTCTACTATTATTAAATGTGATGGTGAAAGTTATACTATAGTGTACAAAACACAGAATATATAGATTTTAAATGCTATAAATTCTATACATTATTTCATACACATTATATATTCTATCCTAAGCATCAGGTTTACTACAGAGTGAAATGTTTGCTTCAAACACCCAATCATGTGCAGGACATGTTCATATATTTATTTTATTTGGTGCACAAAATGACATAATAATATTAAAGAATACAAATAAAAAGTAACAAAATAAGCAGCATATAGGTTTAGTTGACTTCACACATTTGTAAAATGGGCCATAATACTCCTTGAGCATGTGCCCTTGGATTCATCTTTACAGTAGTACGACCTCTGCTTTAACTAATCTGCCAAAACCAAATTTTCTTGGAAAATAAACGTTTTATTGGGAGGGATAATGTTCATAAATTGGGACTGTCTTGTAAAAATAGTAAGAATTATTGTGTAAGATTGTAGATCTGTTTACTCAGAAAGCCCAATGAAACATCCACAGCTCTTACTGACTGCTCAGGTGTGTGTGTGTGTGTGTGTGTGTGTGTGTGTGTGTGTGTGTGTGTGTGTGTGTATTTTTTTTCCCCCCATACATATAGCATGTATGATACTGTTTATATACACCAATCAACCATAACATTATGTCGAGGCATGGACTCTGAAGGTATGCTGTGGTATCTGGCACCAAGTTGTCAGTAGCAGATCCTTTAAGTCCTGAAAGCTGCCACATGGATCCTCCATGGATCAGACTCGTTTTTCCACCACATCCCACAAATGCTTGATTGGTTTGAGAGCTGGAGAATTTGGAGGCCAAGTCAACACCTCAAACGCAAGGTGGAGTTCCTCAAGCCATTCTTAAATTAATCAGACCATGCCACCTTCTTTCATTGCTCCGTGATCCAGCTCTGATACTCACATGCCCACTATAGGCACGTTTGGCCATGGACACGAGTCAGTTTGGGCATCCTGAGTGACCTGTGGCTACGCAGACCCATATGTAACAAACGGATGTCGTGCAGATCCCTGATGGATCACGCTGATTTGTCCCAGTTTCCTTTCCCAACTGGATCCACAGGCAGCCAAGCACACAACACTTGAACAGTCTCTCTCACAATAACCAGGCTGTGGATGTATTTTTAGGCTTTATTGCTGATTGCTAATCTAATTAAACTTAGATTAGGTGGGGGGAAGCTTTGGGATACTCCAGAATTTAGTGCACAAAGTATTTGGAAGGCTCTTGCTCTCTTTTTTGTCTACTCTCTTCAGGGGTATCCCCCCTCTTGGCAGAAACTAGAGACACAAGCACTTTTAGGACTCCCTACAGGGCAAATCCCGCTTTAGCAACACTAGCACAGTCACACAAGGGGTTAAGCGGCATACAGTCACTAGGATCCTATTTCCAGGCCTCTACTCACTGTGTCTACAGATACATGGATACCCTCTGTCCAATATTGACTAAACACTGCATCCTGGATCTCCAGACCGGATCCTAAGTGCACCCACTTGTCTTGGCTCAAAAACTGCTTTCAGAAACAATAGGCCCCCCCCAGCTCTTCTGAGCTGGGACCTGACTGAACTCTATGCAATACCCCCCCCCCCAACCCCCCCCCCCCCCCAGCTCCCACTGAGCTGAGACAATGGTAAGATCTCTGCAGGTTTCTGCTAGCCTGCTCAGAAGGGCATCAGCCCTTTTGGGCTGCGATCTCCTCCTCCGGCCCAGGCCTCAGACTATTTCCTTCTCAGCCACCTACTGGGCACTCTCCTCCAGGGATTAGCCAAGACCACTTACATATTCAGGCCCAGGTTATGCCTCCTCCAAACCACTACATTCTAGAACCTACTAGAAGGCAGGGAGAAGCGGTTGAGCCCACAGCCTGTGAGACCCAGAACAGCCAAAAATAATCACACACTGCTCCAATGTTTTTTTTCAGCAATTTGAACTACAGTAGCTCTTCTATTGGATCGTACTACATGGGTCAGCCTCAGGGCTGGATTTACATCTCAAGAGCCCATAGGCAGAAATTTTTAAATTTTTAAATTTGTGCGTGCATGTGAAATGGCGACAGCCACCCATATGCTTCCAAGTGATAGGCAGGAGTCTGCTTGTCATTTTGCACACAATCCCAGTGGCTGCAGGTCCAAATGACGTACGGACCTGGCAGTGAAAGGGTTAAAAAAATAAACTCATACAGACGGTCGCCCTTCTAGCAAGGGTACCTGTAGGCACATGCCTACAGTGTCTAGTGGGAAATCCGGCCCTGGTCAGCCTTTGCTCACCATGGGCATCAATTAGCCTTGGCCGTCCATGACCCTGTCACTGGTTTGCCAATTTTGCTTCCTTGGACCACTTTTGGTAAGTCCTGGCCACTGCAGACCAGGAACATCTCACAAATGCTGCAGTTTTGGAGATGCTCTGACCCAGATATCTAGCCATAGTCCCTTAAATTCTTACGCTTGCACATTTTTTTCTGCTTTCAACTCATTCAACTTCAGGGACAACATGTTCATTGCTGCCTAATATATCCCACCCACTTCATGTGACATTGTAACAAGATAATCAATGTTATTCAGTTTGCCTGTCAGTGGTCATAATGTAAGAAAAAAATAATATATATACAGTATATATAATTATATATTTTTTTCTCCTACATATATGTGAGATATATATATATATATATATACTGTTATCATTTATAATCTAACAGCTTTGTTTATCCTTTACAATCTGTTACAGGTTTGTAAGCAGCACTCTGACTACATCAGTTCAAATGCCACCACAGTTCCGACACTTCCGCAGTGATGATGCTTCAATACTGTCATTTGCCTGTTGTGGTTTCAGTAAACATATCAAACTTTTATATGTCAAAAAGTGTGCTACCTTTCATACAGCAAACACCCCTAGCTACTGCATATGTAATTGGCCTTTGTTGGCTGAATATGAATCTCATGGTACTACGACCCTTTCAGCTCTGCTGCACTTACAGACAAACATACTTTTTTGGTATGTGTATGAAGACAATGATAATGTGATACTGCATACTGTTTAGTGAGTTAGCAGATTCATCCATATAGTTGATCTGTGCAATTTAACCTATAATTTCACATCTTTTGTACTTTTTTATGTTTTGTAGACTAATGGAAAAAAAATGTCTCCTAACATCTATGGCTTTATGTAAACCAGAATATGATGTAGTGACTGATTGTGACAACGTAATTTTTTTTTCAATTACATAACTTAAACCAGGATGGCATACTGTAACTATGTCTGTCAAATAAATTAGTTTATATTTTTATACAATTGTGGACTTTATGGTGTGTTTTCTGGTCATCAGATTGTGGCATTATACATCAGTAACACACATAGGATAGAAGGAAGTTCAGTGAGGTACAGATGATACTTGGGTCCAATGCTAAAGTCTTGGTGTATATAAAAACAGCAATTTTTAGAGCCTACTCAAATCCTGCCCCAATATAGTATACATTATATTACCAAAAGTATCGGAATGCCTGCCTTTACACACACATGAACTTTAATGGCATTCCAAAGGTGTTCTATTAGATTGAGGCCAGGACTCTGCGAAGGCCAGTCAAGTTCCTCCACCCCAAACTCACTCATCCATGTCTTTATGGGCCCTGCTTTGTGTACTGGTCCAACTCATTTGGTGGAGGGGGATTATGGTGTGGTTTTTTTTTTTAGGGGTTGGGCTTGGCCCCTTAGTTCCAATGAAGGGAGCTCCTAAGGTGTCAGCATACTAAGACATTTTGGGCAATTTCATTCTCCCAACTTTGTGGGAACAGTTTGGGGATGGCCACTTCATGTTCCAACATGACTGCGCACCAGTGCACAAACAAGGTCCATAAGAACATGGATGAGCAAGTTTGGGGTGGGGGAAATTAACTGACTGGCCTTCGCAGAATCCTGGCCTCAACACAATAGAACACCTTTGGAATGAATTAGAGCGGAGACTGCGAGCCAGGCCTTCTCTTCCACATCAGTGCCTGATCTCACAAATGCGCTTCTGGAAGAATGGTCAAACATTCCCATAGACACACTCCTAAACCTTGTGGACCGCCTTCCCAGAAGAGTTGAAGCTGTTCTAGCTGGAAAGGGTGAGCCAACTCAATATGGGATGCCATTAAAGTTCATGTGTGTGTAAATGCAGGCGTCTCAATACTTTTGGTAATACAGTGTATATGTTGTTGTTTTGGTGTGGAAAACTCAGTTGTCATTACCTATGAAGCCAAACACTTTCACAATCGAACCTCTTTATAGTGACCATTTACAAAGTGTATTAAGTAATGCTGGTAATTGGTTAGACTTAAAAGCTAATTTCCGAGCAAATCAAAAATTTAAAAAATCCCTTAAATGAAGCATCCCTATATTAGCAGTGGTTCGGTTACTACCTCAGTCCACAGTCACAAATAAATGAAACTCTAAAAACATACATGCCATGTTTCAAGACTAAAATGGACTAGATTACTGTTTATTATATATGGTAAAAACATTTGACATTAGATATATAATAAATTATAAGCTGTATCTTTAAAAGCAGTACCTCCTATTGTGCACTGCAAAAAACACATAAAAAAGCATTTGCTAAACCACAATTTAAAAGTACTCCATGTCCCATTCATCAATCATAGCTAAGTAAAGGATATTTATCAGTGTTCAGTAATAAATTGTAAATACTGGAGCATAAGGACTCAAAAGATTTCAAAACTTTAAAGCTTTTCATTATTCCACAATGCATATACATAGTTACATATGCCTGTATACAGTTGGTTGGTCTACCCTATATTCTCCATGGCACACAGGAGTACATCTCTCGCATAAGCATGATCCCAATGTTTTAATAATCAGTTCAACAGTATCTTTTGTTCCATTGTATATTCTGCATAATATATCCACAATAATTGAAAACTTGTTTCTCCACTATTATGGCGGAATCTGGTATAATATTGCATTTGGTCCCAGCAAGTGACTATTCTTAATTTTGAGTCACTCCACACTGGTGCACAGCAGTTTCCAACTATACAGGTGAACTGCCCCTTAGTAATAAGATTATGTATGTAGCACCCTCTAGAATGCTAGTATGGTAAGTGTGTCAGGGCACCATCCGCAAAAGCGGTGCTCGGAGACCTGGCATCCCTGCCAGTACCTTGCATGGCTGCAAGAATTCACACTGGCACAAAAAATGCACAGAAGCGTGCATGGATGCGCATTGGCGAACAGGTGCATGTACTGATGCATGCCAGGAACACGCATGCGCACTGGTGCACAGTTATGCACTTCCCCCAGCTTAGTTTTGTACCAAACTGTAGGGATGAGCTTCGAGTTTGAGTTGAACTCATGTTCTCCAAACAGCTAACAATTTGGGGTGTTCGCGGCAAATTCGAAAGCCGCGGAACACACCTTTTTAAAAGTCTATGGGAGAAATCAAAAGTGCTCATTTTAAAGGCTTATATGCATGGTATTGTCATAAAAAGTGTTTGGGGACCCGGGTCCTGCCCCAGGGGACATGGATCAATGCAAAAAAAATGTTTTAAAAACTGACGTTTTTTCAGGAGCAGTGATTTTAATAATGCTTAAAGTGAAACAATAAAAGTGTAATATTCCTTTAAATTTCGTACCTGGGGGGTGTCTATAGTATGCCTGTAAAGGGGCGCATGTTTCCCGTGTTTAGAACAGTCTGACAGCAAAATGACATTTCAAAGGAAAAAAAGTCATTTAAAACTACTCGCAGCTAATAATGAATTGCCGGTCCGACAATGCACATAAAAGTTCATTGATAAAAACGGCATGGGAATTCCCCACAGGGGAACCCCGAACCAAAATATAAAAAAAAATGACGTGGGAGGTCCCCCTAAATTCCATACCAGGCCCTTCAGGTCTGGTATGGATATTAAGGGGAACCCCAGCCAAAATTTTTAAAAAAAATGGCGTGGGGTCCCCCTCAAAATCTATACCAGACCCTCCAGGTCTGGTATGGATTTTAAGGGGAACCCCGCGCCAAAATTTTTAAAAAAATGGCGTTGGTCCCCCCAAAAATCCATACTAGACCCTTATCCAAGCACGCAACCTGGCAGGCCACAGGAAAAGAGGGGGGACGAGAGAGTGCCCCCCCTCCTGATCCATACCAGGCCACATGCCCTCAACATTGGGAGGGTGCTTTGGGGTAACCCCCCAAAACACCTTGTCCCCATATTGATGGGGACAAGGGCCTCATCCCCACAACCCTTGCCCAGTGGTTGTAGGGGTCTGTGGGCGGGGGGCTTGTTGGAATCTGGAAGCGCCCTTTAACAAGGGGACCCCCAGATCCCGGGCCTCCCCCTGTGTGAAATGGTAAGGGTACCCCTACCATTTCACAAAAAAAGTGTCAAAAATGTTAAAAATGACAAGAGACAGTTTTTGACAATTCCTTTTATTTAAATGCTTCTTCTATCTTCTTTGTTCTATCTTCTATCTTCCTTCGGTTTCTTCCTCCATCTTCTTCTCCTTCTGGTTCTTCTGGTTCTTCCTCCGGTGTTCACGTTCCGGCATCTTCCTCCGCGGCGTCTTCTTCCCTTTGTCTTCTGGGCCGCTCCACATCCAGCATGATGAGAGGCTCCCATGTACCCCCTTACCATTTTACACAGGGGGGAGGGCCGGGATCTGGGGGTCCCCTTGTTAAAGGGGGCTTCCAGATTCCGATAAGCCCCCCGCCCGCAGACCCCCACAACCACCGGGCAAGGGTTGTGGGGATGAGGCCCTTGTCCCCATCAACATGGGGACAAGGTGTTTTGGGGGGCTAACCCAAAGCACCCTCCCAATGTTGAGGGCATGTGGCCTGGTACGGTTCAGGAGGTGGGGCGCTCTCTCATCCCCCCTCTTTTCCTGCGGCCTGCCAGGTTGCGTGCTCGGATAAGGGTCTAGTGTGGATTTTTGGGGGGACCCCACGCCATTTTTTTTTAATTTTGGCGCGGGGTTCCCCTTAAAATCCATACCAGACCTGGAGGGCCTGGTATGGAATTTAGGGGGACCCCCCACATCTTTTTTTTTTTTTAAATTTTGGTTCGGGGTTTCCCTGTGGGGAATTCCCATGCCGTTTTTATCAATGGACTTCTATGTGTATTGTCGGACCAGCAATTCATTATTAGCCGCGAGTAATTTTAAATGACTTTTTTTCCTTTGAAATGTCATTTTGCTGTCAGACTGTTCTAAACATGGGAAACATGCGCCCCTTTACAGGCATACTATAGACACCCCCCAGGTACGAAATTTAAAGGAATGTTACACTTTTATTGTTTCACTTTAAGCATTATTAAAATCACTGCTCCCGAAAAAACGCCCGTTTTTAAAACTTTTTTTGCATTGATCCATGTCCCCTGGGGCAGGACCCAGGTCCTCAAACACTTTTTATGACAATAACTTGCATATAAGCCTTTAAAATTAGCACTTTTGATTATTCATGTTCATGTCCCATAGACTTTAACGGTGTTCGCGTGTTCGAACAAATTTTTTGCCTGTTGGCATGTTCTGGTGCAAACCGAACAGGGGGGTGTTCGGCTCATCCCTACCAAACTGCCTTTATAAGGAAGCCGTCAGTATCTGTAGTTGCTGGTTGATCCTCGGCTCCTCCAGTGCTTGGTTCCTGTGATTTCCTGTTACTGACTTGGCTTGTCTTGAACCTGTCTGTCACCTGCCTCGTGACCTTGGCTTGATTAACTGATTTTCTCTTCCTGTTCTCCTGTGTATGACCCCAGCTATCCACCTGACAACATTTGCTCTGAAACCCACCTGGCACTTTACCTTGGCTTCTAACAGTCTGCTCTCCTATCTCTGTGCTACCAAAGACTTGCGGCGCCACCTGTCTGCAGACACCACTCCAGTGCATCCGCTGTAGACCTGGGTTCCACTGCAAGCATCCCAGCAGGCAACCTGTGCTACTTTGGGCCTGACACCTCCTGTTCCACCTTCAGGGGAGTCGAGAACTTAGACGCAACACCAGGTACATGATAGGGAGTTTGGAATCTGGGTCATGGTTTATTGCAGGTCAGGCTGGATCACTCATACAGGCAGGTCTCTGGTGCCTCCCCCTGGTTCTGGAAGTTTGGAGAAAATTCTAGAAGTTAGTGGGTGGAGGCCAGGAGGGTTGATCTGCATACTTAGGGGAACTTAGCCAGCCTGCTAGGCCCACTGCCTGTGGATTGGCGGAGTCAGCCCTTAAATATGGATGAGTGATGCCAGCAGGGAAGTCAGGTGGAAGGTGGAGGTCTGAAGAGACTTCCTGGCCTAGGAGCGGTCTCCTAGGTCTAGGGAAGACCCCAGATCCAGGCTGGGCTCGGGCTGGCTCAGGGGGATCCATTCAGCAGAGTGGTTGTACATGGAATCTTGCCTGAAAAGCAGTGGGAGCAAGGGGGACAGTGTGACTACATCAGCACACCCAGGGACATTCAAGGGGAGATACCGCCACATGTTGCAAGCTTTCTATAAGGAGATCTTCAGAGCAGCCAGGAGGGCTGGTAGGGCCTGCAAACGGTGTAGCTGGGAGCAGATCTTCACAAGAAGAGGATACACTCCTGTATGCAGCTTGCCTCAAGTTTTTGTGCGATTTCCAAAAGGGGCTGAGAGCTCCTAGCCTGTAATGGACTTTTGCTACTGAATCCACTAATGACTGTGTGTATATACAGGAAGGAAAGTGGTCCAGGATCTTTTGTACAGAGGAAAAAAACTGTCCCTGTTGTTTTAAATTCAGATTTGGTATCCCATAGATTCCTTCACCCATCTAAGTTTTTCCCTTAATAAAACATAAAAACAAAGCCAAGGGACTAATTTCTTGTGTCTGGATGTAAGTGGAGAATGCGTTTTACCTGGCTGTGCAGGAGTAGAAAATCAAGTTACCAGCGGCCCCTGCAGGGGTGGGGCTACATGTATAAGAGTGTTGTATCCGTAAAACAGATGTATCAACTGTATCGCTCCTAGCAATTGGGATGGTCAAATGTGTCAATTTTTACTTATAAATCTTGTCTAGATTTCCAGGCCAGTCATGTGATGCACAGGGTCCCGATCCTCTTTAGATCTTCTCCCGGCAAAGAGCCACAATTTGCATCATTAAAATGTTAGTCCATAATGCAATGGTGACATCCTTTCAGGGGGGGGGGGGGTCCAGAATGCCTTGCATTCACATTATGCCCCCAGTGTTCTGAGTTACATTATGCTAGGCAACCATCACCCCAGAAGACTAAGGATATCTAGTGGCCGTCTGGAAGTACAGATCCTTTTTAAGAAACCTGTTTCAGCAGTGAAATCTTTTAAATAGGCTATAAGAATATTACCACTGCATGACTGAGACCCACACTGACTGACATCATTGTAAACGTAGCATGATGTCATGACTACAAAATGCATTGAGACCTTTTTGTCTCCTTATGTGAATTGAGGAGAATCATTAATGGACATAGAGAAGCATGCCATTAGTTTTGTTGTGACTAGCAGGTAAAAGGCCATGTTTCCCAATTGCAACCTCTTCACCTGGATTTGGTTTTCTTCATGCACATGTACACACCTATATGGAAGATTTACACCATATAGTGACCCATCAAATGTATGAACTTAAGCTGTTAAAGTAAGACACATTTCATCTCTTTAACCACATATAGGTCAAGTAATTACTGCATTCCAAATTTCTGAGAATTTTATTACAGAGAACTTTAACGTGAAATGGAGTAAGAAGCCATTTAAATTAAAGATACTGTATATTCACACAACCTATGTGTTAATAAACCACATGTCCCACACATTCATTTAAATAATTGAAAGTCAAAAGAGCAAGTTATGATGCTCTCATTTAGAAATGAATAGCACAGTTGTTTGCTTATTTACAGAGCTGATCTGTTCATTGCTGTATTTCTAAAAATCCCATGGCTTTAATATTGAGTAACAGAGCCAGAACAAGCATGAATCCACTGAAATCAGAACTCTAGATTAGTGACTCAGAGAGTAGATGCATAGATATAGATCAGTATAGATTTTGTTTGGTAACACACATTCCCAAAACGCCCCAGATTCCGCAGGACTGTCCCAGGATTTCACCACTACCCCAGTACTTTACAGCAGTGGTTCACAACTCTGTCCTCAATTACCCCCAACAGGCCATGTTTGCAGGTTTTCCTTTATCTTGCACAGGTGCTTTAACCAGTTCCTGACCAGCCGCCGCAGTTGTACCGCGGCAGGTTGGCTCTCCTACGCGAATCAAAGTCATTGTACGTCGGGCGCGTACATAGCAATCTGTGGGCGTGCGCATACCACCGGAGGTGCGAGCGCATGCCCATTCGCTAGCAGGGGAGCCAATCAGCAGGTCCAGTGGACTCGATGTCAGCCGGCCACCTGCGATCGCTCCACAGAGAGGCAGAATGGGGATCTGCCAATGTGAACAAACAGATCCCCGTTCTGTCAGGGGAGTAGAGTGAGATTATCTGTTCCTAGTTATTAGGAACAGCGATCTCTCTCCACTCCCTGTCAGTCCACTCCCCCCACAGCACCTCCCTAGGGAACATTTAACCCTTTGATCGCCCCTTGTGTTAACCCCTTCCCTGCCAGTGTCATTTGTACAGTAATCAGTGCATTTTTATATCACTGAACAATGTATAAATGTCGCTGGTCCCAAAAAAGTGTCAAAAGTGTCAATCTGTCCGCCGCAATGTTACAGTCCCGCTAAACATTGCAGATCACCGCCATTACTAGTAAAAAAAAAATTAATATTAAAAATGCCATAAATCAATCCCTTATTTTGTAGATGTGATAACTTTTGCGTAAACCAATCAATATACGCTAATTGGGATTTGTTACCAAAAATATGTAGAAGAATACATATTGGCTAAACTGAGAAAGAAATTATTTTTTTTTTACATTTTTGGGGGATATTTATTATAGCAAAATGTAAAAAACTTTGTTTTTTGTTTTTTTTTAACTTGTCGCTCTTTTTTTGTTTATAGCGCAAAAAATAAAAAATAAAAACGAGGTGTTTAAATACCACCAAAAGAAAGCTTTATTTGTAGAAAAAAAAGGACAACAGTTTTGTTTGGGTACAATGTTGCACGACCGCAAAATTGTCAGTTAAAGCAACGCAGTGCCGTATCGCAAAAAATGACCTGGTCAGGAAGTGGGTAAATCTTTCCGGGGCTGAAGTGGTTAAATCAAGGTCAATGGCTTGGGATTTTGGACAGCTATTTTATCTAAGAGACATTCCCAAATGTTGGGGGTACTTGAGGACAGGGTTGAGAACCACTGCTTTACAGGAACAAAGTCATCTCCTGCTTGACAGTCTGTATAGTTTGATATATAAAAAACACTTACGCCATGCTGCTGTCCCAAACCAATTATGTCATATAACCCTTAGAAGTAACCTACAAGAGTTTCGGCTGTGTGTGTTAAAACAGTGCTTTCAAAATTAAATAATTCACTATAATACAAGATTAAAGTGGATGTAAATCCAATGTCATCCTTTCTAAACTACTGCCATATGGGGTTATCTATAAGGATATACATGCCTCCTGCATGTATCTTTACCTGTCAAATGTCTCCCCTCTGTCTGTTATTAGACCCGAAAAACTGCAGATTCTGTGGGCGGGTCTGTTGTCTGGAGCTCGGTGGGCGGAGTCGTGATGTCAGTAGACTCCCCGCCCACCTCTACACTCCCCTTGTCAATATGCATTTTCTCCTGTGTATATTTCTTACACTAAACTTCTGCTATGATCTCTAACATCCAGTGAAAAGACAGGAAAGTAACCACATGACTTCAGCATGCCAAATCATGCTGAGGTGTGGAACAGCCAATCCTTGCAGAGCTGCTGAAGAAAGGAGTGGGGGTGGGAATTAAAAAATCATGCCTGTGTCTTAGTTTAGTGCACGAGATGTAAATCACCTGTCACTCACAGCAAGGGGGAGGATTTGACAAAGTTTTTCTCTGTTTGTCAAGATTTTTCTCACTGAACAATAAAAGAGGATTGCTCAGAAATGGATTAACTCTGTGTGGCAAGACTGGGCTCAAATGATAGGAAATCTTATACTCTACAGTATGATTTTAAAAAAAAAAATCGGGTTTATATCCACTTTAAGATCTAAAGTGAGAAAACAATTTTCCAAATTATATGGTGCTCAGTCCTGAATAGATTAATAATAACATCCAGTATGAAGATCCTTTCACCATACAGTGGGGACGGAAAGTATTCAGACCCCCTTACATTTTTCACTCTTTGTTATATTGCAGCCATTTGCTAAAATCATTTAAGTTCATTTTTTTCCTTATTAATGTACACACAGCACCCCATATTGACAGAAAAACACAGAATTGTTGACATTTTTGCAGATTTATTAAAAAAGAAAAACTGAAATATCACATGGTCCTAAGTATTCAGACCCTTTGCTCAGTATTTAGTAGAAGCACCCTTTTGATCTAATACAGCCATGAGTCTTTTTGGGAAAGATGCAACAAGTTTTTCACACCTGGATTTGGGGATCCTCTGCCATTCCTCCTTGCAAATCCTCTCCAGTTCTGTCAGGTTGGATGGTAAACGTTGGTGGACAGCCATTTTTAGGTCTCTCCAGAGATGCTCAATTGGGATTAAGTCAGGGCTCTGGCTGGGTCATTCAAGAACAGTCACAGAGTTGTTGTGAAGCCACTCCTTCGTTATTCTCGCTGTGTGCTTAGGGTCATTGTCTTGTTGGAAGGTAAACCTTCGGCCCAGTCTGAGGTCCTGAGCACTCTGGAGAAGGTTTTCATCCAGGATATGTGTCAGGGTATCACCGGCATCAGACATGGGCGTCGGCGCGCGCCTATGCGCCGGCGCGCTCCATTGCACACTTCCCGGCAAGATCCTGGTGTTCCCGGGCGTCAGCGCGGCGCTAGGGCGCGCGCGGGTACGCGGCGCTCGGGCGCGCGCGTGTGCTCGTGCGCGCGTACGGGCGTGCGCGCATTCGCGGTAGCGCCGGTTTGGCGCCAAAGTGCATATAAAAGTCCCCCTGTGCCTCTGGCACATTGCTGCTTCGTCTCAGCTTGTGATTTGTGTAAAACTTGAACCTGATTGCTGTTACCCATCTGACCCGGCTTGTTTGACTATCCGTCCTGCTCCGATCCGACCCGGCTTGCCTGACTACTCTTCTGCTACCTGCCTGATATCGTTGCCAACCTCTGCCTGCCTACCGACTCTGCCTCTGCCTGCTGTTTGTACCTGTTTATACCCGTGCTGACCCGGACTGTCTGACCCTGCTTGTGCCTGCTGTTGTTCCTTGCTGTTGCACCTTCAGCTCCAGCTCCAGTGATCTCTGCATCTACTAGTGTTCCAGTGTGCTGCATCCAGTGTCTACCTGATCTGCAGTCCAGCCATCCCTGAGGGATCTCTCATCTCATCTGCTCCAGAGACTCCGCTCTTCAGGCACTCCTACCCCACTGTGCTCAGGAGACCACTGTCCCCACTCCAGTGGCTCCTGAACCAGCGTTGTATGAGAGGTCTTCTCCTACAAGTCAGGCTCTACTACCAGGTACCTAACAGTACGAAGCAGCCATGTCTGAGCCTGCAGGAGATACCTCTCCAATGAAGGAGATTTGCACACACCTGGCGGCTCTCACCCAAGCAGTACAAGCTCTTCAGGACAATTACAGTAGACTGGAAGGACAAGTTCAGAACATGGCGGGGTCCAACCCTTCTGCCTCTTCTTCTGCTGCTGCTCCAACACAGACTGCTTCAGGGCCCGCAGTTGTGATGCTCCCGCCTGAACCACGGGTCCCCATTCCAGAAAGATTCTCTGGGGACCGGGCTAAGTTTCGGACCTTCCGCAATGCTTGCCAGCTCTTTTTTGCCCTACAGCCTAGAACTTTTTCACTGGAAGCCACTAAGGTTGGATTTGTCATTTCCCTCCTGCAAGGGGAACCTCAGACCTGGGCCCATCGTTTACTTGAAGGGGACTCGGCTCTAACCCAATCCTTATCCGCCTTCTTCCAAGCCATGGCACAATTATATGAGGACCCTCAGCAGACTGCTTCAGCTGAATCTGCTCTGTTCGCGCTCCAACAAGGCCGCAGACCCGCGGAGGACTATGTTACTGAATTCAGACGTTGGAGCGCGGACACACAGTGGAATGACGCGGCCTTGCGTCACCAGTTCCGCATTGGACTATCTGAAAGTTTGAAAGACGAACTTGCTCGTGTGGGTGTTCCAAATACTTTAGAGGCCTTGATCACCCTAACCATTCAGATCGATCGTCGCCTCCGAGAACGACGATCTGAACGAACAGTTCAACCAAATCGCCCGACCTGGATGACAGCCCGAGCTCCGATGCCCGCATCACGCTACTCCTCTGCATTCAGTCCTAGTCCAGTCAATACCACACCAGATACCTCTGAACCCATGCAACTAGGGGTGATGCGACCCGCTCTGTCTTCTGAAGAACGTGCCCGACGTCGGCAATTAAATCTGTGCCTTTACTGTGGTGGAACCGGGCATTTTGTCCATAATTGCCCAGTTAGAATGAGTAAGTGTCCATCTCCTATACCTACCAGTTTTTCTGCTTTATCTACCAATTCTACCCATCTTGCCATTCTTCTCTCGTTACAGCTTCAAGAAAGGACACTCCAAGTCAACGCAATTATTGACTCCGGGGCATGCAGCTGCTTTATAGACTTAAGCTTTGCTAAGCAGCATAACATTCCTTTACAGACCAAGACCCATGCACTTTCTGTCTTCCTTGCCGACGGCTCTCGTATCAGATCTGGACAAGTGACGCAAGAGACTCTGCCATTACCCACTATAATTGACTCTCAACATAAGGAATTGCTGATCCTGGACGCCATTACCTCTCCTATGTTCCCCATTATCCTGGGCATTCCCTGGCTCCGGGCTCACAACCCACACATCCATTGGGTCTCTGGAACAGTGAAATTCCTGTCATCTTACTGCCAGGATCACTGTCTGGCGAAGGATCTGGATTCCCAGGCTACCCTGCTGTGCCTGGACACCGACCAGAAAAATTGTCAGGTCATTCCCAAACAGTATCATGATTACATTGATGTCTTCAGCAAGAAGGGGGCCGACTCTCTTCCACCTCATCGCCCCTACGATTGCCCCATCGAGTTGCTGCCGGGATCCGAAATTCCCTTCGGACGCATCTTCCCTCTATCCGAGAAAGAACAAGAAGTGCTGAAGTCTTACATAGATGAAAACTTGGCCAAGGGGTTCATTCGCCATTCCACTTCTCCAGCAGGTGCGGGTATATTCTTTGTTGCTAAAAAAGACAAATCTCTCCGCCCGTGCATTGACTACCGAGAACTGAATAAGATCACGGTCAAGAATCGGTATCCCCTACCTTTGATACCCGAACTGTTTCAGAAATTAAGGACTGCCGTCATTTTTACTAAGCTTGATCTGAGAGGGGCCTATAATCTGATCCGTATTCGGGCTGGGCATGAGTGGAAAACAGCTTTTCGGACCCGATTCGGGCATTATGAATATTTAGTCATGCCTTTTGGACTCTGCAATGCCCCTGCAACTTTTCAACACCTGATTAATGACGTGCTGAGAGACTTCCTAGATCTATTTGTGATTGCATATCTAGATGATATTTTGATCTTCTCAGAATCCTTGGATCTCCATCGAAAACATGTTTGCCAAGTGTTGGGCCGTCTCCGCTTACACAGACTTTATGCAAAAGCGGAGAAATGCGAGTTTGAGCAAGGAAGCATTCAGTTCTTGGGCTTGATTATCTCCTCCACTGGCATCAGGATGGATCCACAGAAGGTGTCTGCTGTTCTGGACTGGCCGGTACCCTTGGACAAGAAGGGGGTGCAACGATTCATCGGGTTTGCAAATTTCTACAGAAAATTTATCAGGGGTTTTTCTGCGATAATCGCACCAATCACTCAACTAACCAAACAAAATACCCGTTTCTCCTGGAATCACCTAGCCCAAGAGGCTTTTGAGAACCTCAAGAGACTATTCACCTCAGCACCTATCCTCAGTCATCCTGAACCATCCCTGCCATTTATTTTGGAAGTGGACGCTTCTGAAATAGCGGTCGGAGCTATACTCTCACAACGAAGGGGCAGTAAAGACGATATGCATCCTGTGGGGTTTTTCTCCCGAAAACTTTCCTCCGCGGAAAGGAACTATGATGTTGGTGACCGGGAGCTTCTTGCCATCAAAACTGCACTAGAGGAGTGGAGGTACCTGCTGGAGGGGGCTATGCATCCAGTACTAATTTATACTGACCACAAAAATCTAGAATATCTACGTTCCGCTAAAAGGCTAAGACCCCGACAAGCCCGCTGGGCGCTGTTTTTCTCACGCTTCTCCTTCCACATTACTTATCGGCCAGGTTCAAAAAATGTCAAACCAGATGCATTATCACGTATGCACGACAACCCAAGAGACTCATCTGCTCCGGATACCATTTTACCGGCAAATAATTTTCTGCTCATTCAAACTGATCTCCTCTCCCAGATTAAGGGAGCTTCCTCTGAATCAGCCAGACCCACAGGGATTACTTTAAGTAACAGGGACGGACTATTCTGGAAGGGGAGCCAAATTTTTGTCCCTGAGGAGGTTCGGGTCAAGGTCTTAGCACTTCTTCACGATCACCCGCTGGCAGGTCACTTTGGGGTTCGTAAAACCATGGAGTTGGTACAGCGTACCTTCTGGTGGCCCAATTTAAAGGACTTTTGTGAGAAATATGTTAGTTCATGTCCTATCTGTACCCAGAATAAAACTTCCAGGAGTCGAGCTTGGGGCCTGTTAAAACCCTTACCAGTACCCGATAGGCCTTGGAAAATGATATCCATGGACTTTATTGTAGAGCTGCCATGTTCTGAGGGATGTTCTGCAATTTTTGTGGTAGTTGATCGTTTTACCAAAATGGCCCATTTTCTTCCATTAAGAGGTACTCCGTCAGCGATGGAAACTGCTCACGTCTTCATCAAGGAGATCGTTAGACTCCACGGAATCCCCGTAAATATAACCTCTGACAGAGGGGTACAATTTACCTCACGCTTCTGGAGAGCCCTGTGTGAGTCTTTAAAAATCAAGCTGGCTTTGTCATCGGCCTACCACCCTCAGACCAACGGCCAGACGGAGAGGACCAATCAGACTCTTGAACAGTATATTAGATGTTTTACTTCCTTTTCTCAAAATGATTGGGTATCCTTGCTGCCCTTGGCAGAATTTGCCTACAATAACGCCAAGCACTCAGCCACTGGTCAATCCCCCTTCTTCGCTAATTATGGGTTCCATCTAACCTTTTTACCCGATTTCCTTCCAGAGTCCTCAGTTCCAGCAGTGCAAAGTACGGTAGACTTCATCAATCGTAACAACCAGATGTTGCAGGAAACAGTGTCCAAGGCTCAAGCGGACAGCAAGAGGATCTTTGACCGAAGGAGAAGAGGGGAATTGAAGCTTCAGCTGGGCGATCAGGTATGGCTTTCTACAAATAATATCAAACTAGCTTGTCCTTCTAAAAAGTTGGCACCTAGGTTTATGGGACCTTTTCCGGTTAGGAGGAAAATTAATGAAGTTTCGTATGAACTGACTTTGCCTGACTCTCTTAAAATTCATCCTGTGTTTCATGTGTCCTTGCTCAAGCCTGCTGTACCTGATCCCTTTCCTGGTAGAGGGACTAGACCTCCTGAACCTATTTTGGTTGACGGTAACGAGGAATTTGAAGTTGAAGCTATCCTCGATTGCAGGAAAAGACAAGGGCAGATCCAGTTCCTAATCAAATGGAAGGGCTACGGCCCAGAAAATAATTCATGGGAACCTGATAGCAATGTGCATGCTAGACGTTTAGTTCGAGCCTATTTTGCGAACCATCCTGAAAAAAGACTTTTGGGCACCCGGAGGTTGCCCCTTGGGGGGGGGCAATGTCAGGGTATCACCGGCATCAGACATGGGCGTCGGCGCGCGCCTATGCGCCGGCGCGCTCCATTGCACACTTCCCGGCAAGATCCTGGTGTTCCCGGGCGTCAGCGCGGCGCTAGGGCGCGCGCGGGTACGCGGCGCTCGGGCGCGCGCGCGTGTGCTCGTGCGCGCGTACGGGCGTGCGCGCGTTCGCGGTAGCGCCGGTTTGGCGCCAAAGTGCATATAAAAGTCCCCCTGTGCCTCTGGCACATTGCTGCTTCGTCTCAGCTTGTGATTTGTGTAAAACTTGAACCTGATTGCTGTTACCCATCTGACCCGGCTTGTTTGACTATCCGTCCTGCTCCGATCCGACCCGGCTTGCCTGACTACTCTTCTGCTACCTGCCTGATATCGTTGCCAACCTCTGCCTGCCTACCGACTCTGCCTCTGCCTGCTGTTTGTACCTGTTTATACCCGTGCTGACCCGGACTGTCTGACCCTGCTTGTGCCTGCTGTTGTTCCTTGCTGTTGCACCTTCAGCTCCAGCTCCAGTGATCTCTGCATCTACTAGTGTTCCAGTGTGCTGCATCCAGTGTCTACCTGATCTGCAGTCCAGCCATCCCTGAGGGATCTCTCATCTCATCTGCTCCAGAGACTCCGCTCTTCAGGCACTCCTACCCCACTGTGCTCAGGAGACCACTGTCCCCACTCCAGTGGCTCCTGAACCAGCGTTGTATGAGAGGTCTTCTCCTACAAGTCAGGCTCTACTACCAGGTACCTAACAATATGCCTGTACTTGGCCGCAATCATCTTTCCCTCGATTGCAACCAGTCGTCCTGTCCCTGCAGCTGAAAAACACCCCCATAGCATGATGCTGCCACCACCATGCTTCACTGTTGGGACTATATTGGACAGGTGATGAGCAGTGCCTGGTTTTCTCCACATATACCGCTTAGAAGTAAGGCCAGAAAGTTCTATCTTGGTCTCATCAGACCAGAGAATCTTATTTCTCACCATCTTGAAGTCCTTCAGGTGTTTCTTAGCAAACTCCATGCGGGCTTTCATGTGTCTTGCACTGAGGAGAGGCTTCCGTCGGGCCACTCTGCCATAAAGCCCAGACTGGTGGAGGGCTGCAGTGATGTTGACTTTCTACAACTTTCTCCCATCTCCCAACTGCATCTCTGGAGCTCAGCCACAGTGATCTTTGGGTTCTTCTTTACCTCTCTCACCAAGGCTCTTCTCCCCCGACAGCTCAGTTTGGCCGGACGGCCAGCTCTAGAAAGGGTTCTGGTCGTCCCAAACATCTTCCATTTAAGGATTATGGAGGCCACTGTGCTCTTAGGAACCTTAAGTGCAGCAGATTTTTTTTGTAACCTTGGCCAGATCTGTGCCTTGCCACAATTCTGTCTTTGAGCTCTTCAGGCAGTTTCTTTGACCTCATGATTCTCATTTGCTCTGACATACACTGTGAGCTGTAAGATCTTATATAGACAGGTGTGTGGCTTTCCTAATCAAGTCCAATCAGTATAATCAAACACAGCTGGACTTAAATGAAGGTGTAGAACCATCTCAAGGATGATCAGAAGAAATGGACAGCACTTGAGTTAAATATATGAGTGTCACAGCAAAGGGTCTGAATACTTAGGACCATGTGATATTTCAGTTTTTCTTTTTTAATAAATCTGCACAAATGTCAACAATTCTGTGTTTTTCTGTCAATATGGGGTGCTGTGTGCACATTAATGAGGAAAAAATGAACTTAAAGCGGAGGTTCGCTGAAAAAAAATATTAAAAGCCAGCAGCTACAAATACTGCAGCTGCTGACTTTTAATATATGGACACTTACCTGTCCAGGGAGCCCGCGATGTCGTTAGCCGAAGCCGATCCATCCTTCGGCTCTCGGCTGCTGCCGCCGCCATCTTCGATAAGGGAATAAGGAAGTTAAGCCGTGCAGCTTCACTTCCTGGTTCCCTACTGCACATGCGCATCCTCTCTGGTCCCTGCTGTGTTCTGTGTCTCACAGAATACAGCGGTGGAGGAGAGGGTAGGCGTCGGAAGTGGCGTAGGTCACCGCAAGCGCCGCGGTGATCTATGCCAGGAAGTGGGAGCAAATACCTGTATTAGACAGGTATCTGCTCCCTCCTCCCCCCTGAAAGGTGCCAAATGTGACACCAGAGGGGGGGAGGAATACAAAAAGTGGAATCCATTTTTGGGTGGAACTCCACTTTAAATGATTTTAGCAAATGGCTGTAATATAACAAAGAGTAAAAAATTTAAGTGGGTCTGAATACTTTCTGTCCCTACTGTATATGTATATATATATATATATATATATATATATATATATATATACATTATCTCACAAAAGTGAGTACACCCCACACATTTTTGTAAATATTTTATTATATCTTTTCATGTGACAACACTGAAGAAATGACACTTTGCTACAATGTAAAGTAGTGAGTGTACAGCTTGTAAAACAGTGTACATTTGCTGTCCCCTCAAAATAACTCAACACACGGCCATTAATGTCTAAACCGCTGGCAACAAAAGTGAGTAGAAAGTGAAATTGTCCAAATTGGTCCCAAAGTGTCAATATTTTGTGTGGCCACCATTATTTTCCAGTACTGCCTTAACCCTCTTGACCATGAAGTTCACCAGAGCTTCACAGGTTGCCACTAGAGTCCTCTTCACCTCCTCCATGAAGACATCACGGAGCTGGTGGATGTTAGAGATCTTACGCTCCTCCACCTTCTGTTTGAGGATGCCCCACAGATTCTCAATAGGGTTTAGGTCTGGAGACATGCTTGGCCAGTCCATCACCTTTACCCTCAGCTTCTTTAGCAAGGCAGTGGTTGGCTTGCAGGTGTGTTTGGGGTTGTTAACATGTTGGAATACTGCCCCTGAGGCCCAGTCTCTGAAGGGAGGGGTGATCATGCTCTGCTTCAGTATGTCACAGTACATGTTGGCATTCATGGTTCCCTCAATGAACTGTAGCTCCCCAGTGCCGGCGGCACTCATGCAGCCCCAGACCATGACACTCCCAACACCATGCTTGACTGTAGACAAGACACACTTGTCTTTGTACTCCTCACCTGCATCATCTTTAGAAGAGGCTTTCTTCTGGGATGACAGCCATGCAGACCAATTTGATGCAGTGTGCGGTGTATGCTCTAAAAAACTGACAGGCTGACTCCCGACCCCTTCAACCTCTGCTGCAATGCTGGCAGCACTCGTCTATTTCTCAAAGATAACCTTTGGATATGACGCTGAGCACCTACACTCAACTGCTTTGGTCGACCATGGCGAGGCCTGTTCTGAGTGGAACCTGTCCTGTTAAATCACTGTATGGTCTTGGCCACCATGCTGCAGCTCAGTTTCAGGGTCTTGGCAATCTTCTTATAGCCTAAACCATCTTTATGTAGAGCAACAATTCTTTTTTTCAGATCCTCAGAAAGTTCTTTGACATTAGGTGCCATGTTGAACTTCCACTGACCAGTATGAGAGAGTGAGAGCGATAACACCAGTTATCATAAGTACATATTTGTAAACTGCTACAATAAAACACTATGGAATAAAAACATTGAAATATACATTCACTTTGCTACAAAATTGTTTTATAAAATTCTGCCTGTTATTATTACAAAGTTCCAGTAGATGGCGATATAGCCCTATTAAAAAAACTGCTGGAGAAAGAATCAAAAAGGACAAACACACATACACTGGGCCTAATTTACTTGATCCACAAAAGCAGAAAGGAAATTGCTATGATGATGATTATGTTGAAAGTTTGCTTGAACACACAGACTTTTATGCATTCAATAAACACAATGTTTTAAATGATCTGGTAAAGCATATACTCTTGTTCAAAGCATATGTTGCAATCCACAATGAATGTCCAAATTAGGTTGTTTTTGTGCCTTATATGCAGACATGTTGCAATAAAATACAAGTTCAACTTTCTCTACACTAATGCTAACCTATCCACCCCCACAAATATTGGAGATAATTCCATTTTAATTCTAGGTATGCTTGCATTTCAATGCTGTAGTGTTCACTGCTTAGCCGTTTGTTACTGTTTCATAGAGCAGTGTGTGCACTGTTACGTTTTGCATATTTTCATAAGCAAACTTGAAAAAAATAACAAGTGCTTAAAAAAAAAAAAGACTGCAAACGTGAAAAGGAGTTCTCCCGAATGCCAAAATCAACAATATACTGTACTAAAAAAAGAGGGGGTTGGGACTTTAAATGAAGCAATGACCTGTTAGGGTCATATGCCTCCATCCCTATCAATATGAAAAAAAAGAAAGAAGGAAGTGGGACTTTAAATGAAGTACGCGGTTGCAAATGAGTGGAATGGTAAATATATGATACACTGATAAAAATGATTCTGTTGGCTTGTAATTTTAGCATAAAAATTATCTTCAACATAAAATATCAAAGTAAATTAATTAACATTTATTTATAAGTACCTTACTTAATTTCCATTAGTTCTATAAACACCCCTTTTAGATTTACAAAAATAATGTATAATATTGAGTAAACTAGACAAAACTTTTAAGGTATGTGCATTTCCAATTTCTAATTGAGTTACATTTACTTCAAAAAATTATCTTTTCATTTGACTGAAATTGCGGGACACGTATGTTTGCCAAACATGCAACCGCACGAGTTTTGATGCTGTCATTTTAAAGAGTTTGCCGTCTTTTGGAACTTTGAAAGCCTGCACAAGGCAGTTCCCATACATTTGAGGCCCATCAGGACAAAAGAGCGCCACCAGTGACAAGAATTTTTCTAAGTCATTACAAAGCCATGCAAAGTCATTGAAAGTGAACATTGAACAAATTATTGAACATATTAGTAAGAGTAAACAAATTGAACAAATTACAAGAAAAACAGAAATGGAAGGCATGCATGCCTAGTGCATTACCAAAGATAATTTAATAATAAAAATGTTTTATAGAAAAGTGGGTACTCACAAAATGCAACTGACAAAAGGCCATAAAAACAATGCATGGACATGCACAGAACACGGGGTACAGCTAACGCATTTCGGGGGCGCACCCCCTTACTCAGAGCTAGGCCTAAAAAAAAAGTATTGTCATTTTCCCAAAACTCGTGGCAAAATATAAAATATTCCATGGACTCAACATGCCTCTCAGCAAATAGCTTGGGGTGTCTACTTTCCAAAATGGGGTCATTTGGGGGGGGGGGGGTTGGGCTCTCTGGGCATTTTATGGCCTCCGAAACTGTGTAAGGTAGTGAAGAGTGAAATCTAAACTTGACGCTCTTAGAAAGCCTGAAGGCGGTGATTGGCTTTCTGGGTCCTGTGCGTGGCTAGGCTCCCAAAAAGTCTCAAACGTGTGGTATCCCCATACACAAGAGAAGCAGCAGAATGTATTTTGCGGTGTAATTTCACATATGCCTATGGCATGTTTGAGCAATATATCATTTAGTGACAACTTTGTGAAAAAAAATAAAAATAAAAATGTATTGTAATTTTCCCAAAACTTGTGGCAAAACATAAAATATTCCATGGACTCAACATGCCTATCAGCAAATAGCTTGGGGTGTCTACTTTCCAAAAAGGGTTCATTTGGGGGGGGGGTGTTGAACTGTCCTGGCATTTTATGTACAACATTTAGAAGCTTATGCCACAGATCACCCACTCTTCTAACCACTTGAAGACAAAGCCCTTTCTGACACTTTTTGTTTACATGAAAAAATTATTTTCTTTTGCTAGAAAATTACTTTGAACCCCCAAACATTTTTTATTTTTTTTTACAGCAAAGTCCCTACAGATTAAAATTCTGAGTGTTTAGGAAAAAAAACACTTTTTTTATTTTAATGCACTAAAACACACTATATTGCCCAAATCTTTGGTAAAATATAAAAGATGATCTTATGCCGAGTAGAGCAATATCAAACACGTCATGCTTTAAAATTGCGCACAACCGTGCAGCGGAGACAAACTACATACATTTAAAAAAAAAAACTTTAAAAGCCTTTACAGGTTACCACTTTAGATTTACAGAGGAAGTCTACTACTAATATTTCTGCCCTCGATCTGATGTTCGCGGTGATACCTCACATACATGGTGCAATTGCTGTTTACATATGATACAAGAACGACGATTGCGTTCGCCATTGCGTGCAAGCACGGGGGGGGCAGGGGTGCTTTTTTATTATTATTTATTTTGCTTTTTTATTTTATTTTTAAGTTGTTCCTTTCATTTAATTTTTTTCTATCATTTTTATTGTTATCACAGGGAATGTAAATATCCCCTATGATAGCAATAGGTAGTGACAGGTTCTTTTTTTCTTTTTTTTAATTAGGGTCTATTAGACTCTAGATCTCTCCTCTGCCCTCAAAGCATCTAAACACACCAAGATCGGTGTGATAAGATGCTTTCACAATTTCCCAATGGCACTGTTTATATGACTTCGACGAAACCGAAGTCATGAAATGCTCGTAGCTTCCAGTTTCTTAGGCCATAGAGATGATTGGAGCCATTCTGGTCTTCGATCAGCTCTATGGTCAGCTGACGGAACCAGCGGCTGCATTCTCAGGTTCCCCGGTGGGACAGGACAGCCTGAGAAAACCATGGAAGACGGCAGGAGGGGGGGTCGTTCCCTCCCACTAATTAGCCGCTAGGATTGCTTTTACATAAAAGCTGACTGCTGGCTGAAAAGAACGATACCAAGATGATACCTAAACCTGCAGGCATCATTCTGGTATACAAAACTCAAAGTCCAGCAACATACCAGTAAGTTGCTGGTCCTTGATGGGCATATATTGTAATGTTTTTTTTTTTCATGCAGCTTGTGGACTGAACGAAAAAAAAAGATTGATCGTTGGGTATTCCCACCATTAGAATACCGCCCTGCATTTACCCACTTCTAATGATGGGCATACACCATAACTGTTGCAACGGTTCCAGGTTTGGGTCTCTAAAAATGTAATGGCATCTTTGGAGACCCTGTGTAAGTGTGTCCTAGTCTGTGCAGTGCTGTACCCTACGCTAATACTCCACTAGTGTGTGGCAGTGTTCGAAACATTCACTGATGCAGAGACCAGGTTGGTCAGGACAGGAGGGACAACAATAGCGGGTGTCACGTCTAAATCTGTGCTTGCTACAGACACGACATCTTCTTTGGGGTGATCGATTAGTAGGGGTACCAGGGATGACATACTGAAAATGCCTCCCATGCAGCCGGCTCACTGCATTTACATTGGGAAGTTGGGCTACAGCACCATCTGGAAACAGAAGGGCTGTGATGATCTCTACCTGGAATTTAAGGAAGGGTCCAGTTCGTCCTGAAGCTTTGTATAGCACATAAGCGTTCAGCAGAGCCAATTGGAATAAGTATACAGACACTTTTGTGTACCAGTGCCTGACCTTACGGGCAATTAAGTACGGCGCCATCAACTGCTCGTTGAGGTCCGCCCCTCCCATATTAAGGTTGTATTCATGTACACAGTGGGGTTTCTCCACAACACTAGTCACCGTTTTAATTTGGACTATCGTGTCTGCGTGAAGGGAGGACAGAACAAAAACATTTTTATTATTCCTCCACTTCACATAGAGAAAATTATTACATTTTAAGCAGGCTCTCTCCCCCAGCCAAAGATGGGATTCTTTAAGCCGCTGGGGTAAGCGCCGGTGATTAGATCGCACGGTGCCACATGCTCCAATTCCATGATCAAAAAAGTGACAAAAAATTGGCATGCTTGTGTAATAATTGTCCACATACAAGTGGTACCCCTTTCCGAATAAGGGTGACACCAAGTCCCACACAATCTTACCAGCGCTCCCTATGTAGTCCGACCAGAAAACGTAATCAGGGACTCATCAATGCAGACAACTTGATCGGAAGTAAACAAGGTTGCAAACTGTTGGTTGAAGTGGTTTACGAGGGGCCGAATTTTGTAGAGCCGATCATATTCAGGGTCACCCCGAGGACGACAGTGTTTATTGACATTGAAATGCATGAACCGCAAGATCTGCTCGTATCGTGTCCTGGTCATGGAGGCAGAGAACACGGGCATATGGTGAATTGGGTCAGTGGACCAATATGACTGCAACTCACTTTTTTTAACTCTGCCCATGAGGAGGGATAGGCCCAGGAAGGTCTTAAATTCGGAAACCGTAATAGGTTTCCAATCTCTGGCAAGGGTCAACTGGGGATTAGCGGTGATTAATTGACCAGCATACAAATTGCTTTGGTCCACAATTGATCTATTGAGATCTTCCAAAAAAACAGCGAATAAAAATCAAGTGACGTAAAAACAACTGTTTCAACCTGAATTCTGGGTTGGCTAGTGAATGGGGGAAGTACGGGTGCTGTAGAAGTGGTGGGCTCCCAATTTGGATTGGCAAATGCAGCAGGAAGGGCACTATGGGTTCGACGGGCCTGTCTTTGTATTCTTGGTGGCAGCGGGACACTAGTTGTAGTAGCCACCTCACCAGCTTGAACTGCACTTATGGGACTCGCCACGTCACCACGTGATACTGCAGTGCTGGTTTATGACCAAGATGTACTAGGCCGCTGGTGCTTGCCAGTTCACCAAAAGGATGAGCATCACTAGTACTGGCTCTCTGCTCCATACAAGAGCCCTGCGGTTCTTGCACCACAACAACAGCAGAAGAACGGGGTCGGGTACACCTAAACTTGGCAGGGACCGCAACTCCGTTGTCAGAGCTGTCTGTCAGGGTGCCGCTGCTGTCTACGGGTTCGTATTATGAGCCTGAATCTGACAGATGGGTGAGTTCCTCTTCACTCTCATCTGTCATGCTCAGAAACGTGTAGGCCTCTTCACTAGTGTACCTTCGATTGGACATTGTGGCCTCTTGATTTACTGGTACACTAGTGAGACTCACAGGAAAAAAAGCACCGACTGTCAGCGGCTGCTTCAAACGCTACCAAAAAAACAGTTAGCGTTCGCAGGGATCAGGCCTGACTCTGCGAATGCTGCAGTTATGTGTTTAGTGTTTTGTAAGTGACGGTGATCGATTGATACTGCACTTGGGTGGGCTGGGCTGGGTTGGGCTTGGCGGAGGGGCTAAACGCAGGTTCTAGCAGGTATCTGGGCTGATCCCGCTAACACTGTGTTTTTGGGAACCCCAAACTACTGGGGACGCTAGTATAGATCTGATCTGGTCAGATATTGATCCGTTCAGACACTATACTACTAAGAGAGGTGTATGGTGCGTGCGTGGGTGTTAGCGCTACTGGTACTAATCTGATGCTGCCTGGGGCGACACACACCCTGACTGATGATAAACCTTAACTGATATCACCGGCTGGGTGATCAGGGGGTTAAACCTTCATTTAGGTAATATACGGCGGGTACCCTGATGCTATAAAAAAAAAACTAACCAGCGTCACCCGTAACACTTATACAGTGATTACTGGTGACAGGGGGTGATCAAGGGGTTAAACCTTTATCAGGGGGGTTTAAAGGGGGTTGGGGGGGTACCCTAAAGCTACCTGGGCCTACCACTAACGGCCCTAATGCTGATTAGTGTCACAAATGACACCAGTACAGTGATCAGTGAAAAATCTGACAACTGCCCTGGGTGACACTGTGACAGGGAGTGAAGCGGTTAAATGGGGGGGCGTTCGGGGGGTGATCAGGGGGTGAGAAGTGTACCTACGTGTACTGGTGTTAGTGTAGTGTTGGTGCAACTTACTGTGAGATGTTCTCTCTCCTCTCTCTGGAATGAAAAGGATTCCACGAAGGGAGATGACATTACTTCCCCTGCCTGTGTTTACACTTACACAGGCAGGAGAGGATTTCCTTTGCCAGAACCGATCAGCAGGTCCAGGCCATAAATTATTGGCCTGAACCTGAAGATTGATCGGTTCTGAAACAAATCCGATGGTTGCGAGCGCGGCAGGGGCGCACGGGCACACCCCCTGGCGGCGAGAGCACTCCCCATACAGGTACGGGATTTCACTCAGAGGTGCCGTTGTGCCGCAGTAAATGTACTCAACGCAAGTGGTTAAAGTGCAAATTACTTTCCAAAAAGGCTTAAAAAAAAAGTCAATACATTCTGTATTCTACTTTCTTTACAGATATACTGTATGTTACATGTGCATGTTTCAGTTTGATTTGTTAGCTGAGAAATAGGCATTTTTTTATTTTCTTTTTTTTTTTTAATGTTGATATTTACATTTGATGCTGCTTTAATAATATTACATTTGTAACACTTTATAAATAATAAATGTTAATTTCTTTTGAAAGCCTGTTTCATGAGACTATTCTTTTAAAAAAAAACATATTATTGCATTATTTTTATATAAAAACCTTCAAACATATATCAAATACATTTGGAAAATAAGTTTTACCAACTTAAAACAAGTAAGTTAAAAGTTAATATCACTTAAAACTAAGTGAATAAAAACACTTTCCTCTAGCAGCAAAAGGGTCGCTGGTTCGAATCCCTACCATTACACTACCTGCCTGGAGTTTGCATGTTCTACCCTGTACCTGTGTAGGTTTCCACGCACACTCCAAAGACATGCTGGTAGGGAAATTAGCCCTAGTATGTGTAAGTATGAATGGGAGTTAAGGATCTTAGACTGAAAGCTCCTTGAGGGCAGGGACTGATGTGAATGTACAATGTATATGTAAAGCGCTGCGTAAATTGATGGTGCTATATAAGTACTTGAAATAAATAAGTTAATGTATGTGTTCCTAACTCAATCTTTTCTAGAAACTGGAAAAATGTAGTTGGCTTTACTTGAATCTATGGTCTATAAACTGGAAAAATTGAGTTGGCTTTACTTAAAACTATAGTTCCAGACAAGTTAAGGTATGTATTCCTAACTTAAAACACTATGGTCTATAAACTGAAAGAAATGTAGTTTACTTTACTTAAAACAACAAAGTTGAAAACATGAAAAGTCTAATAAGTCAGACAAAAATAAGTTTAGTTGACACCACTTAAAAAGCTGATGCAAATAGTTGCCTCAATTTTTTGAGTAGACCCAGCACAATATTTTTTACAGTGTTATTGGTTCATATATATATATACAGTCAGGTCCATAAATATTGGGACATTGACACAATTCTAATCTTTTTGGCGCTATACACCACCGCAATCGAGACTTTTAGCTTTAATTTGAGGGTATTTATATCCAAATCAGGTGAATGGTGTAGGAATTACAACAGTTTGTATATGTGCCTTCCACTTTTTAAGGGACCAAAAGTAATGGGATAGATTAACAATTATCCATCAAACTTTCACTTTTTAATACTTGGTTGCAAATCCTTTGCAGTCAATTACAGCCTGAAGTCTGGAACGCATAGACATCACCAGATGCTGGGTTTCATCCCTAGTGATGCTCTTCCGGGCCTCTACTGCAACTGTCTTCAGTTCCTGCTTGTTCTTGGGGCATTTTCCCTTCAGTTTTGTCTTCAGCAAGTGAAATGCATGCTCAATCGGATTCAGGTCAGGTGATTGACTTGGCCATTGCATAACATTCCACTTCTTTCCCTTAAAAAACTCTTTGGTTGCTTTCACAGTATGCTTCGGGTCATTGTCCATCTGCACTGTGAAGTGCTGTCCAATGAGTTCTGAAGCATTTTGCTGAACAGGAGCAGATAATATTACCCGAAACACTTCAGAATTCATCCTGCCTTTTGTCAGCAGTCACATCATCAATAAATACAAGAGAACCTGTTCCATTGGCAGCCATACATGCCCACGCCATGACACTACCACCACCATGCTTTACTGATGAGGTGGTATGCTTTGGATCATGAGCAGTTCCTTTCCTTCTCCATACTCTTCTCTTCCCATCACTCTGGTACAAGTTGATCTTGGTCTCATCTGTCCATAGGATGTTGTTCCAGAACTGTGAAGGCTCTTTTAGATGTTGTTTGGCAAACTCTAACTTGGCCTTCCTGTTTTTGAGGCTCACCGATGGTTTACATCTTGTGGTGAACCCTCTGTATTCACTCTGGTGAAGTCTTCTCTTGATTGTTGACTTTGACACACATACACCTACCTCCTGGATAGTGCTCTTGATCTGGCCAACTGTTGTGAAGGGTGTTTTCTTCACCAGGGAAAGAATTCTGCAGGCATCCACCACAGTTGTTTTCTGTGGTCTTCCGGGTCTTTTGGTGTTGTTGAGCTCTTTCGGTGCGTTCTTTCTTTTTAAGGATGTTCCAAACAGTTGATTTGGCCACACCTAATGTTTTTGCTTTCTCTCTGATAGGTTTGTTTTGTTTTTTCAGCCTAATGATGGCTTGCTTCACTGATAGTGACAGCTCTTTGGATCTTATATTGAGAGTTGACAGAAACAGATTCCAAATACAAATAACACACTTGAAATGAACTCTGGACCTTTTATCTGCTCCTTGTAAATGGGATAATGAGCGAATAACACACACCTGGCCATGAAACAGCTGAGCAGCCAATTGCCCCATTACTTTTGGTCCCTTAAAAAGTGGGAGGCACATATACAAACTGTTGTAATTCCTACACCGTTGACCTGATTTGGATGTAAATACCCTCAAATTACAGCTGAAAGTCTGCAGTTAAAGCACATCTTGTTCGTTTCATTTCAAATACATTGTGGTGGTGTATAGAGCCAAAAAGATTAGAATTGTGTCGATGTCCCAATATTTATGGATCTGACTGTGTATATATATATATATATAGAGAGAGAGAGAGAGAGATAGTTTTTGTATTGTGTATATCAGAGCACAAAACAACATTGCATAATAATAATAAATATTCCAGTAAAATTCATTTGTTCCTGTGTTCTTCACCTATAGCAGCCCCCTTTCCCGTAAGGCAAGCAGACCAACCGGTACTCGGTTGTCCCCAGGTCTTATACACAATGCTATAGTGCCTGCCCACTACACCAGAGCACTTTCTGTCACAAGCACGTGAGTGAGGGTTTGACTGGCTTATACCAGGTTTGTGTTTCCACCCAGAAACTGATCACATTAATCACCTTGCAGGTGGACAGACAGACAAGGAGAGTGCCATAGCCAAAACCCTGGATGCTGGAATGAGGAGCAGGAGCACTAGATGCTCCTGACAATTGCCTATTTTTGCAGACAGCTGTCCCCAAAATTACTGTAACTTATAAATAATATAGGCTGCTAATATAATTTCTATGTATTTATATGTATTTTGCAGTTATACAAATGCTTTTTTTTTCCCCCATGGGGCATGCAGCCAAACCAAATGTTTACATAAAATTCCATATTTTATTAAAAAAGTAAAATAAAAAAATACACATCCTAAAAATACATCAATGCTCTGATACGTATACAGTGCCTTGCAAAAGTATTCACCCCCCTTGGCATTTTTCGGGTTTTGTTGCTCCACAGCCTGGAATTAACATGGATTGTTTGAGGATTTGCATCATTTAATTTACAGAACATGCCCACAACTTTGAAGATTTTTTTTTCTTTATTGCTAAGCCAACAACAAATAGGACAAAATAACAGAAAAAGTCAATGTGCATAACTATTCACCCCCTAAAGTCAATACTTTGTAGAGCCACCTTTTTGCGGCTATCACAGCTCCAAGTCGCTTTGGATAAGTCTCTATGAGCTTGCTACATCTTACCACTGGGATTTTTGCCCATTCCTCCTTGCAAAATTGCTCCAGCTCCTTCAAGTTGGATGGTTTGTGCTTGTGAACACCAATCTTTAAGTCTGACCACAGATTTTCTATTGGATTGAGGTCTGGGCTTTGACTAGGCCACTCCAACACATTTGCATGTTTCCCCTTAAACCACTCAAGTGTTGCTTTAGCAGTATGTTTGGGGTCATTGTCCTGCTGGAAGGTGAACCTCTGTTCTAGCCTCAAATCACACACAGAGTGGTACAGGTTTTGCTCAAGAATATCCCTGTATTTAGCACCATCTATCTTTCCCTCAACCCTGACCAGTTTCCCAGTCCCGACTGCTGAAAAACATCCCCACAGCACAATGCTGTCACGACCATGTTTCACTGTGGAGATGGTGTTCTTTGGGTGATGTGATGTGTTGGATTTGCGCCAGACATAGCGTTTTCTTTGATGGCAAAAAAGTTACATTTTAGTCTCATCAGACCAGAGCACCTTCCTCCATACATTTTGGGAGTCTCCCACATGCCTTTTTGCAAACTCAAAACGTGCGAATTGTTTTTTGCTGAAAGTAATGGTTTTCTTCTGGCCACTCTGCCATAAAGCCCAACTTTATGGAGCGTACGGCTTATTGTCATCCTATGTACATGGTCTTCATGGCAGTGTTTGGTTAGTGGTGCCTCTTGCTTAGGTGTTGCAGCCTCTGGTGCCCTTCAGAAAGGTGTGTATATGTAATGACAGATCATGTGACACTTAGATTGCACACAGGTGGACATATTTTAACTAATTATGTGACTTCTGAAGGTAATTGGTTGCGCCCTAGCTTTTTATGGGCTTCATAAAAAAGGGGGTGAATACATACGCACATGACAATTATCAGTTTTTTATTTTTGAAAAATAGTTTTATGTATATATTTTTCTGATTTTACGTCACCAACTTAGACTATTGTGTTCTGATCCATCACATATAATTCAGATTAAAAAAAACATTGAACCAAAGGCTGTAATGTAACAAAATAGGTAAAAAGCCAAGGGGGTGAATACTTTTGCAAGGCACTGTATTAGAAAATATATATATACTGTTTTGTCCTTTAACCCCTAAAGCAGCATAATTCACCTCAATACATTTTTTTGTAGAATTTCTTCTCAAAGTGTATCCTGCCAGGTAAACCACAATATGTTTGATTAGTCTCTCAAAGAACCTTCATCAGGGATAAAAAATTTGAAAGAAAAAGTGGATATAATAAATCCACGGACCACATATTATGCATTCAAGATTATAATACTAATGAAAATGCCCACTTACATCCAAATGTATTGATCACAGCATTTTTAAAAGGCAGATGACATTACTCCAAATCCCTGAACTTCAAAAGAAATGCACATCAATGCAATGCCCATTAATAAGCCCATGAGGAACCACTGGGACTATCTACCACAATCCAATAAAAGCCACCAATTGGGGAGGGGGGGGGCTACACAAGAAATTGACAAACATAATAAGAGTAAGCCCAGTCATAAAGATGAAAGTTAGCTCTTTCCATATAGGATGAACAAGACTTTGCTCCACAATATACTCACACGATGGACATAAATCAGGCTCACTTCTGCATAGAAACCAATCAGTTTCGAAGTTTTACTGCCAAAGCTTAATTGAACAAGCTGAGATGAGAAGCTGGTTGTCTAGGGGTGGAAACACTGCCCCTTGGCCAACCGGACACTACTTCCGCCGTAGTAGCCTAATCTTTAGTCCATCAGCTTCCTCTCTAAAGGTCTTTTAATTCAAACAATTCCACCATAGGCGGAGATATTGACTATATGGTTAGAATTGTTTCATGTCTGAGGGTGGATTTCTTTTTTTTTTTGATAATTTATTTATTTTTATTTTTATAACAGGAGAAAAATGAACAATTCTTCTGTATATTACATTCCATTTCTGCACATACAGCCAGACAAGAAATAAAAAAAAAACAAAAACATGATAATAACTTGTTACATTCCATTCCATCTGCTCATGTCTGTTTCTAATATAATATCCAATAAAGATGGATAAAAGAATGAACCCAAATAAACATAAAGAAGCCACAAAAGAGGCAAAGAAGACAAAGAAATAAGAAGAGTAATCTTCCTCTCTCGTTTCCGCCCTCCATGTTGTTACTCCTTGCTGCGCCAGGAGGGGGGCAGGCACTTCCCCCAGACCCGGTCATAATACTCCAACTACCTCTCAGTATTCCGATTGCAGTTTCTATTTATAGTCCATTTCCCCCTCCTTTCCTTACCCCCCTCCCAAAACCAAAAAAAAAAAACATTTAATTTCCCTCTTTTCCCCCTCCCCTCCTCCTCCCCTCTCCCCCTCCCTCCCTCCACCACCCCTCCTCCTCTTTAGTTTGTATCAATTTGTTTTTTCCCTTCCTCTGAAGAAATAAAACAGTTTCATGGTGACCACGTTTTTAAATAAATTTCCCTTTTTTTGTCCAGACTAGATCTTCCATCCTGTTTACTTCCTCTACTTTCCTAAGCCACATACTCACTGTAGGAGGTTGTAACTGTTTCCACTTAAGCGGAATGCATACTTTAGCTGCATTCACCAAATGACACAAAATAGAGTTCCTATATATTTTCTATACAATCCTATATTATATCATCTCTGACAGGTGCAAAATGAAAAAAGCTGGGTCTTCCTTTATTTCTACATCGCTAAATTTTTGAATTTTCTCCCGGACCTCCCTCCAAAATGTCCTCACTCTGGGGCAAGACCAAAAAACATGTAACAAACTCCCCTGTTCTATCTGGCTTCGCCAGCATCTATCTGATGCATTCAGGAAACATTTTTGAAGTTTATCTGGGGTTCTGTACCATTGTGAAATGATTTTATAATTAGTTTCCTGTATTCTGGTACATATTGCTGTCTTAAATATTGAATGTATCATATTAGTTTTTTGTTCCTCCGAAAAGGTCCTCCCCGAATCTGTTTCCCATTTCCAGAGGAAAGGTAACTGATAGTTCTCTGATGGTTAAATCAACAACGCGTACATTCTGGAGACAGCATGCTTTATTGGTTCAGTCTCCATACAATATTTCTCGAATGGTAACAGATTCCAATCCAGAGGACTTGGCGGTACCCTAATATATAAATAATGTCTTAGTTGTAACGCCGACCAAAAATCCAATTGGGGGGGCCATTTCTGTCTACCAATTCCTGCACTGTTGGCCATCTGCCAGATCTCAAAAAATGTGATGCCTGATACAGTCCCCGTTTGATCAGAAAGTCAAAAGGTCCTTTTTGTGTTCCTAATATGAATTGCGGATTCCCCAATATAGGTACTAAGGGTGATTCCTGTGTTGATAACTTACCTTTAAATAAGAGGTTATAACAAACACGGAGGGTAGGTCCTATTGTTGCATGTGTCTTAGTTTTAGATGCCAAGTGATTGAAACACCAAGGGGCCCTATACAGTAACTCCCTACTCTGCGCTTGCTCCAATCTTGGCCAGATTTTAAGTTCTCCATGTTGGCACCAATCCAACAGGCTGCCCAGATGTACTACCTGCTAATATTTATATATATCTGGGACCACCAGACCCCCGTTTTGTTTTGGTAGGGACAACAGAGTCCTCCTGATCCTAGGATGTTTGTGTGCCCAGATGAATTTTGTAAATAATATTTGTATATTTCTAAAGAATTTCCAAGGGATTGCAATTGGGACTGCCTGAAGGAGGTACAGAATCTTTGGTAGAATATTCATCTTAATTATATTGCTTCTACCAAACCAGGAATCCCTTATGCCATCTCTCCAATAAACCTCTCACCTTGTTTAACGCTGGCGGGAAATTAAGCTCATATGTTTTAGAGGGGTCCACTGCTATACAAGTCCCTAGGTACTTCAGGAATTGATCTGCCCATTTAAATTTATAATTTGCTTTTAATGACATCATCATTTCTTTCGGGACAGCTACCGCCAATGCCTCTGATTTAGAGAAATGTATCTTGAAAAAGGATAGTGTACTGTATGTCTCAATTTCTCTAAATAAGTTTGGGAGCAAGATTATGGGATTGGTCACTGGGAAGAGCATATCATCTGCATATGCTGCAACTTTATGTTGAGTTCCTCCTACCGTTATTCCCCAAATATCCTTATTAAGCTGAATTCTACATAACAGAGGTTCCAGTATCAGTGCAAACAATAAAGGGGACAATGGGCATCCCTGCCTTTTCCCGTTCCTTATCGCAAATGGGGGAGAGAATACTCAGTTTACCTTCACTTGAGCTTTAGGTTCTTTATACATGCCTGCAATCCATCTAATCATTTTCCCTCCCAGTTTTATGTGACGAAGGACTGCAAACATGAACCCCCATCCCACCCTATCAAATGCCTTCTCCGCGTCTGTTCCTAGGAACACACACGGAGTCTTAATTGAGTTTGCTATATGCATCAGATTCAGGGTTTTGATGGTATTATCCCTTGCTTCTCTTGTTGGAACAAACCCTACCTGATCCTGATGGATCAGGAAGGGTAATTGTTGTTGTAGTCTTAAGGCTATAATCTTACTGAATATCTTTAAATCCGCATTATTAGCCTATAACTTCCACATTGCTTTGGATCCTTTCCTTCTTTTGGAATCATCCCTATCATAGCTCTTAATGTCTCTGGATGGAAAGAGGCTCCCTCCCCCAGCTCATTAAACATTTTAACCAGATAGGGTCCCAATATTGATGAGAATAACTTATAGTACTGGGCCTAGAGCCCATCTGGTCCTGGTGCCTTCCCCATTTCTGGTAATCTTATTCCTCTCTGTACCTCTTCTAAAGTAATTGGCGAGTCTAACTCCTCCTGCACACTAGTTGTCAGGCACGGCATTCCACTGGCTTTTAGATACTCCTCCATCACTGTTCGATCTGGTGCGTCTATATTCAAATTGTAAAGTGAGGAGTAGAACTCACCAAACACCTCGGCTATCTGTCCAGGCATCCCAACCTCCTCCCCATCTCTTTTCCTCACTAAAGGAATAAACGTCCTTGCATGCATTTCAGGTAATGCTCCTGCAAGTTGCCTGCCACATTTATTGCTCAACTCGTAGCTAAATTTATGTCCTATTTTTAATGCCATTTTGGCTCTATATTGTAATAGGTCAGTTACTTGTCTATGGGCATTTAATAATTCTCTTTCAACTTATGCAGTCTGAGCATGTTTATGTCGTGCCTCTAAGCCTTGAGTTTTGGACAGTAGCGTAGTTAATTTAGCTTCCCTCTCCTTATTTATTCTTGCTCCGTGTTTTATCAGTACTCCCCGTATTACTGCTTTATGTGTTTCCCAGATTACTCCCGGGGGGCTATCTGAATTATCGTTCATCTGGGAAAACCATTCTATTTCCCTCTGGACGTCCTCACTAGGGATGAGCTGAACACCCCCCCCCCCGGTTCGGTTCGCACCAGAACCTGCGAACGGACCGAAAATTTGCACGAACGTTAGAACCCCATTGACGTCTATGGGACTTGAATGTTCGAAATCAAAAGTGCTCATTTTAAAGGCTAATTTGCATGGTATTGTCCTAAAAAGGGTTTGGGGACCCCGGTCCTGCCCCAGGGGACATGTATCAATGCAAAAATAACTTTTAAAAACGGCCGTTTTTTTGGGAGCAGTGATTTTAACCACTTGACGACCGCCTCACGCCGATGTACGTCGGCAAAGTGGCACGGACAGGCAAAATCACGTACATGGTACGTGATTTGCCTTCCGCGGGTGGGGGGTCCGATCGGACCCCCCCCCCGGTGCCCGAGGCGGTTGTCTTTTGTCCAGCGGCGATCGGTGGTGAGGGGGAGACCATCCGTTCGTGGCCCCCCCCTCGCGATCGCCGCCGGCCAATCGAATCATTCCTTTGCTGCTGTATGCTAAACAGCAGCAAAGGAAATGATGTCATCTCTCCTCGGCTCGGTAATTTCCGTTCCGGCCCGAGGAGAGAAGACATCAATGTGAGTGCACCAACACACACACACACAGTAGAACATGTCAGGCACACAAAACACCCCGATCGCCCCCCGATCCCCCCCCAATCACCCCCCCCCCTGTCACAAACTGACACCAGCAGTTTTTTTGTTTTTTTTTCTGATTACTGCATAGTGTCAGTTTGTGACAGTTACAGTGTTGGGACAGTTACTGTTACCCCCCTTTAGGTCTAGGGTACCCCCCTAACCCCCCCTAATAAAGTTTTAACCCCTTGATCACCCCCTGTCACCAGTGTCACTAAGCGATCATTTTTCTGATCGCTGTATTAGTGTCGCTGGTGACGCTAGTTAGGGACATAAATATTTAGGTTCGCCGTCAGCGTTTTATAGCGTCAGGGACCCCCATATACTACCGAATAAATGTTTTAACCCCTTGATTGCCCCCTAGTTAACCCTTTCACCACTGATCACCGTATAACCGTTACAGTTGACGCTGGTTAGTTTGTTTATTTTTTATAGTGTCAGGGCACCCGCCGTTTATTACCGAATAAAGGTTTAGCCCCCTGATCGCCCGGCGGTTATATGCGTCGCCCCAGGCAGCGTCAGATTAGCGCCAGTACCGCTAACACCCACGCACGCAGCATACACCTCCCTTAGTGGTATAGTATCTGAACGCATCAATATCTGATCCGATCAGATCTATACTAGCGTCCCCAGCAGTTTAGGGTTCCCAAAAACGCAGTGTTAGCGGGATCAGCCCAGATACCTGCTAGCACCTGCGTTTTGCCCCTCCGCCCGACCCAGCCCACCCAAGTGCAGTATCGATCGATCACTGACACTTACAAAACACTAAATGCATAACTGCAGCGTTCGCAGAGTCAGGCCTGATCCCTGCGATTGCTAACAGTTTTTTTGGTAGTATTTTGGTGAACTGGCAAGCACCAGCCCCAGGCAGGGTCAGGTTAGCGCCAGTACCGCTAACACCCACGCACGCAGCATACGCCTCCCTTAGTGGTATAGTATCTGAACGGATCAATATCTGATCCAATCAGATCTATACTAGTATCCCCAGCAGTTTAGGGTTCCCAAAAACGCAGTGTTAGCGGAATCAGCCCAGATACCTGCTAGCACCTGCGTTTTGCCCCTCCGCCCGGCCCAGCCCACCCAAGTGCAGTATCGATCGATCACTGACACTTACAAAACACTAAATGCATAACTGCAGCGTTCGCAGAGTCAGGCCTGATCCCTGCGATCGCTAACAGTTTTTTTGGTAGTATTTTGGTGAACTGGCAAGCACCAGCCCCAGGCAGCGTCAGGTTAGCGCCAGTACCGCTAACACCCACGCACGCACTGTACACCACCCTTAGTGGTATAGTATCTGAACGGATCAATATCTGATCCGATCAGATCTATACTAGCATCCCCAGCAGTTTAGGGTTCTCACAAACGCAGTGTTAGCGGGATCAGCCCAGATACCTGCTAGCACCTGCATTTTGCCCCTCCGCCCGGCCCAGCCCAGCCCACCCAAGTGCAGTATCGATCGATCACTGTCACTTACAAAAGACTAAAACGCATAACTGCAGCGTTTGCAGAGTCAGGCCTGATCCCTGCGATCGCCAACAGATTTTTTGGTAGCGTTTTGGTGAACTGGCAAGCGCCAGCGGCCTAGTACACCCCGGTCGTAGTCAAACCAGCACTGCAGTAACACTTGGTGACGTGGCGAGTCCCATAAGTGCAGTTCAAGCTGGTGAGGTGGCAAGCACAAGTAGTGTCCCGCTGCCACCAAAAAGACAAACACAGGCCTGTCGTGCCCATAGTGCCCTTCCTGCTGCATTCGCCAATCCTAATTGGGAACCCACCGCTTCTGCAGCGCCCGTACTTCCCCCATTCACATCCCCAACCAAATGCAGTCGGCTGCATGAGAGGCATTTTCTTTATGTCCTCCCGAGTACCCCTACCCAGCGAACGCCCCCAAAAAAGATATTGTGTCTGCAGCTAGCGCGGATATAGGCGTGACACCCGCTATTATTGTCCCTCCTGTCCTGACAATCCTGGTCTTTGCATTGATGAATGTTTTGAACGCTACCATGCACTAGTTGAGTATTAGCGTAGGGTACAGCATTGCACAGACTAGGCACACTTTCACAGGGTCTCCCAAGATGCCATCGCATTTTGAGAGACCGGAACCTGGAACCGGTTACCGTTATAAAAGTTAGTTACAAAAAAAGTGTAAAAAAAAAAATATATATATATATATAAAATAAAAAAAAATAGTTGTCGTTTTATTGTTCTCTCTCTCTCTATTCTCTCTATTGTTCTGCTCTTTTTTACTGTATTCTATTCTGCAATGTTTTATTGTTATTATGTTTTATCATGTTTGCTTTTCAGGTATGCAATTTTTTATACTTTACCGTTTACTGTGCTTTATTGTTAACCATTTTTTTGTCTTCAGGTACGCCATTCACAACTTTGAGTGGTTATACCAGAATGATGCCTGCAGGTTTAGGTATCATCTTGGTATCATTCTTTTCAGCCAGCGGTCGGCTTTCATGTAAAAGCAATCCTAGCGGCTAATTAGCCTCTAGACTGCTTTTACAAGCTGTGGGAGGGAATGCCCCCCCCCCACCGTCTTCCGTGTTTTTCTCTGGCTCTCCTGTCTCAACAGGGAACCTGAAAATGCAGCCGGTGATTCAGCCAGCTGACCATGAAGCTGATCAGAGACCAGAGTGGCTCCAAACATCTCTATGGCCTAAGAAACCGGAAGCTACGAGCATTTTATGACTTAGATTTCGCTGGATGTAAATAGCGCCATTGGGAAATTGGGGAAGCATTTTATCACACCGATCTTGGTGTGGTCAGATGCTTTGAGGGCAGAGGAGAGATCTAGGGTCTAATAGACCCCAATTTTTTCAAAAAAGAGTACCTGTCACTACCTATTGCTATCATAGGGGATATTTACATTCCCCGAGATAACAATAAAAATGATTAAAAAAAAATAAAAATGAAAGGAATAGTTTAAAAATAAGATAAAAAAGCAAAAAAATAATAAAGAAAAAAAAAAAAAAAGCACCCCTGTCGCCCCCTGCTCTCGCACTAAGGCGAACGCAAGCGGCGGTCTGTCGTCAAACGTAAACAGCAATTGCACCATGCATGTGAGGTATCACCGCGAAGGTTAGATCGAGGGCAGTAATTTTTGCAGTAGACCTCCTCTGTAAATCTAAAGTGGTAACCTGTAAAGGCTTTTAAAGGCTTTTAAAAATGTATTTATTTTGTTGCCACTGCACGTTTGTGCGCAATTGTAAAGCATGTCATGTTTGGTATCCATGTACTCGGCCTAAGATCATCTTTTTTATTTCATCAAACATTTGGGCAATATAGTGTGTTTTAGTGCATTAAAATTTTAAAAAGTGTGTTTTTTCCCCAAAAAATGCGTTTGAAAAATCGCTGCGCAAATACTGTGTGAAAAAAAAAATGAAACACCCACCATTTTAATCTGTAGGGCATTTGCTTTAAAAAAATATATAATGTTTGGGGGTTCAAAGTAATTTTCTTGCAAAAAAAAAAAACTTTTTCATGTAAACAATAAGTGTCAGAAAGGGCTTTGTCTTCAAGTGGTTAGAAGAGTGGGTGATGTGTGACATAAGCTTCTAAATGTTGTGCATAAAATGCCAGGACAGTTCAAAACCCCCCAAATGACCCCATTTTGGAAAGTAGACACCCCAAGCTATTTGCTGAGAGGCATGTCGAGTCCATGGAATATTTTATATTGAGACACAAGTTGCGGGAAAGAGACAATTTTTTTTTTTTTTGCACAAAATTGTCACTAAATGATATATTGCTCAAACATGCCATGGGAATATGTGAAATTACACCCCAAAATACATTCTGCTGCTTCTCCTGAGTACGGGGATACCACATGTGTGAGACTTTTTGGGAGCCTAGCCGCGTACGGAACCCCGAAAACCAAGCACCGCCTTCAGGCTTTCTAAGGGCGTGAATTTTTGATTTCTCTCTTGACTGCTTATCACAGTTTCGGAGACCATGGAATGCCCAGGTGGCACAAACCCCCCCAAATGACCCCATTTTGGAAAGTAGACACCCCAAGCTATTTGATGAGAGGTATAGTGAGTATTTTGCAGACCTCACTTTTTGTCACAAAGTTTTGAAAATTGAAAAAAGAAAAAAAAAAAGTTTTTTCTTGTCTTTCTTCATTTTCAAAAACAAATGAGAGCTGCAAAATACTCACCATGCCTCTCAGCAAATAGCTTGGGGTGTCTACTTTCCAAAATGGGGTCATTTGGGGGGGTTTTGTGCCACCTGGGCATTCCATGGCCTCCGAAACTGTGATAGGCAGTGAAGAGTGAAATCAAAAATTTTCACCCTTAGAAATCCTGAAGGCGGTGATTGGTTTTCGGGGTCCCGTACACGGCTAGGCTCCCAAAAAGTCCCACACATGTGGTATCCCCGTACTCAGGAGAAGTAGCTAAATGTATTTTGGGGTGCAATTCCACATATGCCCATAGCCTGTGTGAGCAATATATCATTTAGTGACAACTTTGTGCAAAAAAAAAAAAAAAAAATGTGTTACTTTCCCGCAACTTGTGTCAAAATATAAAATATTCCATGGACTCAATATGCCTCTCTGGAAATAGCTTGGGGTGTCTACTTTCCAAAATGGGGTCATTTGGGGGGGGTTTTGTGCCACCTGGGCATTCCATGGCCTCCGAAACTGTGATAGGCAGTAAAGAGTGAAATCATAAATTTACGCCCTTAGAAATCCTGAAGGCGGTGATTGGATTTCGGGGCCCCGTACGCGGCTAGGCTCCCAAAAAGTCCCACACATGTGGTATCCCCATATTCAGGAGAAGCAGCAGAATGTATTTTGGGGTGCAATTCCACATAGGCCCATGGCCTGTGTGAGCAATATATCATTTAGTGACAACTTTTTGTAAATATTTTTTTTTTTTTTTGTCATTATTCAATCACTTGGGACAAAAAAAATAAATATTCAATGGGTTCAACATGCCTCTCAGCAATTTCCTTGGGGTGTCTACTTTCCAAAATGGGGTTATTTGGGGGGGTTTTGTACTGCCCTGCCATTTTAGCACCTCAAGAAATGACATAGGCAGTCATAAACTAAAAGCTGTGTAAATTACAGAAAATGTACCCTAGTTTGTAGACGCTATAACTTTTGCGCAAACCAATAAATATACGCTTATTGACATTTTTTTTACCAAAAACATGTGGCCGAATACATTTTGGCCTAAATGTATGACTAAAATTGAGTTTATTGGATTTTTTTTATAACAAAAAGTAGAAAATATCATTTTTTTTCTAAATTTTCGGTCTTTTTCCATTTATAGCGCAAAAAATAAAACCGCAGAGGTGATCAAATACCATCAAAAGAAAGCTCTATTTGTGGGAAGAAAAGGACGCAAATTTCGTTTGGGTACAGCATTGCATGACCGCGCAATTAGCAGTTAAAGCGACGCAGTGCCAAATTGGAAAAAGACCTCTGGTCCTTAGGCAGCATAATGGTCCGGGGCTCAAGTGGTTAATGATGCTTAAAGTTAAAAAAAAAAAGTGAAATATTCCTTTAAATATCGTACCTGGGGGGTGTCTATAGTATGCCTGTAAAGTGGTGCGTGTTTCCCGTGCTTAGAACAGTCCCTGCACAAAATGTAATTTTTAACCACTTCAGCCCCGGAAGGATTTATCCCCTTCCTGACCAGAGCACTTTTTACAATTTGGCACTGCGTCGCTTTAACTGCTAATTGCGCGGTCATGCAATACTGTAGTCACTAAATGATATATTGCTCACACAGGCCATGGGCATATGTGGAATTGCACCCCAAAATACATTTAGCTGCTTCTCCTGAGTATGGGGATACCACATGTGTGGGACTTTTTGGGAGCCTAACCACGTACGGGGCCCCGAAAACCAATCACCGCCTTCAGGATTTCTAAGGGTGTAAATTTTTGATTTCACTCTTCACTGCCTATCACAGTTTCGGAGGCCATGGAATGCCCAGGTGGCACAACCCCCCCCCCCCCCCAAATGACCCCATTTTGGAAAGTAGACACCCCAAGCTATTTGCTGAGAGGCATGGTGAGTATTTTGTAGCTCTCATTTGTTTTTGAAAATGAAGAAAGACAAGAAAAAAATATTTTTTTTCTTTTTTCAATTTTCAAAACTTTGTGACAAAAAGTGAGGTGTGCAAAATACTCACCATACCTCTCAGCAAATAATTTGGGGTGTCTACTTTCCAAAATAGGGTCATTTGGGGGGGTTTTGGGCCACCTGGGTATTTCATAGCCTCCGAAACTGTGATAGGCAGTGAAGATTGAAATCAAAAATTTATGCCCTTAGAAAGCCTGAAGGCGGTGTTTGGTTTTCGGGGTCCCGTACGCGGCTAGGCTCCCAACAAGTCTCACACATGTGGTATCCCCGTACTCAGGAGAAGCAACAGAATGTATTTTGGCGTGTAATTTAATATATTCCCATGGCATGTTTGAGCAATATATCATTTAGTGACAACTTTGTGCAAAAAAAAAAATTTGTCTTTTTCCCGCAACTTGTGTCACAATAAAAAATATTCCATGGACTCGACATGCCTCTCAGCAAATAGCTTGGGGTGTCTACTTTAAAAAATGGGTTCATTTGGGAGGGTTTTGAACTGTCCTGGCATTTTATGCACAACATTTTGAAGCTTATGTCACACATTACCCACTCTTCTAACCACTTGAAGACAAAGCCCTTTCTGACACTTTTTGTTTACATTAAAAAAATAATTTTTTTTTGCAAGAAAATTACTTTGAACCCCCAAACATTATATATTTTTTAAAGCAAATGCCCTACAGATTAAAATGGTGGGTGTTTCATTTTTTTTTTTCACACAGTATTTGCGTAGCGATTTTTCAAACGCATTTTTTGGGGAAAAAACACACTTTTTTAAATTTTATTGCACTAAAACACACTATATTGCCCAAATGTTTGATGAAATAAAAAAGATGATCTTAGGCCGAGTACATGGATACCAAACATGACATGCTTTAAAATTGCGCATAAACGTGCAGTGGCAACAAAATAAATACATTTTTAAAAGCCTTTAAAAGCCTTTACAGGTTACCACTTTAGATTTACAGAGGAGGTCTACTGCTAAAATTACTACCCTCAATCTGACCTTCGTGATGATACCTCACATGCATGGTGCAATTGCTGTTTAGATTTGACGCCAGACCGACGCTAGCGTTCGCCTTAGCGCGAAAGCAGGTGGGGACAGGGGTGCTTTTTTTTTTTTTTTCCTTTATTATTTTTTTGCTTTTTTATCTTATTTTTAAACTGTTCCTTTCATTTATTTTTTTTAATCATTTTTTTTTGTTATCTCAGGGAATGTAAATATCCACTATGATAGGAATAGGTAGTGACAGGTACTCTTTTTTTAAAAAATTGGGGTCTATTAGACCCTAGATCTCTCCTCTGCCCTCAAAGCATCTGACCACACCAAGATCGGTGTGATAAAATACTTTCCCAATTGCGCTGTTTACATCCGGCGAAATCTAAGTCATGAAATGCTCGTAGCTTCCGGTTTCTTAGGCCATAGAGATGTTTGGAGCCCCTCTGGTCTCTGATCAGCTCTATGGTCAGCTGGCTGAATTACCGGCTGCATTCTCAGGTTCCCTGTTGAGACAGGAGAGCCAGAGAAAAATACGGAAGACGGTGGGGGGGGCATAACCTCCCACTGCTTGTAAAAGCAGTCTAGAGGCTAATTAGCTGCTAGGATTGCTTTTACATGAAAGCCAACCGCTGGCTGAAAAGAATGATACCAAGATGATACCTAAACCTTCTGGTATAACCACTCAAAATCGTGAATAGCGTACCTGAAGACAAAAAAATGGTTAATAATAAAACACAGTAAACGGTAAAGTATAAAAAATTGCATACCTGAAAAGCAAACATGATAGAACATAATAACAATAAAACATTGCAGATTAGAATACAGTAAAAAAGAGCAGAACAATAGGGAGAGAATAGAGAGAGAGAGAACAATGAAACAACAACTATTTTTTTTTTTTTTTATATATTTTTTTGTGTTTTTTTTTTTTTTTTTTACCCTTTTTTTTGTAACTGTAACTGGTTCCAGGTTCGGGTCTCTCAAAATGCGATGGCATCTTGGGAGACCCTGAGAAAGTGTGTCTAGTCTGCAATACTGTACCCTACGCTAATACTCAACTAGTGTATGGTAGCGTTCAAAACATTCACCAATGCAAAGACCAGGATTGTCAGGACAGGAGGGACAATAATAGCGGGTGTCACGCCTATATCCGCGCCCCATAAAGAATGAGGAAGGACATCTGGTTACAAAGGATGGGGAGATGGCAAAGGTATTGAATTTATTCTTCTCCTCAGTCTTCACGAGTGAATCGGGGGGCTTCAGTAACCAAAACTGCAGTGTTTATCCTCATGACACAACACAAGAAGCACCTACAAGGTTAACAGAGGACGGAATTAAAATTAGACTTGAGAAACTTAACATTAATAAATCACCGGGACCAGATGGCTTGCATCCGAGGGTACTTAGGGAACTCAGTCAGGTGATTGCCAGACCGTTGTTCCTAATTTTTACAGACAGTCTATTGACTGGAATGGTACCAGCTGATTGTAGAAAAGCCAATGTAGCACCAATATTTAAAAAGGGCCCAAAAAACATCCCTGGGAATTACAGACCAGTTAGCCTAACATCAATAGTATGTAAACTCTTGGAGGGGATGATAAGGGACTATATACAAGATTTTAGTAATAAGAATGATATCATTAGCAGTAATCAGCATGGATTCATGAAGAATCGTTCTTGCCAAACCAATCTATTAACCTTCTATGAGGAGGTGAGTTGCCATCTAGATAAAGGAAGGCCCGTGTATCTGGATTTTGCAAAAGCATTTGACACAGTTCCCCATAAACGTTTACTGTACAAAATAAGGTGCGTTGGCATGGACCATAGGGTGAGTACATGGATTGAAAACTGGCTACAAGGGCGTGTTCAGAGGGTGGTGATAAATGGGGAGTACTCAGAATGGTCAGGGGTGGGTAGTGGGGTTCCCCAGGGTTTTGTGCTGGGACCAATCCTATTTAATTTGTTCATAAACGACCTGGAGGATGGGATAAACAGTTCAATCTCTGTATTTGCAGACGGTACTAAGCTAAGCAGGGCAATAACTTCTCCGCAGGATGTGGAAATCTTGCAAAAAGACCTGAACAAATTAATGGGGTGAGCGACTACATGGCAAATGAGGTTCAATGTAGAAAAATGCAAAATAATGCATTTGGGTGGCAAAAATATGAATGCAATCTATACACTGGGGGGAGAACCTCTGGGGGAATCTAGGATGGAAAAGGACCTGGGGGTCCTAGTAGATGATAGGCTCAGCAATGGCATGCAATGCCAAGATGCTGCTAATAAAGCAAACAGAATATTGGCATGCATTAAAAGGGGGATCAACTCCAGAGATAAAACGATAATTCTCCCGCTCTACAAGACTCTGGTCCGGCCGCACCTGGAGTATGCTGTCCAGTCCTGGGCACCAGTCCTCAGGAGGGATGTACTGGAAATGGAGCAAGTACAAAGAAGGGCAACAAAGCTAATAAAGGGTCTGGAGGATCTTAGTTATGAGGAAAGGTTGCGAGCACTGAACGTATTCTCTCTGGAGAAGAGACGCTTGAGAGGGGATATGATTTCAATTTACAAATACTGTACTGGTGACCCCACAATAGGGATAAAACTTTTTCACAGAAAAGAGTTTAATAAGACTCGTGGCCACTCATTACAATTAGATGAAAAGAGGTTTAACCTTAAACTACGTAGAGGGTTCTTTACTGTAAGAGCGGCAAGGATGTGGAATTCCCTTCCACAGGCGGTGGTCTCAGCGGGGAACATTGATAGCTTCAAGAAACTATTAGATAATCACCTGAATGACCGCAACATACAGGGATATGTAATGTAATACTGACACATAATCACACACATAGGTTGGACTTGATGGACTTGTGTCTTTTTTCAACCTCACCTACTATGTAACTATGTAACTTGTAGCTTTAGCTGAACACTGTGCAGAGGTCGCACTACACTAACTTGTAGATTTAGCTGAACACTGTGAGCAGGACGCACTACACTAACTTGTAGCTTTAGCTGAACACTGTGCAGAGGTCTCACTACACTAACTTGTAGCTTTAGCTGAACACTGTGCAGAGGTCGCACTACACTAACTTGTAGCTTTAGCTGAACACTGTGAGGAGGACGCACTACCCTAACTTGTAGCTTTAGCTGAACACTGTGCAGAGGTCACACTAAACTAACTTGTAGCTTTAGCTGAACACTGTGAGGAGGACGCACTACACACCCTTTAGCTTTAGCTGAACACTGTGAAGATGTCTCACTACACTAACTTGTAGTTTTAGCTGAACACTGTGAGGAGGACGCACTACACTAACTTGTAGTTTTCTCTGAACACTGTGAGGAGGACACACTACACCAACTTGTAGCTTTAGCTGAACACTGTGAGGAGGACGCACTACACTAACTTGTAGCTTTAGCTGAACACTGTGCAGAGGTCACACTACACTAACTTGTAGTTTTAGCTGAACACTTTGAGGAGGACGCACTACATTAACTTGTAGCTTTAGCTGAACACTGTGCAGAGGTTGCACTACACTAACTTGTAGTTTTAGCTGAACACTGTGCAGAGGTCGCACTACACTAACTTGTAGCTTTAGCTGAACACTGTGAGGAGGACGCACTACCCTAACTTGTAGCTTTAGCTGAACACTGTGCAGAGGTCACACTAAACTAACTTGTAGCTTTAGCTGAACACTGTGAGGAGGACGCACTACACTAACTTGTAGCTTTAGCTGAACACTGTGAAGATGTCTCACTACACTAACTTGTAGTTTTAGCTGAACACTGTGAGGAGGACACACTACACTAACTTGTAGCTTTAGCTGAACACTATGCAGAGGTCGCACTACACTAACTTGTAGTTTTCTCTGAACACTGTGAGGAGGACACACTACACCAACTTGTAGCTTTAGCTGAACACTGTGAGGAGGTCACACTACACTAACTTGTAGTTTTAGCTTAACACTTTGAGGAGGACGCACTACACTAACTTGTAGCTTTAGCTGAACACTGTGCAGAGGTTGCACTACACTAACTTGTAGCTTTAGCTGAACACTGTGCAGAGGTTGCACTACACTAACTTGTAGTTTTAGCTGAACACTGTGAGCAGGACGCACTACACTAACTTGTAGCTTTAGCTGAACACTGTGCAGAGCTCTCACTACACTAACTTGTAGCTTTAGCTGAACACTGTGCAGAGGTCACACTACACTAACTTGTAGTTTTAGCTGAACACTGTGAGCAGGACGCACTACACTAACTTGTAGCTTTAGCTGAACACTGTGCAGAGGTCGCACTACACTAACTTGTAGCTTTAGCTGAACACTGTGAGGAGGACGCACTACCCTAACTTGTAGCTTTAGCTGAACACTGTGCAGAGGTCACACTAAACTAACTTGTAGCTTTAGCTGAACACTGTGAGGAGGACGCACCACCCTAACTTCTAGCTTTAGCTGAACACTGTGCAGAGGTCGCACTGCACTAACTTGTAGTTTTAGCTGAACACTGTGCAGAGGTCACACTAAACTAACTTGTAGCTTTAACTGAACACTGTGAGAAGGACGCACTACACTAACTGTAAATAGTCTAGCTGCCTGACTGTGGTACTAATAGGATCAAAAGGACACCAGCAATTTTCTTCAGGTAGCTGTAAATACTGTAACAAGACAAGCCTGCCTGTCAGTAGGAAGATAACAGGAACAGATCTAGCTAAACTGAATACAAGCTAACGCAAATGATATGACACTGTCTCTCTCTCTCTATGTCTCAGCACACCGGAACACACTACACAGAGCCGCTGAGTAGGCGGCCTTAAATAGTGTGGGGCGTGTTCTAAACCCCCTGAGCCATAATTGGCCAAAGCCACCCTGGCTTTGGCCAAATACAGCTCTCTCTACCGACGGCGCTGTGATTGGCCAAGCATGCGGGTCATAGTGCATGCTTGGCCAATCATCAGCCAGCAATGCACTGCAATGCCGCAGTGAATTATGGGCCGTGACGCGCCACGCGAATTTGGCGCGAACGGCCCATAACGTTCGCAATTCGGCAAACGATCGAACAGCCGATGTTCGAGTCGAACATGGGTTCGACTCGAACGCGAAGCTCATCCCTAGTCCTCACTTACTATGGGCTCCTGAAGAAGGCTTTCATTAAGTTTCCATAGCCTCGAGGATGCATTGTGTCTGTCTGTCAAGTTGTATTTAAAGCGGGGGTCCACCTATCTATCGTTTTTTTTTTTTGAGTTCATTCACAAACTTTTCTTCTCAGCATTACATAATCACATATTGTGTGTAATATGTCCGCCTGTGTCAGATTTCGTCGGAAAGAATAACTTATATTATTCACTGCAGGCGGTTTCCATCTTCATTGTGGGCATTTGAAGCCCACAAGCATTTATTTCCTGGATGTGGTGAATGCTGTGCTCCCAGCATTCACTGCTCGTTCCCGCACATGCTCAGTGGCATCCTGGGAAGCCTGAGACTAGCTCCCAGGAGTCTGGGAGAGGCTAGAAACACGCCTACTCCCACGGGAGGAGAACCAGGAAGTGCAAAGAAGAATAGAAAAATAAAAGGTAATTACGGCGATTTAAATTTTTTTAAACAGCATGTCAGCATCTAGGCAAGGAAGAGAATGCATACAGATATTGTTCAAAATTTGGGTGGAACCCCGCTTTAAAAAAAATTGACGCATGATCTGACCATGTAATTAAACCAATAGAGGCCTCACTTAATGAGTGTAATTATTTATGTGGTACAAAAAAAAAAATACTTGAGTGTACTCTATGTGGTTTAGAAAAGAAAGTATATTCTTTTTTATTCCCTTGGATGGAATAATCGCCATACATCTACCATTCTTGCCTCTGCCATTACTTGGAAAATCCCCTTACTTTAGGTGTCACTGAAGATATTCATGATGAAGTAACTTCTTTGGGTATCAGGGGCACATTTAGATCTCCTCCCATGATCAACTGTCCTTCTTTGAACCTCATGAGTTTTTCTAATATATTTTTAACACAAATATCTTGCTCTGAGTTTGGGGCATAGTATGAAGCCAGCGTCACTGCCTTCCCACTAATGTTTCCCTTTATGAACAAATATCTTCCTTTTACATCTATCATGGAATCTTTATAATTCCAGGCTACTGTACTCAATATCATAATAGATACTCCCTTGGTTTTGTATTCAGCGTTACAAGTCTGGTACACCATAGAATAATCTCTGCTTCTTAACAGAGGAAGGTTATTTTCTCTATAGTGTGTGTGAGGGTGGATTTTTAATCAACGCACCTATGCTAATATGCAGTTTCGCCGAGTGAGGCTGGAAGATCCGGTTTGCAAGTTTTAATTAAATTTAGCTATATGTCTTACTTTGAAAATATATATACATAGGTAGCTGCAAGATACAAGATAACTGAGGTTAGTTGTGCGATGCTGACGCCATATCTGGTCAACGACCCACACCGAAAATTGAGGCTTGATCCGAACGCCGACTTCCTGAAATGGAACAGCGAGCACAGGCTGTAACTGGAACGCTGGATAGACTCAGTGCCAGTCAAAAGGCACAAATAAATGTGAGTGAACAATTTTTTTGATGTTTTTAAGACCAATAAATGTGTGGAATATTGCGCAATGATGGCCGTTTGTTTTTCATAAGCATCTAAGAATGGTATATGGTGGAGGCACATGAAAGAATACTGTATCTAATATGCATAATTCTGATCCATTCATATAGAGGACCAACAAGATTAAGGCATAAAACAGGCTTTTTTATTAACGTTTTCTGATGAGTGCATATTGTGGAAGGTGATGGTAACCCCTGCTAGCGGCCGAAAAAGGGTTAAAAGCGTTTACAAATCGCCGCTACATCGGCGCTTTGCTGACGCTTTGGCGGTGCTGCCCATTGATTTCAATGTGCAGGGGCACTTTAGGAGCGGTGTATACACTGCTCCTACAGAGCCTCAAAGATGCTGCTTTACAGGCGCTTTGCAGGCGCTTTGCAGGCACTGTTTTTAGCGGTACAGCGCCTGTAAAGCAACTCAGTGTGAAAGGGGTCTTAAGGTGACAAAAAACACTGACAGCCATGATATTATTGATATTTTTGTCAAATAGGATTACATAGCAGTACATTTTTGTGCCACTAGATGTCTTCAGTCTGATGGCCAGCATCATTTAACCACTTACAGACCGGAAGATTTTCCCCCTTATCTATATTTCTATATTTATCTATATTAAAATCTATATTTTTTACTTTTTGCTATAATAAATATCCCAACAAATAAATTAAAAAAACAAATTTCTTCATCAGTTTAGGCCAATATGTATTCTTCTACATATTTTTGGTAAAAAAAAATCGCAATAAGCGTATATTGATTGGTTTGCGCAAAAGTAAAAAAAAAGCAAAATCTACAAAATAGGGGATATATTTATGGCATTTTTATTATTATTATTTTTTTTTTTAAATAGCCACTGATTACAGTATAAATGTCACTGGCAGGGAAGGGGTTAACACTAGGGGGCAATCAAGGGGTTAAGTGTGTTCCCTGGGAGTGTTTCTAACTGTATGGGGGCTGGGCTGACTCGAGGAGGAGAGAGATAGCTGTTCCTAATCACTAGGAACAGCAGATCGCTCTCTATTTCTCCTGTCAGAACGGGAATCAGTCTGTTTACATTGATAGATCCCCGTTCTGGCTCTCCTTCCCATGATCTCGAGTGGCCGGCGGATATTGCGGCCACCAGCCACGCACATCGGGTCCCCGCTGAACAGCGGGTGTGCGTGCGCCTGCAACGGCTCCTTGAAGGAGCCAACATACACCTACGGCAATTTGCGGGAACGTGCCGAACATGCTGACCTTGCCGACCGTGACGACGACTGGTGGGCAAGTGGTTAAAATGCAACAGCATCCAAAACCTTTTTTCATTTTAGGACTAGAACACCTGTCAGGTTTTTCATGCAGTCTGTGTCCCCGTTAGAGAGACTCACTCCTTCTGTTAATTATTATTATGAAAGATCGTGGATGTAAAAGAAAATCCCAAATTTTGTCACCAGAAGAAGAATAAAGAAGAAATCTTAACGGGGACACTAGTTCTGATGACCCTTCTGCTGACCAGAGATTTCCCTCACTTTGGAGAGATTTCATCTTACTTATTTCATTTACTGTTATAACAATGGGATAGGAAGTGAAGGGAAATCTCCCTGATGGAACACAGATAGCAAAAAAATTGTCAGGTTAGGTAACCCTCCATTACTCTATTCAAATTTAGAAAAAAAAAAGTTTTAGATTTTTTTTCTATTTTAACCCATTTCCTCTAGGCCTATTTCCTCTTGGATCCACCCCAGCTTGTGAAAGTTGAAGCAGAAAAGTGATGAGCTCATCTTTGATTGGCTCCTTGTATTATGTCTTCCTCTCACAGTCCAGCTCTGTTTTACAGGCGGTCCCTCGGTTACAAACATCTGACTTACAAATGACTCCTACTTATAAGCGGAGGGAGACAACAAGAAGTGAGAGGAAATCTACCCCTAGGAAGGGAAATTCACTTCTTTATGAGCTATTGTGGGAAAAAAGGTGTCTCCACTTAAGCTTTATCACCAATCCTCGTTTCCACAGCAACCCAAAATCTTCTAATTCCAATTGTCTTAGGGACAGAAATTGGAGGTGAAATCTTTTAACAGGGACACAGACAGCGAAACAAATGTTACAGGGGTGTCAACCCTTCCCTATGTTATCCAAAAAGCTGGCTACAGCTACACTTAAAAAATGTACCTGTTCCAACTTACGAACAAATTCAACTGAAGAACAAGCCTACAGTCCCTGTCTTGTTTGTAACCCGGGGACCGCCTGTACAGCGACTGTAAGAGGCTGTTGCCAAATAGCGAATTCAGGTACTTACACTGCTTGTATTTAAAAATAGATTTAGTTATGTAATAATACTGAAAATTTGTTTGTGTCTTTTATGACTTCATAGAGTTCAATGTCCGCCCCCATTATCTGCTATCGCCCATACTCCTACATTCAGAGTTGATCAGGCAAGCATAATTATTTTACAATATTTGATGTTTATTAATGGGATGTATAAATATATGCACAAAGAATACAAATGTACAGTAAATGTAACGTTTATTTATCAATTTTTCAAAAAAGACACAACACTCATGTAATATTTTGTATATTTTGAATTTGATAAAGGCGCCCACCCCATCAGTCCTGAAGAAGCGTTTAAATTTCACAAAACACGTTGACCAACAAGTATGGAGGAACTGTGGACTTGATTCCCCATATCCACATGACATTGCATGTTACTTCCTTCAACGGACTTCTCTATATCATACATACTGCTTGGTTGGATCTGTATCTCCATGCTTGTGATTGGGTACTTTTTGACCTATGGAATGTAGAGGGTGCTATAATGATTTTATGCAACTAATTTTAATAATTTTGTTGTGCCTACAAAGTCTGCCATGTTTTTGAGAAATTAGGGCTCTATTTCTCTTTTTTTTTTCTTTATGTTAATTTGGATGTTGGCAAGGTGAGGGTCCTTTTCATGTAGTTTCATAGAGTTCAGCTTTATCTCAAGACATGCAGGTAAACACACAGATAACAGTATAATGGATCTGTTTTAGCAAAGTATTTGTGTTTCTGTTTATTCGGTTCTGAGATTTACACAGCTCTGCCACACCACAGACAGGCAGGGAAGGAGACCTAGTTTTACGTCTGTTTCCTCCTTCCCCCATCCTGGAACTGTACAGTGAGAAGCAGCACACTGATAAGCTCATCTCTCTGTTTTTCTGCTCTGTCCTCCTATCAGCATGCTTCTTGCACTGCAGCAGAACTGATTGCTGTTTTTTTTTCTCCCCTAATCTGAGCTATGATATAATGCAAGATGCAAGACCTTATTCACACTGGCATTGTCAAACCTGTGTTTATAATTGTTTAGAGGACATTTTTAAAAGCATATAAATGCATGTAATTTTTTTTCAATGCCACCATTCACACAGTGTATTTTCCTGCATTTAAGTTTGGTCAATTTAGATGCATTTAAGAAAAATTGAATTCTGTGCATCCAATTAGACTCTCTAAATACACGTAAACACATGAAAATGTGTCTAACATTCTAGGTTTATACATGCTTAAACATGGCTAAGTTTGCTTTAGTGTCAGAATTGGCCTGGGTGGCAAGGGGTTAATTACCATAAGTAATATACAAATAATTATTATATATTGTTTTTATGGTAATTTACTATATTTTCAAAAACTGTACTCAAGCAGGTGGCTTAACGGACAAATTACTGAAGTTTGAAGTTTTAACTTCAAACGATTAATTTCACAGTAAATAGATAAATAATAAATTATTATGTTAAAACATATAGCATAATAATATATGATTTAGCCTGATTAAAAAAGTACATTTTCAGCAGCAGCAGATTATCATTCTCCCTGTTAATTGTGTGAAAAAAACATGGGATTGTGGGTAAATCTTATACCCGTAAAGCCATGTTTTTTCCTTGTAGTTAAGAGGGCTGGGCTGAAAGGGAGCATTTGTCTTTTAAACTCATGCCCCTTCTATGACACTGCAGTGAGAGGAGAGCCTCCACTGCAGCATTTTTATTGGACAGCTTGGACCATTGGTACTTTACCATTGGTCCAAGGCACCAAGCTGTCCATTAAGCTCAGTGTGTCTGACAAGAAGTCAGAGGCACTGTGAGCTCATCCTCTCTGCTGTAAACAGCGTGTGCCAGCTTGTAATTAAATAGGCCGCTCTGTATGTGTACAGGCTGCACAAGGAGCCCCGTATTTCCGGAACCTTAGAGTGGCAGGAGTCCCAAATTTTGACCATTGATGATGTAGGACGTTGGCTACCTATCCCCCCCCCCCTCCCCCAAAATTTAGGGTCTCTGTGACCCCAGGTTGCCGAGCTACGACCCTCGAAGCTCAATCATTTTTTGTTTTTTTAATGTTCATGGCAGGTGAGGCTCTGCTTCACCTGCCTCCCCTGACTGCATGTCCCTGATGTGCACATCTTAGCCCATGGTGTTTATTGTGTTAGAAATCAGTTCAAATAGTAAATTGTTAAAGCCTGAACATTATCTGTCCGTGAAAACTAAGAAAATAGCCATGATGTGACTTTTTTGATGCTAGAACATCCCATTTCCACATTACACTGCAAGGTGATGAAGTCCCAGTTGATTAAACAAACAGATAGACAAAGCGATATAGAAAAACTGCCACTGCAGTGAGAAAGAATATGTATTTTCATTTGTCCCCATGGTCTAAGTGAAAACATGAGTCTAAAATTTGCCATATATTATAACATTTTTTTTGTTTAGCCTGTAGAATAAAAGAAAACTTAAGCCGCGTACACACGATCGGATTTTCCGACGGGAAATGTTTGATGACAGGCTGTTGGCGGAAAATTCGACCGTTTGTACGCTCCATCAGACAATTGTTGTCGGATTTTCCACGGGCAAATGTTGGATGGCAGGTTTTAAATTTTTCCGCAGACAAATGTCTGTTGCCGGATTTTCCGAGCGTGCGTACACAAGTCCGTCGAACAAAAGTCCAAAGTACAAACACGCATGACGAGCCAGAAGCGGTCAGTCTTGTAAACTAGCGTTTGTAATGGAGAGACGTGGCAAATTATGAAATCTCAAATTGCTTCTTTAACCACTTCAGCCCTGGAAGAATTTACCCCCTTCCCGACCAGAGCACTTTTTTCGATTCGGCACTGCGTCGCTTTAACTGACAATTGCGCGGTCATGTGACGTGGCTCCCACACAGAATTGACGTCCTTTTTTTCCCAAAAATAGAGCTTTCTTTGCGCAAGTTATAGCGTCTACAAAATAGGGGATAGTTTTATGGCATTTTTATTGATAATTTTTTTACTAGTAATGGCGGCGATCAGCAATTTTTAACATGACTGCGACATTATGGAGGACACATCGGACAATTTTGACACATATTTGGGACCATTGGCATTAATACAGTGATCAATGCTAAAAAATTGCATTGATTACTGTAAAAATGTCACTGGCAGTGAAGGGGTTAACCACTAGGCGGCGCTGTAGGGGTTAAGTGTGTCCTAGGGAGTGATTCTAACTGGGGGGGGAGGGGCTGTGTGTGACACTACACTGATCACCGCTCCTGATTACAGGGAGCTATGATCAGTGAGAGTGTCATTAGGCAGAACGGGGAGATGCTTTTTAACATTAGCATCTCCCCATTCTTCCTCACCGTGAGACGATCGTGGGTATCCCCGCGGACATCGAGTCCGCGGGACCCGCGATCACGGTCATGAAATTCCCAGCGGGCACCCGCGCGAGCCGCCTCTTAAAGGGCAAAGTACAGGCACATTAATCTGCCTGTACGTGCCCTTCTGCCACAGTATATCTGTGTGAGGCGGTCAGGAAGCTGCTTTGCTGGTGATACTGATGGAGTTATTGCAAACAAATTTTCAAAGGCTTTTTTTTCTAGTGATATCAAAAATAATATTATTATGCTTTTTTTGGGGGGGGGGGGGCAAGTTACCACAACACCATTATCCCGTAATTTTTAAGATCAAAGATAAAACTATGTTGGTGTCCATTGTCAATTTTACATTGTATTTTTTTAAATGTAACTGCCTACTCCCAAACTGTCATTTGAAGTAAAACAAATAGCCAAGTATTATTCTCCACAATTTTATTTTATTTTATTGTGCATTAAAAAAAGAAAACAAATAAAATTAGACATGCTATCTGCCAATAGAACTTAACCAAAAAGTGCATTCTATGCATCCAAAAATATAGAAAATATAACAAATCAAATCAATATTATTCAACCAAAAAATAAAAGCCTCATGCATGTGTCCTGCTTCTTAATATAGGGGGTCAACAATGCCAAGAGTTGGTGAAAGCAGGGGTCCGTCATCCAGAGATAATTCCGAAAATCATCTGGATTATTCTCCTGGAGCTCCCGCAGCAAAGGCATATGACATAATTGGTCACGATTAATAAAGCAACCAATTTTTGGTCCAAGAAATCCTCCTCCTCCTGTTCCTGGACTGGACTTGGGTCAAAGCAATAACTCCAAGGCCGATAATAAATAACACGTTATCTCCTCAGATTCCGCAACATGTCTAGTTGACGAACGGCCGTTCAGAAACAAACTGAAAAGCATGAAATGAAAAGCGAAAACTGAAAAGCGCGAAATGATAAGTGCGAAATGAAAAGTGCGAATCAACACTCACCAAACTTCTACTAACACAAAATTAGCAGAAGGAGCCCAAAGGGTGGCACTAAAGAGCTGAAAAACCACATAGTACGTCACTCTGTTCATGTTTGTTGGCCGACAATTCCTTGCCATTTGAATGCAAGACAAGACACGCCTTCGGACAAAAGTCAGAGGTTTTGCCTGCGGAAAATCCGATCGTGTGTATGAGGCTTACCAGATTTCAGCATCTGCACAAACGGCATGGATAGACAAATCACCCCTGGTGGGCTATTGTAGTCTGACAGCCACAAGCCCCAGCTGTCAGAATATCAAAGCAGTGCCTGCAGCTGATTGCCTGCAAGTGCTGTTTTGGCTGACAATTTTTGGCCTACCTCCTTCATATGAATCAGACAAAATTCTGATAATGTATTCCCAACTTTAGGTGCTTTTTATGCATCCTATAAGGAATGCATAGCCTTTTCAATGCAAATGTGACAAGTGTTATCACCAATGTTATCAGAGCATTTCCACATATAGTTTGTGGGTATGTATGTACCCGGGGGCAGTCATATTTGCTCATCACAAACACAGACTCCTGCACCCTGTTCTAGCAAATTTCAATATCCTTCAGAATATGGCTCACAGAAGAATGAATAGGAAAGAATAGGCTGTGCACTTCAATGCCAAGTACACACAATGGGATTATCAGATGAATGAACGTCGGTTTTTTTTTTAATTTGCATGCTAGTCTCATATAAAAAACGAAAAGGTTACTAAAGTTACAAAAAATTCTCTGAAGACAGAAAACAACTTCAGAAGTGATGTAATGTGTTGTGTTGTATTGTATTGTAATGTGTTCTTTAGTTTCTTAACATTCATGGTCTTTGTCACTTAATTTTTTTTTCGTACAAATACTATACTAATTACACAAAAATCTGTTCTGTTATTTTATGAGAAATATTTTCATGCTTGTCCCTTCAAATATTACCGTATGAACTGAGTACTAACGATTAGATTATCGAATAATCGCTCCAAAAGCATTTTTTTTCGGCCGATATTCTCGTTGTGTGTCATAAGAAGAGGAGCCATTGCAGACACATTTGGACTAAAGGCTATGCAGTGCTGGGCAGGGATCTACAGGAAACATCACTGTAATATGGAGGAAGGAAAGTGTTTAATACAGCAGATGGCACTCAGAGGGTGGGTGGATTTATTAAAGCACAAGTTCACTAAAAGTACCGCTTTTATGCTTTATCTTTCGATGCAGAATAATGGGGTCTCTTTATAAATGTTTTTACACTTTAAGCCCCCGTTCACATCGGAGCGATTTGACATGTCAAATCTCATGCCAAATTGCAGCCTATTGCAGACAATGGCACCATCCGAATCGGTGCGACGCCGACTTTGCAGCGCGACACTGATTTACAAAAGTAGTTCCTGCACTACTTTTGGCGACTTCGGTGGCGATTTCAATAGACATCTGTGCATGAACCCGCACAGATGTCTTTCAAATCACCCCCAAACTAACAATGAAATGCGGATTTGAAATAGTGCGAGTTCAGCTGAACTCACATAATTTCAGACCCACCTCCAATGTGAACGTACCCTAAATCGCACAATATTAACCTAATTTTCAGATTTTTTTCATTTAGAGGAATATGGAATCCTGGATGAAAGTCAACAGATTCATTAAAAACCATGCACTGTTTATGTGGCTGTCTTACATCAACAGCCTTGAGGAGGAGTTAAGCTTGCCATAAATGGATCAAAGTTCAGCCAGTTCAGGTCCTGGACAAATTTTGATCCATCTTTGGCTGTTCCGGCTAGAGAGAAGCAAATCTAATGTCACGTACACACGGTCGGACTTTCCGGCATACTTGGTCCGGCGGACCAGAGTCCGCCGCACAATCCGACCGTGTGTAGGCTCCGGCTGACTTTTTTCCCAAAAGTCCGCCGTACCTAGATTTAAAGCATGCTCTAAATCTTAGTCCACCGGACTCAGTTCCTGACGGGAAGCCCGTTCGTCTGCATGCGTCTGTATGCTGGTCCGACGGACCATATACGACGCAAGGGCAGAGTACTGCATCTCGCGCTTGCTGCAATAGGAAAAACAAAGTTTCTTATTGCGGCGAGTGCGGGGCATCCCAGGCCCTTAGGTCTGGTATGGGTTTTAAGGGGAACCCCCTACGCCGGAAAAACGGCGTGGGGCCCCCCCTAAAATCCATACCAGACCCCGATCCGAGCACGCAGCCCGGCCGGTCAGGAAAGGGGGTGGGGACGAGCGAGCGCCCCCCCCCTCCTGAACCGTACCAGGCCACATGCCCTCAACATGGGGGGTGGGTGCTGGGACTGTGACGTTTTAGGGGGCGTGGTCACCAGGTGATGTTGACCACGCCCCCTAAAACGTCACAGTCCCAGCATGCCCAGGGACTGTGACGGCATAAGGGGGCGGGGTCTCCGCCTATATAAGTCACAGCGGAGCGCTCAGAAAGCAGTCCAGCCGGAGAGACCATCGTGTCAACATCTGGAGAAGAGAGGAGGGAAGACGCCAAAAAGACAAGAAGCCAGAAGTCCGGGCCTCTGCTGGCAAAAGAGCGGCATGAAGACAGCGGAGGAGTCAGCAGAAGAACTGGAACACCGGGAGAAGAGGCCAGAGAGAGCGTAGAAGAACCAACCGGACGCCGGGAGAAGAGTAACCGGAGGGACCCCCGAAGCCAGAAGAAGACCCTCAAAGCCGGAGGAAGACCCCCCCGGAGCTGTCTAATAAATTATTTTAAAAACCTGTTTAGTGTGTTTTATTATCGACACTTTTTCCCTAGGTAAATGGGTAGGGGTACCATGTACCCCATACTCATTCACATAGGGTGGGGGGCCGGGATCTGGGGGCCCTCTTATTATAGGAAGCTCCCAGATTCCGATAAGCCCCCCAGCCCGCAGACCCCGACAACCAACGGCCAGGGTTGTCGGGAAGAGGTGCCCCCCTTCCCCCAAAGCACCCGCCCCCCCATGTTGAGGGCATGTGGCCTGGTACAGTTCAGGAGGGGGGGAGCTCGCTCGTCCCCACCCCCTTTCCTGACCGGCTGGGCTGCGTGCTCGGATCGGGGTCTGGTATGGATTTTAGGGGGGACCCCGCGCCGTTTTTTCGGCGTAGGGGGTTCCCTTTATAATCCATACCAGACTTAAGGGCCTGGTATGCCCCGCGACGGGGCTTGCAAGGTGTCAATCTCGCCGATAAAAGCGGTGAGATTGACTTCCTTTTCTAGTCCCGTCGTACCCGAGTCACGTTCAAAATGAACGGACTTGTCTGTGTGTGGGCAAGTCCGTTCATTCTGAAAGTCCGCCGTAACTCCGGCGAAAGTCCGTCGGAAAGACGGGCAGACCTAGCCTGCCGGAAAGTCCAGTTGTGTGTAGGCAAGTCCGTCCGTTCAGAAAGTCCGGCGGTAGTCCGCCGGACAGGCCAGCGGGAAGAACGTCGGACCAAGTATGCCGGAAAAAGTCCGCACGTGTGTACACGGCATAAGGTTCACTTTCTCTCAAATGGGAATGTTGGAAAATTCCTGTTTAGTCAGCGCTTGCAGCCAATTGGCTGCAGCACTGATCAGTGTTTTGTGACAGTAGAGGAGTCCAGCTGTCAAAATACAATAGCACAGCAGGGAGAATTTCCCCATCCACCTTGATTGTGTGGATGGGGTAATTTGTTCCTTTTTTTTTTCATCAGCCAGCTGACTAATCAAAAAAAAAAGATCTATGGGCAGCTTTATTGTAGTGGTAATTTTCCATGCCTTTAGCGGCAAATTTTAACACTTGCTGCCATCACTAAAACTGATATGGTGGTGGCAGAATTCTATGAGAAAGCACTGTGCCTAGCACAAAACATGTCAGAATAAAACCCGTTCCTGCTCAGTATTTTAATTAAAGAAAAATATTATTTTGCATCCCAGTGTGGGCATTTCTGTTGCTGATGCAAGTGATTGCTTTGGTTGAGACGAGCCAAGCCAGCACCTGGGATGTGATTGTAAAGCCTGTTCTTGCCTGGAGTGGCATGTGAAATATTTCACAAATTGTCACTTGCCATAATCAAAAAACCTGCATGTTTCTGTAAACTGATGGGGGTTCCACTAACCATGTCCTATGTGATTACTCTTGCTGGTTCAAATAGTTAGTTTGTCCAGAACATGATGTAGGTCATAAGCGATAATTATTAGCTATCCCTTAAGATCAGTGGTGGTCAACTTTCTTAACAGGGGGGCCTCAAGTGTGGCCCCTGACATGCCAAAGAGCCGCACATAAAATTCAGTGAATATTCAGTCTCAGAGACCACAGACATGCGACAGGATATAGTCAAAGACTATGGGTATGATACAAGCAATAGTCAGAGACTGTGGAACTAATGCAAGAGATAATTCAGAGACTACAGGCAAGATATAAGGATGGTTAGAGACTTCAGATATGATACAAGAGATGGTCAGAGACTTCAGACATTATACAAGAAATGATCAGAGATTGTAAGCATGATACGAGAGATGGTCAAAACTGCAGACGTGACACAAAAGATGGCCAGAGACTATAGACATGATGCAAGAGATGGTCATAGACTGTGGACATGATACAAGGGATGGTCAAAGACTGCGGACATCATACAAGAGATGGTCAGAGGCTGCAGACAGAATAAAATACATGGTCAGAGACTGCAAATGTGATTCAAGAGACTGTCAGAGACGATGAAAATGATAAAGAAGTTGTTGGAGACAAGGAAAACACTTCAATAGACAATATTAGACTGGAAACACATTACATATGACTAGGGTCATTGGCTCGAATCCCAACGATGGCCCATACCTTTACGGTGTTTGCATGTGCTCCTTGTGCCTGCATGGAATTCCTCCGGTTACTCTGGTTTCCTACCCACTCCAAAGACATGCTGGTAGGTTAATTGTCTCCTGTCTAATTTGGCCCTAGTATATGTATGAATGTAAGTTAGGGACCTTAGATTGTAAGTTCCTTAAGAGCAGGGACTGATGTGAATGTAGAATATATGTGTAAAGAACTACATACATTGATGACGCTATATAAGTACCTGTAATAAATAAAAAAAAATTACCAACAACTGGCATAGTTTTTTGCACTTTGTGGGTTATTGTCAGCTGCTTGGTATTACTAGAGTTGTTGCAGAAAACAATAGAAAGTGATAGCCATTTATAGCAATTTCTATACAGTATTTTAAGAGAACCATGAATGGAAAGTAAAGGCACCCATTGATTTAAAGAAGTGGTGAGGCAAGAATGCACAGTTCAATCAAGAACTCTCACTGTGTGGCACACAACTAAACACAAACGTTTGACCTGGCCAAGCATTCATGTTTAGTGAGCAGAGAGGGGAGACAAAAGGAGGAAACTGACTCTGATATCCACTATTGGCACAGCTAAGGGAAGAGCAGTACTGATCAGAACAGGATTTCTTACCTGCCCATTTGATTGTTTTTCCCAAGCACTGTTAGTCAGTGGTCATGCGAGACACTTAAAGACATGAGATTGTTGGGCAAAAAATTAAAAAACAAGAGACCAAAAGTGAGCATAAACACAACTCTATTTGGATATATAGAAACAAGAAATCCCAAACATATGCCCATAATCCATTTGCTATTGCTTTGATACAAAGAGTTAGATAGAATGAGTAAATGTTTGCTTTCGAACTTGCACACCTATTCATTAAGTAGATACCCACCCCTCCTCTTTATGGAGTTAAGTTTATTATTAGGGTTTGTGGCTACCAGCAGTCAGATATGAATAGGCCCTAAAAAGCTGAAATGCGGCAAATGCGGCAGAGCAACCATCAGGTTTGGAGTTGTGTGCTGTTTTAATGAATTTGTAACAATTTTCAGGCAAGTTCTGGTATTTTTCTACATTATTCCACAGGTCAGAAGGAGGTTAGCTTCAGCTTGAATGCACCTGAGAGAATCCTAAATGATCTCAGAAGCCTCTCAACCTGATGTCAAATGGATGTCATTAACACAAGCCCAAAGCCCTTCGGAGGGGCCCTTAAATACTGGTAAACTGAGACTTTGGGGAGCAAACTAAAACATAGATGAATGTAGCCCAAATATTACATAAAAACATTTGGGCATCTGCCCCCCATTTATGTGATTGTCACAATTCCCACTTCGTCACCAATGTACGTTCAACCTATAGAATGTATATCTAGTTGGTGATAGAGTCACTTCTCTGCTATTTATACAATTAGTAACAGTAAGCGAATGGTGTGTATAGAGGGCAAATATAAAAATGTAAACCATCTATATATATCAGGGAGCCATCAACCCAGCGATAATAGTTACAATAAGAGGAAGTAGTAGAAAAGGGCATTGAACGATGACCACCTGATATCTCTAACATCAATGGGTATACAAGATGTTAGTATAAAAAAATCATAACTTTATTACAAACTATTAAAAACGAACATATCAAAAAGGGCACTGTATGGCGCATATTAATAAAAACAACAACAAGAATAGGATAGCAGTCAGACATGTGAGTGGAGCTTGCCTACGCATTGCAGGTCGAGACTGCTTTTTCAGGGCTTCAGTCTCTCATCCCCTGACTGATTGCCTAGTATTATCAAACAAATATATACAATGAATACAAACAGATCAACTAGTACATATCCATAAAGCATATTTATGAAAGACCCCTATCTCATGGAGAAGGGAAAAAACGAATTATATATTACTATATACAATACCTCAAAACCTGTCAATATCTATTCGGGCTATGGGGAGACCAATGTAGAAGAACCTTATTTATGCAATTACCAGAAAAACTCTTTAAAGCTGAACTCTGGATTAAGCAAATATTTCTGTGCGCTAATCAGGTGTGAAACTTTATCTCTCTACAGGAGCTTCCTGTAATAAAGACTAGACACTGCTGCTCTCTCTCTCCTTGAGTAGGGTGACAGGTCTTGTATCCGCCCCCTCCTTAGTTTTCTGTAGGCAGCTTGTAGTAGGTGGAGCCTGTTGGGTCCTTCTCAGAACTCTGCTCCCTGTATAGGCTATATATAGCACACTGATTATGTCACTGCTACTTAAAAAAGGTTTGCAAAGGCATTTGTTGGACTCAAAGTGGATTTACTGTATATCGTATCATGCCTATTGAGGAATATATTTAAACAAAAATATTTGTGACCGGAGTTTAGCTTTAAGAGTTTATTTCCATCAACTTACCCTAATGACATCAACAAAAAATAAATAAAAAAATAGACGACTAATTCCGTTTTTCTTTAATGTCCATATATTTTTCATAGTAAAAATATATGTTGGCAAAAAAAAAGTTTTAATTATTAAAAGTGAAAATTTTTCACCCTTGGTAATCTTATTTATAAGGCTACAAATGTGCAATTAATTTACTTAGGCTTTAAACCGAAAACACGCCATTTCCTTTGTGATTGTAGCTGATTTCTTCCTTAACCACAATAAATTATTTAGACAGTTTAATGTCAGATCTCTGTGAGTCACATTTACATATATTAACAAGAAACTTTTACTTACCCAAGATTAAGTGGAATACAGCTAATTAAGAGCTTTTAATTTTCAGAATGTTTGCAATGTCAATACAATTAAAACTTCAGAAAATGTTAACATTTATTGTAACCATAAAACTGTGGTACATCTTTATGGGCTCATTTCTACAATTTGGTCTTCACAGTAATATTAATGAGAAAGTAATTACAAGAATTGCCTAATTTCTTAAAAAAAAAAAAACTCCATTCAATTTAAATACAATGACAAAACCCCACAAATAACTTTTGTTCACTCGTGTCTGCATCTGCATGATTTACAGTATAATTAGTCCTTCAATACAGTGTTAGGTCTCCAGCCCCTTTCCTATCAATCACTTTACAAGGCTTCACATGGGAATTTTCTGCTGTGATGAAAATTGTATTGGAGCAATCTATCAATCTTTTTATATTTTCTCACAGACTAAAGACAAAACCTGTAGGGTGTATAGTTTAAGTGACCTCAGCTGGTCATACTTAGTATACTTTATACATTTAAAATCAGAGTTTCAAAGAAGTTAAAAAATAGACAATATCAATAATGGATGCTACAAACACATCTTGGCATGTGCTGGCCTATTTGAATATAATTAGTATTGTCTATATAAAATAGCCTAGTTGAGAAAAGATGCACCCTCCAACCTCTGACTGAACTCAAGGTGACCCTGGTACTTAGAAGTCACAAGTCATTAGCCACTAGTATGGTGTCTACATTTGCATGTTTGCACTGTGACTGTACTATTGTTAGAAGTACTATAATAATAATGTTATCAACCAGCTGGAAGCTAAAAGCTTGAATATGATCGATGTTCCTATTTAAGACACTTATGTAGGAGACCATTTAAAAATGTTTTCTCATTTTCAAAATTCATACAACTTACAAGAAACACATATTTTTCTAATTGGGTTCAGTTTGAACTTAGTACAAATTGAGCATCGTTTAAATGCCAAGGCCTACCTGAGTATTGTTGCTGACCATGTCCATCCCTTTATGACTACAGTGTACCCATCTTCTGATGGATACTTCCGGCAGGGTAATGCACCATGTCACAAAGCTCAAATCATCTCAATCTGGTTTCTTGAATATGACAATGAGTTCACTGTACTCCAATGGCCTCCACAGTCACCAGATCACAATCCAAAAGAGCACCTTTGGAATGTGGTGGAATGGTATATACGTATCATGCATGAGCAGCTGACAAATCTGGAGCAACTGTGTGATGCTATCATGTCAATATAAAACCAAAATCTCTCAGGAAGGTTTCCAACACCTTGTTGAATCTATACCACAAAGAATTAAGGCAATTCTGAAGGCCAAACGGGGTCCAACCGGGTTCTAGCGAAAAGGTGTACCTAAAAAAGTGGCCGGTGAGTGTATACACAGACACTAATTGCAATTTAAAAAGCCACAGATGTGGAGAATTAACCCTTAATTGCCATTTTACCTGTGTGTGTCACCTTGTGTGTCTGTACCAAGGCCAAACATTCCAGGGTATGTAAAACTTTGATCAGGGCCATTTTGGTGGTTTCTGTTATCATTATAAATAAATGTTTTATATGATCACTATCCTGATAAGAAAAAAGATTTTTGGCACGGTTAGCCATATTTTTAATATTAATAACAACATTTGAAAATTTCTGTCAGGGTATGCAAACTTTTGAGCACAACTGTATAGAGACATTAATTAAAAAAACTGTATACAGGCAAGGTGTCTGTATAGCCATGATATTCTAGATGTTAGTTTTAGTACAAGTGGGCATTTAGAACATGTTCCAGTTTTTATCACTCTATTAGATTAATTTGAATTGCAGTGTGATAAATGCTATTATACTTGTTAAATGTAATTGCCAACCTGCTGTCAGATAAACGTGCTTGAAATTTTAACTGAAAAAAGTTTTGCCAGGCTTTTTTCCCAATGCAGTGAACCACTGTGGTGATCTAAAACATGTTGTGGTGACCCATTTAAACGTAATAGCACCACAATCCAATGCATTTAGGGTTCAAATGCACTACTGTACTGCAGGTTACCGCAATACACTAAATGCGAGTAAAGCCTAAGAGACGTTGTCATTAAAATAATTGCTGCAGGTATAAATACAGTATCTAGAGGTGCCTCCACATACCTGTGAAAACCTCTAATTACGCCTAAATGTGAGGTCATTCTTCCTGGTAGTGTTAGAACTTGTCGCTACCTATACCCTCTTATTTCTACTGGCCAGTCACTATGATGAAACTGCCTCACTGGCTAGTAGGAATGTGCAGGAGTCATAAAGCTTACAACAAGGTAACTAAGACTTGGATTTCCCACCTAAGAATGGGAAATCTAGTAGTGGAGCCATCAGAAATTGGTGGCGGAAACACGTAAGTGTAGTTTTATGATTATGGCAAATGGTCCAATGGGCTTAAATGACAAAGGGCCTGGTGGATATAATTATTCCTTATTGAGTGTGAAAGCAAATTTATAAAAAAAAAGAACCAGACAAGTAGTAACTCATATTCATTAGTGTCTTATGAAACATTTAAAGATTAAATTATTGAGAGGAGATGCTAAAATGCAGATTATATCCTTTACTCTGTATTAAACCCTTTTCACTAGTCCACCTTAGATGTATCTAAGTTTCTACACTGTTCCCTGTACAGTGCTGTTCGGAACTCTACAACCCTTCAAATGCATCACTAAAACTTACTTTTTTTATGTTATTTTTTATTACAAACGCTTTTTATTGAAGGTAATAAAAAGGTACAAACAGAGTTTGGGCAGAGAAAGGGCAAAGACAATCAGGGACGCCCAATATATCAGACATAATACAGTGCCTTGTACAACAATGTATAAAAGGGGAAGAACAAAAAAAGAACAATAAATCAAATATCCTTATATTCTTACATACAGTCGTGAAATATGTAAAATAAAATTAATACAGAGGTTTTGGACAAAATACAGATAGGTAGCTGATCTTGAATATAAAATATGCATCCTGTTAGTAAGTGGACTAGGAAACTCATTTATGATGTAAAACATGCATAGTGTCCATGATAGTGTGGCGTATCCTTTCCATCAGTTTTATTGCTTCCATACATTGTTAAAACTTACCCTTTTAGGCAAACATATAATATACCTTAACTTTGGGATATATCCTCCTGGGCATTGCTTATGATGATTAGGTGACAACTGGGCCATGTATAGTTCTCTTAGAGGTGAAAACAGGGGACACTGACCAACAGAAGACCTCTTTATCACACAGAACGATTTTCCAGCATGCTGGAAAATCTATGAAAAATTGCATGCCAATATTTAATTTTTGTGTGGAAATACTGGCTCAGAGTCCAAATTACGTAGTGGGTCAACAAAGAGTAGATGTCTCTTTATCCAGAGTTTTTTAGAATATATTTGCCCATCAGTGGCCATTCTTCCAATCTCTACTAGGTTACAGACTATTGCCTGATGATTTGTTACTTTGCTTAGGTTGCTTGCCAGCTTATCAGATGCAGAGACCCCAGGTGAAAACCAAGCACTGTTTAGACTTTGTGCCTTGGGGGAGCACATGCCTAAAACTGGTGACCTATAGGGGTAGATTTACTAAAACTGGTGCACTCAGAATCTAGTGCAGCTGTGCATAGTAACCAATCAGCTTCTAACTTCAGCTTGTACAAATTAAGCTTTGGCAATAAAACATTTGAAGCTGATTGGTTTCTAGCCAGAGTTGCACCAGATTTTGCACTCTTCAGTTTTAGTAAATAACTCCAATAGTGTCCATCCTTAGTCCAGCCATAGATATGATTTTTACCAAAAAATCTTTCCTTAAACAGGTAAAATCATTGTAGTTGAACGTACATGTTTGAGCACTAAGCAGATATTCCCACCATCAGCTTTATCTTAAGCACACTTTAGCAATCATTTGGGACTGGTGGGCAAAGGGCGTCAGCAGAGGTTGGAGCATGTCCATAAATATTCAATTTCTTAAAAATCATATTTTTTCAGTGGGGAACCAAATCCTTGACAGTGACCAAATAACCTGTTACAGAGACGCCATGCTCTCTTCATCTTCCATACACAACATAATTAACACAAGCGCTACTGAAATTTGTCGCATTAATAACAATAGAGGTTCAGCGGTATGCAGCCAATTTTACACACACTCTTTTTATAATAACAAAGAATACCCCAAAAGAGTGTACATATACATCATAACCTTTCTATATTTTTATTTTTGGGGAGGGTGACAAATGTTTAATTTAATCACTGAACATCGTCCATAGCAAAATTCTATTGTTGATTTATATTTATTGCAATGTAAGGGTAAATCAGTTTGTTTAATGTTGTTTTGTCTTAGATAATATGCACCTAACTAGCAATGAGCCTTAGCTATGCCTCATGACCTGCAACCCCTGCTGTGCTCTCCAAACCATTAGCAGGCTTTGAGTCCTTTAGATCTCAGTTTGACTTGATGTAGTACCTATTCTCTTTCAGGAAAGAAACATGCTCTTCTATTCATGTGCCCATTTCCACTTTCTGTTGCATTGTCTTGTCCTTCTGTTCCCTGTGTTGTAACCTGGTCACAACTTCTTGACCCTGTGCTCCCTCCCACCCTTTTAGGTAACTCCCTATACAGTAAAGGAAAACTTTTGCTTTTCTTGTATATGGCTTGAAGCAGTGAAACAACTTCCAACTGGGTGGTGGCTTTGGGGCTAATTCATTACAATTGAAAAAAAAAAAAAAGAATGAGCACAGAATTGGAGCTGCTGCCTACAGTGTTCAGTGAGAATTGTATAATTTTTACAAATAAAATTCCAGTTGTGTGGTGTAATGCTGACCACAAACGGCAATGTTCTAGCAAATTTAACCACCAGCTTTTGATCTTAAAACATCTAAAAGTAAAGGTTGTGTATATATATATATATATATATATATATACTAAAAACCGATACGCTAGACTTGTTGGACCCCTTGGTCTGATTTTCTGCCTTTTATGTTTCTATGTTAGTCTTTTGATCATTTAAAAGCTGGTTGAAAGTTATATGAATTGTAAGAAAAGACAAGATGACATTTATATGATATTTCTTTACCATTATATAATAGACCTGTAATCAGAATGGGGACAGACTTTATAAGACCCCTTTCACACTGGGGCGATTTTCAAGCGTTTAAGCACTAAAAATAGCGCCTGTAAAGCGATTGAAAAGCGCCTTTCATGCCTCCCCAGTGTAAAAGCCCGAGTGCTTTCACACTGGGGCAGTGCACTTGCAGAACGGGAAAAAAAAGTCCTGCAAGCAGCATCTTTGGGACAGTGCGGGAGTGGTATGTACAACGCTCCCGCACCGTCCCTTCCCATTGAAATGAATGGGCCACGCTGTTGAAGCGCCTGCAATGCGCTTCAGTAGCGCCACAACACCGGCGCTATTAACCCTTTCTTCGGCCAATAGCGGGGGTTCAAAGCGCCCCGCTAGTGGACAAAAAGCGCCGCTATAACAGCGGTAAAGCACGGATAAAACTAAAGGTGCCAATAGACACAAAAGCAGACCATAGATGAGCCGAAAGTCGTACGAAAATTCTTGTAAATTATCAGGTTGTTGATTTTTTTGCATCAATTGTGTTTCAGCTGTGACATGCGATTTCTGTGCAGCAATCGAAAGTGCCTGATCCAACATGCTGGATCTTTTTTTGGAAAAATTAAACAAGTGTTTTTCAATCGCCAGAATGTTCAGTTTTCTACTCGTCTATGCCTAGCTTAGGCCGGCCATACACGATTTGAATCTCGGCCAGTTCAACAGGATCCAGACGAGGTTGGAACCGTTAACGGGAAGGCTGAATGTACCAAGTTAATTGATCAATCAACTTGGCTACAACCAACCTGCCGGATTCGCTTGCGATTATGACAAGCGGCCACTAGGGATGAGCTTCGTGTTCGAGTCGAACCCATGTTCGACTCGAACATCGGCTGTTCGGTCGTTCGCCGAATTGCGAACGATATGGGCCGTTCGCGCCAAATTCGTGTGGCGCGTCACGGCCCATAATTCACTGCGGCATCGCAGTGCATTGCTTGCTGATGATTGGCCAAGCATGCACTATGACCCGCATGCTTGGCCAATCACATTGCCGCCTTAACAGAGAGCCGTAATTGGCCAAAGCCAAGGAGGCTTTGGCCAATTATGGCTCAGGGGATTTAGTACACGCCCCACACTATATAAGGCCGCCTGCACGGCGGCCCTGTGCAGTGTGTTCCGGTGTGCTTAGAGAGAGAGAGAGAGAGAGACAGTGTCATTTCATTTGAGTTAGCTAGATTAGGCAGGACAGTCAGTCAGTTAGCTGCACTTAAAGTGTATTGTGTATATATATGCATCCCAGGTGTTACATATATATATATATACACTGTATTCAGTTTAGCTAGAACCGTTCCTGTTATCTTGCGTCCTGCTCACAGTGTTCAGCTAGATCCGTTCCTGTTATCTTCCTACTGACAGGCAGGCTTGTCTTGTTACAGTATATAAAGCTACCTGAAGAAAATTACTGGTGTTCTTTTGATCCTATTAGTACCACAGTCAGGCAGCTAGACTATTTACATTTAGTGCAGTGCGTCCTGCTCACAGTGTTCTGCAAAACCTACAAGTTAGTGGGGTGCGTCCTGCTCACAGTGTTCAGCTAGATCCGTTTCTGTTATCTTCTTACTGACAGGCAGGCTTGTCTTGTTACAGTAAATACAGCTACCTGAAGAAAATTGCTGGTGTTCTTTTGATCCTATTGGTACCACAGTCAGGCAGCTAGACTATTTACATTTAGTGCAGTGCGTCCTGCTCACAGTGTTCTGCAAAACCTACAAGTTAGTGGGGGTGCGTCCTGCTCACAGTGTTCAGCTAGATCCGTTTCTGTTATCTTCTTACTGACAGGCAGGCTTGTCTTGTTACAGTAAATACAGCTACCTGAAGAAAATTGCTGGTGTTCTTTTGATCCTATTAGTACCACAGTCAGGCAGCTAGACTATTTACATTTAGTGCAGTGCGTCCTGCTCACAGTGTTCAACTAGATCCGTTCCTGTTATCTTCCTACTGACAGGCAGGCTTGTTTTGTTACAGTATATAAAGCTACCTGAAGAAAATTACTGGTGTTCTTTTTATCCTATTAGTACCACAGTCAGGCAGCTAGACTATTTACAGTTAGTGCAGTGCATCCTGCTCACAGTGTTCTGCAAAACCTACAAGTTAGTGGGGTGCGTCCTGCTCACAGTGTTCAGCTAGATCCGTTTCTGTTATCTTCTTACTGACAGGCAGGCTTGTCTTGTTACAGTAAATAAAGCTACCTGAAGAAAATTGCTGGTGTTCTTTTGATCCTATTAGTACCATAGTCAGGCAGCTAGACTATTTACAGTTAGTGCAGTGCGTCCTGCTCACAGTGTTCTGCTAAACCTACAAGTTAGTGGGGTACGTCCTGCTCACAGTGTTCAGCTAAACCTACAAGTTAGTGGGGTGCGTCCACCTCACAGTGTTCAGCTAAACCTACAAGCTAGTGCGGTGCGTCCTGCTCACAGTGTTCAGCTAGATCCGTTTCTGTTATCTTCTTACTGACAGGCAGGCTTGTCTTGTTACAGTAAATACAGCTACCTGAAGAAAATTGCTGGTGTTCTTTTGATCCTATTAGTACCACAGTCAGGCAGCTAGACTATTTACAGTTAGTGCAGTGCGTCCTGCTCACAGTGTTCAGCTAAACCTACAAGTTAGTGGGGTGCGTCCTGCTCACAGTGTTCAGCTAAAGCTACCTGTAGAAGGTTGGTGGTGTTCTCATACTACAGGCAGGCAGTTGATTTTGCTAGCTGCAGTATCAGTATATATATATATATATATATATATATATATATATATCCCAGCTTAGTGCAGCTACAGGCCATTAGTATGTCTGGAAGGAGAGGCGGACAGTCACAAGCCAATAAGAGAGGGCAAGCAGGCTCTGTGTCTAGTGCTGGTCGTGGAGACGGTGCATCCTCATCAGCACGTGGCCATGGGACACGCTTGGCCTTTTTTTCGGCAGCTGGCCATGTTGAGCAGCAACATGCGGAAGACTTGGTCGAGTGGATGACCAAGCCATCCTCATCCTCCTCATCCTCTCTCACCCATGCCCAGGGTACTTTGTCTGGCAAAGCAGCGGCCTCTTCCCTCGGCTCAATGTCATCAGTGACTCCTTCCCTAGCCCCACCATGTCCTCCTGAGGAGTCCCTCGAACTGTTTGACCACAGTGTTGGGTACATGCTCCAGGAGGATGCCCAGCGTTTGGAAGGCTCTGATGATGATACTGAGCTCGATGAAGGCAGTAACATGAGCATGGACAGAGGGGGTGCCCAAGAAGGACAGCAATCTGGCAGTCATGCTCCCCCTGCTGCAGCATACTGCCAGGTTTGCTCCAGTGATGAGGAGGGAGGGGATGATGAGATCACTGACTCAACGTGGGTGCCTGATAGGAGAGAGGAGGAGGAGGAGGAGGAGGAGGAGGCGGCACATCACCAACGAGGTAGGATGCCCTCCAGGGGCCAGCCTAAGGGCAGCACATTGACTGCATCACACCCCAAAGCTCCACATGTGCAGGGCGCTGCAGTCTCTGCGCGTTATTCAAAAAGTTCTTTGGTGTGGGCCTTTTTTGAGACGAGTGCATCAGATCGCACCGTTGCTATTTGCAACATATGTCTCAAGCCTATCTCACGTGGCCAAAACATCTCCCGCTTGGGTACCACATGCTTGACCAGACATATGTTGACCTGCCATGCAGTTCGTTGGCAAGCGTATCTAAAAGACCCACGCCAAAGAACAAAGAGGACCTCTCCTTGCTCCTCATCAGCTGAGATTTCCAACCCCACTAGACCTTCAGTCCTCTCTGAGACCTGCACTGAGAGGAATGAAGGTGTAGAATTAGGTGTGTCACAGCCAAGTACTTGTGGGCAATCTGCTTTTGGTACACCGACGTCAGATTGTACCAGGCAAATTTCCCTGCCCCAGCTGCTGCACCGCCGAAAGAAGTTTGCTCCCAGCCATCCACATGCCCAGCGGTTGAATGCTAGCTTGGCAAAATTGCTAGCACTTCAAGTGCTGCCTTTTCAGTTGGTAGACTCTGCCCCCTTCCGTGAGTTTGTGGAATGTGCGGTTCCTCAGTGGCAGGTACCCAAACGCCACTTTTTCTCATGGAAGGCGATTCCGGCTCTCTACCAGCATGTGGAAGGCAATGTCCATGCCTCGCTGGACAGGGCGGTCAGCGGTAAGGTGCATATTACCGCTGACTCATGGTCCAGCAGGCATGGACAGGGATGTTACCTAAGTTTCACGGCGCATTGGGTGACTCTGCTGGCAGCTGGGAAGGATGCAGGACAAGGTGCAGTAGTGTTGGAGGTTGTTCCGTCACCACGCCTCCAAAATGCTAATGATTGTGACACACCTCTCTCCTCCACCCCCTCCTCTTCTTCTTCCTCCATGGCCTCTTCCTCGGAACCAGCGGTGCTCCGTAGTCGTTCAAGGGGCTACGCAAGTATGCAGGCCAAAAGATGCCATGCGGTGCTTGAGCTGGTGTGCTTGGGGGACAGGAGCCACACTGGGGCAGAGGTTCTGTCAGCTCTGCAGGGGCAGGTTCAGAGGTGGTTGACGCCACGCCAACTTAAGGCAGGAATGGTGGTTTGCGACAATGGCACCAACCTCCTCTCTGCCCTCCGACAGGGACAAATGACCCATGTGCGCTGTTTGGCTCACGTCCTTAACTTGGTGGTGCAGCGGTTCTTGGGCAGGTACCCGGGCTTACAGGATGTCCTGAGGCAGGCCAGGAAAGTCTGTGTGCATTTCCGCCGGTCATATAATGCCAGTGCTCGGCTGACGGACCTCCAAAAGGAGTTTAACCTGCCCAAGAACCGCCTAATCTGTGACATGCTCACCAGGTGGAACTCAACGTTGGCCAAGCTGCAGCGGCTGCACACGCAGCAGAGGGCCATCAATGAGTACCTGTGCGACTATGGCACCAGGACAGGGTCAGGGGAGCTTGGTTTTTTTTCCCCACACCAGTGGGCCATGATCAGGGATGCATGCACTGTCCTGTCACCATTTGAGGAGGCCATGAGGATGGTGAGCAGTGACAGTGCATGCATCAGTGACACTGTCCCCCTTGTCCACCTATTGGAGCACACGCTGCGTGGAATAATGGACAGGGCACTTGAGGCAGAACAGAGGCAGGAAGAGGAGGACTTCCTTAGCTCTAAAGGCCCCCTTTATCCAGACAGTGTTCCTGCGTGCCCGCCGATCACACAGGAAGAGGACGAGGAGGAGGAGGAGGAACATTGTGTCAGTATGGAGGTGGAGCCTGGCACTCAGCATCAGCAGCAGTCTTTAAGGGATCAGTCCCAAGAAACACATGGACTTGTACGTGGCTGGGAGGAGGTGGCTGCGGACCATGTCATCCTTAGTGACCCAGAGGACCCCGGAGCGAATGCCTCAGCAAACCTACGCTGCATGGCCTCCCTGATCCTGCAAAGCCTGCGTAAGGATCCTCGTATTCGTGGTATCAAGGAGAAGGACCAATACTGGCTGGCAACCCTCCTTGATCCACGTTACAAGGGTAAGGTTGCGGACCTTATCTTGCCATCGCAGAGGGAGCAGAGGATGAAACATCTTCGGGAGGCCTTGCAGAAAGGTCTGTGCAACGCGTTCCCAGAGACTGGGAGGTTACAAACTCCTGTTTCTGGACAACGTGTTGCTGAGGCTTCGGTCAGTCAAAGAAGGAGCGGTGGAGAAGGTGGCCGTCTGACCGATGCGTTCAGACAATTTTTTGGTCCGCAGCCCCAGCAACCATCGCCAGCGTCTGTTTTACATGGTGCAGGAATACCTAGGGGCAAGATCAGTCTTGGACACCTTTCCCACCGAAAATCCTCTGGGTTACTGGGTCTTGAGGATGGATCACTGGCCAGAGCTTGCACAGTATGCAATTGAGCTACTGGCCTGTCCTGCATCCAGCGTTCTTTCGGAACGCACATTCAGTGCTGCTCCTTTCCACTGATGCTTTCCAATCCTTGTTCCACAAAAAAACCCAAATTTTCAAAAAACATTTTTCATTGGGACAAAAAGTGAGGTGAAATCTTCTGAAGAGGAGGAAAGACAGCAAAACAAATGTCACAGGGGTGATAACCCTTCCCTATGTTTTCCAAAAAGCTTAAAAAAGATTTTTTGGCTGGAGCTAAACACAATAAAAATGTACCCGTTCAAAATTACAAAGAGATTCTACTTAACAACAAACCTACAGTCCCTGTCTTGTTTGCACCGCCTGTATACTGCTGTTCAGAGTATATAGGGCCTGGTGGCCCCACACCTTTCCTTATTTTAATTTGGGTGCGGGGTTCCCCTTAGGGCCTGGTAATAGACTGGGGGGTACCCATGACGTTTGTCTCACTGATTTTCATCCATATTGCCATGACCCGACATTACATTAAACCCGCAAGCAGTTTTAAATGAGATTTTTCCTTTAAAAATGACATTTGGTGCAGGGACTGTTCTAAACACGGGAAACACGCGTCACTTTACAGGCATACTATAGACACCCCTCAGGTACGATATTTAAAGGAATATTTCACTTTTTTTTTCACTTTAAGCATTATTAAAATCACTGCTCCTGAAAAAAACGGCCATTTTTAAAAGTTTTTTTTGCATTGATACATGTCCCCTGGGGTAGGACCCGGGTCCCCAAACCCTTTTTAGGACAATACCATGCAAATTAGCCTTTAAAATGAGCACTTTTGATTTCGAACGTTCGAGTCCCATAGACGTCAATGGGGTTCTAACGTTCGTGCGAACTTTCGGTCCGTTCGCAGGTTCTGGTGCGAACCGAACCGGGGGGTGTTCGGCTCATCCCTAGCGGCCACTATAGCAGCTATCAATAATCACTGTCTTTTTTCTGGCGGGGATGGCTTTCCCCACCTGTCCCCCCACCAGGAGAAGACAATTGCTGATTCCCCTGTTAGCACTACCTGTGCTTGCAGAATAGAAATTTGCACCGTTTTTGGTGGGCCTGAAACAACACTTTTTCAGTCTTGATCAGGCATATTGCTCATGTCCATGAGCTATCTGCAGGTACCACCAGCTGAGTTAAATAGTGATGATAAATGTTAAAAAAAATTGTCTGACCCTATTGTTGATCTCTTGATTTGAGGAGCATACATGAGACTAGTGTGCTTCTGCCTCTCTCTGTAAGTAATACATGAACAATTAAGATAGCCATAGATGGATTGAAATTTGGCCGGTTCAGCAGTACCTGGCCAAATTTCGATCTGTCTATGGGCAAGTTGGTTGTACTGAAGTTGATTCATCGATGCTCTTCAGTACAAGCAGCCTGTCGTTTTTTTTCACCCAATCATTGCTGATGGATAAAGCCATTATCAGTGATCATTGTATTCTGCCAGTGGGGAAGGATCTCGGCGCTCCCGAAGCTGCTGGAAGGATTCTTCCATCAACACTGACTGTGTTAATGAGGAAATCAAGAAATTTTCTTTCCTTCAACCTGTGGTTGAAAGAAAGAAAATTACATAATGTATGACCTGCCTTGAGACGACCATTTATATTTAGTGGTGCAAAGGCTAGCAAAGATGCCTGTGCCTGCATGATCCAACCTCCTTTAGGGATTTACTAAAAAGACTGTTTGATTTGCAGGGCATTTTCCCAGACCTTAGTAAATATGGTGAAATGTTACTGCACAAAGATTATCCAATCACATGCAAGTAAAAAAAAAACAGCCTTTTTTGCTTGCACATGATAGGATGATGGAAATCCCAGAACACACACAGGCTGAATGTTGGGTGGCATCAGCCGGTTTAATAGAAGCCGGCCGACATTCAGCTCATGTGTACTGCAGCCGGTCTGACAGGAGCCAGCCATTCGACCAACTTCTTTCGAAGGGGCATGACCAAAAAAGGTCTTCCGACCAACTCCCGAACAGCGCTCTCGGCCAATGGCTGAGAGCACTCACTGGAGGTTCTGGCAGGGGGGCCATCCCCCTGACAGAACACAATAGAACAGCAGGGGAGATAGTTGTACTAACATCGGATTGTTAGTACAGCGGCTCCGACCTGAGCTGTCAGGTTTTTTTCCGTTCAGCCCACTGGGTTGAACGGAAAAAAACTAGCAGTGTATACTAGGGATAAGATCTACAGTGCCTTGAAAAAGTATTTATACCCCTTGAAATTTTCCACATTTTGACATGTTACAACCAAAAACATAAATGTATTTTATTTTATTGCGATTTAATGTGATAGACAAACACAAAGTGGCACATAATTGTAAAGTAGAAGGAAAATGATAAATAGTTTTCTAATTTTTTTACAAATAAATACCGTATGTAAAAAGTGTGGCTTGCATTTGTATTCAGCCCCCGAGTCAATACTTTGTAGAACCACATTTCGCTGCATTTACAGCTGCAATCTTTTTGGGGATGTCTCTATCAGCTTTGCACATCTAGAGAGTGAAATTTTCACCCATTCTTCTTTGCAAAATAGCTCAAGCTCTGTCAGATTGAATGGAGAGCATCAGTAAACAGTAATTTTCAAGTCTTGTCACAGATTCTCAGTTGGATTTAGGTCTGGGCTTTAACTGGGCCATTCTAACACATGAACATACTTTAATCTAAACCATTCCATTGTAGCTCTGGCTGTATGTTTAGGGTTGTTGTCCTGCTGGAAGGTAAACCTCCCCCCAGTCTCAAGTCTTTTGCAGACTCTAATGCCTCGTACACACGGTCGGATTTTCCGACGGAAAATGTGTGATAGGACCTTGTTGTCGGAAATTCCTACCGTGTGTAGGCTCCATCACACATTTTCCATCGGAATTTCCGACACACAAAGTTTGAGAGCAGGCTAAAAAATTTTCAGACAGCAAAATCCGTTGTCGGAAATTCCGATCGTGTGTACATAAATCCGACGCACAAAGTGCCACGCATGCTCAGAATAAATTAAGAGACGAAAGCTATTGGCTACTGCCCCGTTTATAGTCCCGACATACGTGTTTTACGTCACCGCGTTCAGAACGATGGGATTTTCCGACAACTTTGTGTGACCGTGTGTATGCAAGACAAGTTTGAGCCAACATCCGTCGGAAAAAATCCATGGATTTTGTTGTCGGAATGTCCGATCAATGTCCGACCGTGTGTACAGGGCATAACAGGTTTTCTTCTAAGATTGGGAGTAACCTGAGCCTAGAGAGGGGGGGTGCCACAGAAGGACAAGAATCTGGCAGTCATGTTCCCCCAGCTGTAGCATACTGCCAAGTTTGCTCCAGTGACGGGGAGGGAGGGGATGATGAGGTCAGTGATTGCATTTGGATGCCTGAGAGAAGAGAGGAGGAAAGTGAGGAGGAGGAGGCACAATTCCAAGGAGGCAGGATGTCCTCTAGGTGGCAGCCACCCTATTGCATCACACCGCAGAGCTCCGCAGGAGCAGGTCGCTGCTGACTCCCCGCTGACTTTTAAAATTTCCTTGGTGTAGGAACTTTTTTGACACGTGTGCAGCAGATCGCACCGTTGCTGTTTGCAACCTATGTCTGAAGCGTGTCAAGCATGGCCAGAACAGCAGCTGCTTGGGCACCACATACTTGACCAGACATATGACGACCTGCCATGCACTTTGTTGGCAACAGCACTTGAAACAATCACATCATAGAAAAAGGTGGACTTCTACTTCCTCCTCATCTGGGATTTCCAACCCTACTATACCTCCAGTCCTCTCAAAAAACCCCACTGAGAGGAATGAAGGCATAGCAATAGATACCCCAAGTACTTGCAGCCAATCTGCTAGCAGTACAGCACCAATTGATTTTAGCGTGCAAATATTCCTACCCCATTTGCTAATCCGTAAAAAGAAATTCGGTCCCAGCCATCCACATGCTCAGCGTTTAAATTGCTAGCACTGCAACTGCTGTCTTTTCAGCTAGTAGACTCTTTTGTGAATTTGTCGAATGTCCTGTACCTCAGTGGCAGGTTCCAAAATGCCATTTCTTTTCACGGAAGGCCATATAGGCTCTCTACTGGCATGTGGAAGGCAATATTTGAGCCTCGTTGGACAGGTCAGTCAGCAATAAGGTTCATTTTACCGCTGACTCATGGTCCAACAGGCATGGGCAGGGACGTTGCCTTTCCTTCATGGTGCACTGAGTAACTCTGCTGGCAGCTGGGAAGGATGCAGGACAGGGTTCAGTGTTGTTGGAGCTTGTTCTGCCACCACACCTCCAAAATTCTAGTGGTCATTCTGCCATAGCTCTCTCCTCCACCCCCTCCTCTTTTCTTCTTCTATGGCCTCTTCTGCAGATTTGTCCTCTGAACCAGCAGTGCTCCGAAAGCGTTCAAGGGGCTACGCATGCAGTCAGGCTTAAATATGCCATGCTGTGCTTGAGTTGGTCTGCCTATGGGACAGGAGCCACACTGGGGCAAAGATTCTATCAGCTCTGCAGGGGCAGGTTCAGAGGTGGTTGATGCCATGCTAGCTTCAGCCAGGAATGGTTGTATGCGACAATGGCACCAACCTTCTCTCCACCCTCCGACAGAGACACTTGACCCAAGTTCCATGTTTTGCACACATCCTGAATTTGGTGGTGCAGCGGTTCTTGACCAGGTACCCAGGCTTACAAGATCTCCCGAGGCAGGCCAGAAAGGTCTGTGGTCATTTCCAACGGTCATACAATGCCAGTGCTTGGCTGGCTCCCTCAAAGGGAATGCAACCTGCCCACCAACTGCCTCATTTGTGACAAGCCCACCAGATGGAACTCAACGGTGGCAATGCTGCAGCAACTGCACACACAGCAGAGGGCCATCAATGAGTACCTGTGTGAGTATGGCACCAGGACAGGGTCAGGGGAGCTTGGCTTCTTTTTGCCATGCCAGTGGCTACTGATCAAGGATGCATGCACTGTCCTGTCACCATTTGAGGAGGCCACAAGGATGGTGAGCAGTGACAATGCATGCATCAGTGACACTGTCCCTTTAGTCTTCCTGCTGGAGCACAGACTTTGTGGAATCATGGAAAGGGCACTTGAGGCAGAACACCGGGAGGAAGAGGAGGACTTCCTTTCCTCTCAAGGCCCCCTTTATCCAGATAGCATTCCTGTGGGCCAGCCAAACACACAGGAAGAAGATGAGGAGGAGGAGGATTGTATTAGCATGGATGTAAAGGATAACACCCAGCAGCAGTCTTCAAGGGATAGTTTTCAGTTCCCAGAAACCCAAGGAGTTGTACATGGCTGGGAGGAGGTAGTCACGGATAATGTGATCCTTAGTGAACCAGAGGACTCAGAATCGAATGCCTCTGCAAACTTATGCTGCATGTCCTCCCTGATTCTGCAAAGCCTGTGAAAGGACCTTAGGATTCGTGGTATCAAGGAGAGGGGTCATTACTGGCTGGTAACCCTTCTTGATCCACGTTACAAGGCTAAAGTTGCAGAACTCACCCTGCCATCGCAGAGGGAGCAGAGGATGAAACATCTTTCAGGAGGCCTTGAAGAAAGGTTTGTGTAACGCATTTCCAGACCCTGGGAGGTTACCATTTCCTGGTGCTGGTCAACGAGTTGCTGAGGCTTTGTTCAGTCAGAGGAAGAGCTGTGGAGAAGGTGGCCAGCTGACCGATGCCTTTAAACAATTTCTAAGTCCTCAGCGCCAAGGTCTGAGCGGTTCAAGCAACCATCGCCAGCGTCTGCATTATATGGTGCAGGAATATCTAGGGGCAAGAGCAGACTTGGAGACCTTTCCAACAGAGCATCCACTGGGTTACTGGGTCTTGAGGATAGACCACTGGCCAGAACTTGCTCAATATGCAATCGAGCTACTGGCCTGTCCTGCATCCAGCGTGCTTTCTGAACACACATTCAGTGCTGCTGGAGGGTTTGTAACTGATCAAAGAGTGCGCCTGTCCACAGACTCCGTTGATAGGCTCACATTCATAAAAATTAATCAGTCTTGGATCAGCAGCTATCAAGCACCTGATGCTGATGTAATTGATTGAATTTGCTATGGATCTGGGATCCCTTGAAGACTGCCTATGCTGACTATCCTATTCCTCCTCAATCTTGATGATGCCAGCTGCCAACAATATTTTGGTTTAGGGCACCAGCATCACCACCCAAGGCCCAATTTTTCTGCCCGTTTAACAGGGGCATGTAATAAAATTTTTGATATAATATTTCACAGCAGGGCCCGTTCCTGCACCCAACAAGAGTAATTGTGAGGCTTACAGTGTTCTGGCAGCACCAAAACCAAAGGCCCAATTTTATGTCCCTGTTTAACAGGGGCATGTAATTAAATTTTTGATATAATATTTCACAGCAGGGCTCGTTCCTGCGCCCAACAAGAGTATCTGTGAGGGGTTACACTGTTGTGGCACCACCACCCAAGGCCCAGTTTTTCTGCCCCTGTTTAACAGGGGCATGTAATTACAATTTCTGATATACTATTTCACAGCAGGGCCCATTCCTTGAGCCCAACAAGAGTAACTGTGAGGGCTTACAATCTTCTGGCACTATAACCACCAACACCTAAGGCCCAATTTTTCTGCAGAGTATATAGGGCAGGCCATATAGTATATACTGCTGTTCAGAGTTTATAGTGCCTGGGGAACCCCCACGCCATTTTTTTTTACATTTTGGGGTTCCCCTTAATATCCATACCAGACCTGAAGAGCCTGGTATGGATTTTGGGGGGACATTTACGCCTTTTTTTTTTTTTGTATTTTTGGCGCGGGTTTCCCTTAATATTCATACCAGACCCAAAGGGTCTGGTAATGGACTGGGGGGGGGGGGAACCCACGCCGTTTTTTTCAATGATTTTTATCTATATTGCCAGGAACCAACAATACATTACAGCCGCGGGCAGTTTTAAATGACATTTTTTCCTTTAGAAATGTCATTTTGCTGTGGTACTGTAATAAACATGGGAAAGATGCGTTACTTTACAGGCAGACTAAGGAGACCCACCAGGCTCGATATTTAAAGAAATATTTCATTTTTATTGTTCCACTTTAAGCATTAATAAAATCACTGGTCCAGAAAAAACTGACGTTTTTAAAACTTTTTTTTGCATTGATACATGTCCCCTGGGGGAGGAACCGGGTCCTCGAACACTTTTTATGGCAATAACTTGCATATAAGCCTTTAAAATTATCATTTTTGATTTTTCACGTTCGCGTCCCATAGACTTTAACGGTGTTCGCGTGTTCGCACAAATTTTTTGCCTGTTCGCTTGTTCTGCTGCGAATCGAGCCGGGGGGGGGGTGTTCGGCTCATTCCTAATATTTACCCTGTTCTGGTTGTAAAGGCATCCCACTTATGTTAAGTTATACATATCTAAAGCTTTCACATACTGGTTCTGCTCAATAAACAGGGCACCAGGAAAACGCAACACTGCACAATGTACTCCCCAGATTTTTTTTCTAATGGCCAAGATAGGCCAAAGCTATGTATAAAAAAAAAAAGAAGGCAGTCAGGCAGAGGGCAGAGGACTAGTCACCAGTATTGCCTGTTGTCTCCCTACAGATGATCCTCATTAATGACATAGGAACAAAAGTGCATGGGCACACTCACATTCTGTGAAGTATATTGCTATATTTCAGGAAGAATTAAGGACTAAAAGTACCTTTTCATGGTACAGCTTAGGAACAATTAACATTTCTAGACTCCCTAGGTTTCCTATAGCATAGAAATCTTCACATTTTTTTCTACACGTATTCTGCAGCATGTATGCCCCAGGAACAGTTACAAGCCCCCAAAAAATGATGGCATCCTCCTGATGATTGAACACTTTAACACTAGTGTAACCTAGGTCAGTGTGACAAATAGTAAACTGTTGTTTTAATTTGCAATCTGTTACATATATTTGGAAACTATTTTCAGTTTAAGGTGGTATGCATTTTGTAATATACATAGCTGTGCATAATGTTTAAACCTTCTCTGTATATACAGAGGGGTATAATGTTTTCTTTAGCCAATTGAATCAGTGTTCATTTCAGTGTTCAATCATCCGATCAGGTGCAAATTAACTTTTCTTTTTTTGAATCTCACTACATATGACTGAGCATTGAAAGTAAACAGAGATTCACTTGGCTAAGTGAACTGAATCAAACCAATAGTAACCAGCTTTATTCACCACTGAACATAACTTAAATGCTTTCAGGCAGACAAAAAGTTATTTTAAAATATGGCTGCTCTTCTTGTGGTCATACATGTCAATTCAGACAAAAAAATCATGCAGCTGATTTTGAATGTAACATTTTTATTACATAGCCACTTGAATCTAACACATCTCTTGCTAAAAAAAAAATCTGTCAGACAACTGTATTATTAACTGGCAACTAAATACAGCCTGTACTCAATTATCATTTTAATATCATTATTGGTCTTTATTTTATTTATTTTTTTGGACTAAGGCATGTTTAAACTAATTTTAGACAAAATTTTAAAATCACCCTTGACCTCTTCATTCTATCTATATTCTCTTGTCAGTTAAACTGAGATGATTTTGGATTCCTATGCCCACTCCGGGGATCTTCTATGAAATTAGAGTACATATGAAAAGTGACTACACTTGTACATTCAGCAAACAATCCTACAAACCCATTGCATATCTTTGTGTTTTTCTGATGATACAACGGTTTGTTATAGGGCTGATATCCCTGGAGGTTTGGAGGTGGAGGTTTGGCATTGCTGGAAGATTGGTCAAAGCAGTGGAAACTGCAGTTCAGTGTTTCTAAATGTAAAATAATGCACCTAGGGAAAAATACATTTTTGGCAGAGTACAATATTGGGGGGGGTACAGTGCTGGCCAAAACTACAGAGGAAAAGGATTTGGGGTAATTATATGATTGCAAAGTGAGCAAACAGTGTGGCCAGGCAGTGGGAAAAGTGAATAGAATTCTAGGATGCATCACTAGATGGGTCACCCTATTTAGATATTTAGTGAGACCTCATTTAGAATACTGTGTCCAGTTCCGGAGAACTCACTTTCGAAAAGATATTGACACAATAGAACATGTCCAGAGATGGACACAACAGTGGTGAAAGATCTGGGGGATAAAACATATTAGGAGAGACTTCGGGAATGTAATATTTACAGTCTGTGGGGAAAGAAGGGAAAGGGGAGACATGATTGAAATATTTCAAAACATCAAGGGGGTGAATGAGGTTCAGGAAGGCAGTATTTTCAATATAAAGCTATGAAAAAAAAGCTACAAAAATAAATTAATTATAAAAAAAATGAATAAAGACTTGATAGACCACTTGGTCTTTATCTGCTTTCACTCTTCTATGTTTCTATACACTTATGCCCTGTACACACGATAGGATTTTCCAACAACAAATGTTGGATGTGAGTTTGTTGTCGGAAAGTCCGACTGTGTGTATGCTCCATAGAACATTTGTTGTTGGAATTTCTGCCAAAAAATGTTTGAGAGCAGGTTCTCAAATTTTCCAACAACAAAACTTGTTGTCGGAAATTCCGATTGTGTGTACATAAGTCTGACGCACAAAAGTCCACGCATGCTCGGAATCAAGCAGAAGAGCCACACTGGCTATTGAACTTAATTTTTCTCAGCTCGTCATACGTGTTTCCGACAACATTTGTGTGACTGTGTGTATGCAAGACAAGTTTGAGCCAACATCCTTCGGAAAAAAATCCACGGTTTAGTTGTCGGAAAATTCTATCGTGTGTACAGGGCATGAGAGTTACCTTCACTGGAACTAAGGGGCCAAGCCCAACCCCTGAAAAACAACCCCACACCATAATCCCCTCTCCATCAAATGAATTGGACCAGTGCACAAAGCAAGGTCCATAAAGACATGGATGTGCAAGTTTGGGGTGGAGGAACTTGACTGGCCTGCACAGAGTCCTAACCTCTACCTGATAGAACACCTGAGATGAATTAGAGCAGAGATTGCAAGCATGGGATTCTCGACCACATCAGTGCCTGACCTCACAAATGTGCTTCTGGAAGAATGGCCAAAAATGTCAAAAAAGAGTTGAAGCTGCTCTAGCTGCAAAGGGTGGGCCAACTCTATATTGAACCTTACGAACTAAGACTGGGATGCCAGTAAAGTTTATGTGCGTGTAAAGGCAGGTGTCCCAATACTTTTGACAAAATAGTGTATACACATCTCTGCCACACAGCACAGCCATGTCTAAGGCAAAAGACCTGATTTTTCTCTGCTGCAGTTCAGTAACACATTTACAGGTCTGGTTCCTCCCCCAGCCTGTGACTGTACATTAAAAGGTGAAGTAGGAGAATAATAAAGGAAAAGGAGTGTGCAGTCTGAGCTCTGCTATACAGGGACTGTAAGAGGCTTATACAAAGTTAAATTCAGGTACTTATATTGCCTGCATTTCCCGCTTGCCGACCGGCGCACGCCGATGTACGTCGGCAGAGCGGCACGGCTGGGAAAATGGGCATACCTGTATGTCCATTTGAATTTCCCGCCGTGCCCGTGCGTGCGCGTTGCTGGCCGCGGGCGCGAGCGCCGACCGGGAGCTCCGTGAGTCAGGTCGCGGGTCCCGCGGACTCGATCGCCGCAGGGAGACCTGCTATCGCCTCACGGAGCGGATGAACGGGGAGATGCCGTTGTAAACAGCATCTCCCCGTTCTGCCTAGTGACAAGTGTCACTTGATCTGTGCTCCCTGTCATCGGAGCAGAGATCAGTGACGTCAGCCACACAGCCCATCCCCCTACAGTTAGTAATCACTCCCTAGGACACACTTAACCCCTCCCCGCCACCTAGTGGTTAACCCCTTCACTGCCAGTGTCATTTACACAGTAATCAGTGCATTTTTAATCGCACTGATCGCTGTATAAATGACAATGGTCCCAAAAATGTGTCAAAAATGTCCGACATGTCCGCCATAATGTCGCAGTCACAATAAAAATCGCTGATCGCCGCCATTACTAGTAAAAAAAAAATTATTAATAAAAATGCCATAAAACTATCTCCTATTTAGTAAACACTATAACGTTTGCGCAAACCAATTAATAAACGCTTATTGCGATTTTTTTTACCAAAAATATGTAGAAGAATACGATCGGCCTAAACTGAAGAAAAAAAATTTTTTTATATATATTTTTGGGGGATATTTATTATAGCAAAATGTACAAAATAATGCGTTTTTTTCAAAATTGTCGCTATTATTTTGTTTATAGCGCAAAAAATAAAAATCGCAGAGGCGATCAAATACCACCAAAAGAAAGCTGTATTTGTGGGAAAAAAAGGACGGCAATTTTGTTTGGGAGCCACGTCGCACGACCGCGCAATTGTCAGTTAAAGCGACGCAGTGCCGAATCGCAAATAACGCTCTGGTCAGGAAGGGGGTAAATCCTTCCGGGGCTGAAGTGGTTAATACATATATTTATTGATGTCTTCATGAATCCAAATCTGCACTAAAGTGCAGTTTTATGTTGTTTTATAATCAATGCACTGTTAAAAAATGTAATAATAAAAGATCTTTATACAAATGTGTCTTATGTGAAATTGCATGTTTGTTACCGGCAAATAATAGTAATTAGCCTGGAAAATCCATCCTAACCAATCATTTTTCTCCTATTTGTTCATATTAGAACAGCTTTTTTCCCCATACAAGTCAAGGGGAATGCAAAAGCAGCTTAAAGCAGGTTGATGCACCTTAGTTGCACGTCAGAAGGAAATCAACTGCAGGTCAAATGCACGTCCTTAAATTCTGAATGAATTTAGAAGTATCTCAAACTGAAATACAAACAGAAAGACCCTGAAAGCTTGTTGCATTTGCCCATTTACACTAGCCCAAAGCAATTAACCACTTCCTGACCAGCCGCCGCAGTTATACGTCGTAGCTATCCAACGGCTTGCTTTCAGACCACTAGGGGGCGCGCACACCCACGGCGCGTCCACGGCATGCCGCCGGAGCTGATGCGCGTGCCTGGCGATCGCAATGAGCACCGGGCACCCGCGATCGCTCCACACAGAGACAGAACTGAGATCTGTCAATGTAAACAGACATCAGGGGAGAGGAGACTGATCTGTTGTTCATACTAAGTATGAACAAGTCCCATCCCCCACAGTTAGAATCACTCCTTAGGACACACAGTTAACCCCTTGATCGCCCCCTACTGTTAACCCCTTCACTGCCAGTGACATTATTACAGTAATCAGTGCATTTTTATAGCATTGATCACAATATAAATGTCAATGGTCCCAAAAATATGTCAAAAGTGTCCAATCTGTCCCCCACGATGTCGCAGTCCCGATAAAGATTGCAGATCACGGCCATTACTAGTAAAAAAAAAAAAAAACAATAAAAATGCCATAAATATAGCCCCTATTTTGTAGATGCTATAACTTTTGCGCAAACCAATAAATATACCCTTATTGTGATTTTTTTTACCAAAAATATGTAGAAGTATACATATTGGCTTAAACTGAGGAAGAAATTTGTTTTGTTTTTTTTTTAATTTGGGGGATATTTATTATAGCAAAAAGTAAAAAATATTGGGTTTTTTTCAAAATTGTCATTTTTTTGTTTATATCGCAAAAAATAAAAAATCGCGGAGATTATCTATTACCAACAAAAGAAAGCTCTATCTGTGGGGAAAAAAGGACATCAGTTTTGTTTTTTTTTACAAAGTTGCACGCTTGTGCAATTGTCAGTTAAAATGACACAGTGGCAAATCGAAAAAAAATTCCTTGTCATTAAGGGGGCAAATCTTCCGGGGCTGAAGTGGTTAACATGTGCCCTCATAGTTCTGATAATTCAGCCTATCAACAGTCATTGGATAAGTGCAATCGGGATAGAATGACTAATGTCCTAATATGTGATTTTTCCCATATGATGACATTATCGCAAGTCATATCTAGGTTCATATTGTTGCCAATAGACTTTAAAGGAGTTATAAGCACCAACAGACATGGCTCGTTCTACTTATCTCAGGAGAAAACAATTACAACAGGGCAGGATTTTTATTCCTTATTGGTGGCCAGATCTGATGACTGTCGCTGGGCTGCTTAAGGCTGGGTACACACTGACAATATTTTTTTTATTCAGCCAGCGAACTGATGGAAAAAAAAAAGGAAAAAAAAAGGTAGATTCCTGCATCCACCTTGCTTGTGTGCAATTGTACAGAAATGGCCAGTAACTTAGATGCATATTATGCATATTAACTGTATTGGTATTTATGTTGTCCACTCCATAATTCTCATTGGTATTTACTATTGTATTTTCATAACAAATCTCCTAAAAATGCAAACTTAAAGCGGTTTTAAACCTCAGACATGAAATATGAACAAAGCATATCACGCTATAATGTGTACTTGTCTCAATTAAGCGCACTAAGTGACATTTCTGTTTACTGCTTCATTCCTCTGCTATCAGCATAAATCACTTCTGACAAGTTTTCCTGATACCAAGAGAAAAAAGGTGACAGCAGTGGGAGCTCCAACTGATTGACAACCTAAGCTTTGTTCCTGTGTGCTGTGTGAAGGGGGCTTGTCCCTTCCCTCCAATCAGCTCTCAGGCCTCTCCTCGCTGAGCTCTGCTGTATGTAATTTCAGGTCCTTGCCCCCTGTTTTTTGACAGCTCAGACAACCTTTATAAATTCTGCATTTTGAACAGATATAGAGAAGAGAAGACTGCAGATAAACAGGTACAACCTATGCAAGGGGATTTATTTCATCTCTATGTATCACCTGAGGCCAGTTGCTTCAATGGGTATACTTCTGTAAGGCAGCCTTTTTCAACCTTTTCAACATAGAGGAACCCTTGAAATAACTTTCCGGCCCCCTGCTAAAAATTACTATATCTACAACTCAAGATACATTAGTGTGATGGTCAGTGGGAAGAATGATCCTTACACTTGTGGTTATAGGGAAGAATTATCCCCTTACAGATGACTTAAAAGAGAAATGGTGAAGCTGGATCCTATCGCTCTACTACCCCCACCTCACAGCGGCGGTTAAAGTCAATGAGACGAGGTCCAGCTACTTTAACATTTGCAACGTCACGCGGCAAGGCTGCCCCCTGTCTCCGCAGATCTTCATACTCGCACTGGAGCCTTTCCTTTGCAGAATAAGAGCGAACTCTGGCATTATGGATTCTCAAAAGTCTTCTGGGTCCCACAAAGTAGCCGCCTTTGCAGATGACCTAATTTTCTTCCTAACAGACCTACTTACCTCACTCCCAAACCTATTTCACTCCCTACAGGAGTACGGGGCCCTCTCTCTATTTCAAATCAATATATCCAAATCCTCCCTTCTCAACATTACAGTGGGCAGATACACTGTCCGATGTCTGCGCTCGGAGTACCATCTACGCTGGGCGACCAACACTATTACTTATCTGGGAGTCGATATTACTCCCGACCCTTCTGACCTGTTTCAGGAAAAATTCACCCCATTACTCCTACGTCTTAAAACGGACCTCCTCCACTGGCATTCTCTTACTCTAACGTGGTTTGGACGGTGCAATGCCATTAAGATGACCGTCCTGCCCAGGGTATTGTACTTGATACAAGCACTTCCTATTCGCCTCCCCTCTACATTTTTTAAACAAATTGACTCAATGTTTCGTGGCTTTGTCTGGTCACACCGTAGACCGCGTCTCAGACTGCAACTTCTTGACCTTGCAAGGCATAGGGGTGGGTTGGTCTCCTGGATATGAAAGCCTACTAAAGGGCAGCGCATCTCACCAGAGTGGTCGACCGGCATTGCCATGCAGAGGCAAAACAGTGGGTGGCCATGGAACTGGAGGACTCCGATGAAATGGCCAAAAGCTGGCCATGGATCACCACCCCCTTGCCGAGGGAAGTCACCAGCCATCCTACATTAGGCAGCACATTACAGGTGACCAGAGATGCCTTCCGACACTCTTTAATATCCCCAATACCATCCCCTATGGTGCCAGTCTTGGGAAACTCAGACTTTCCACCCGGCCGTATGAATCCCACTTTTAGGCGTCTGACCACAGGTGGATGGCTTTGCATTCATGACTTTCTGGGGCCAGACGGTCAACTCTTAGCAGAAGCAAGGTTGTCTGCTACAGACCCACCCCTGGACTTCTGCAGTGGTCTCCAGTTGCGTAACTTCCTACTCCGGTGCTCGCAGGCTCCGGGTATCTTACACCCGCTCACGGAACTAGAACGAATCTGCCACCGCAGAGAGCCAGTCCACCACTACCTATCTCTAATTTACTCCTCCTTGATTCTACCAGCAGAAGGGTTCACCCCCCCCCCGTTTCTCCTCAAGTGGGAAGCGGATCAAGGAGTCCGATTTCCTGACCCACAGAGGGAGAAGATCCTCCACTTTGCTCAGAAGTCTTCCATAGCTACCAGAGTTCAAGAGACCTGCTATAAGATCATGACCCGATGGTATAAAGTGCCTACTACCCTGCACCGCTTCTTCCCGCAGGTACCCAGTCTATGCTGGTGATGTGGCACAGAGGAGGGAATGATGCTACATATCTTTTGGGATTGCCCCAAAATCAGACCCTTTTGGCTGGGGGTGACACACATGATCAAGCACCTGACTGATGTTACACTGGAGGGGGACCCCGGGGCTTGCTTACTGCACCTCTCAAAGCGACCCATCAAGAAATACAAAGCCTCCCTTACCGTCCAGCTTTTAAATGCATGCATCCCCCTGTGTTGGAGATCGGAGATGCCTCCGGCGATGACCTTGTGGTTTGCCAAGGTGAATGAACTAAGAAACATGGAGGATCTCACTGCTACATTTTACGGTAGGGAGGAGGCCTTTCGGGAGACCTGGAGACCATGGCAACACTACATTTATACTGATGCATACCTCCAGGAGGTTGCACAGCCTGGCTGATCCTTAGGGCTCGGTGTGCTTCCCAGTTGGGGGCACCGCCTTCCTTTCTTTTCCACTCTTTCACCACCCTACCCTGCTACCCTTCCACCTCTCTTCCTCCCAACCCCTCCCCCCCACTCTTCTCCTTCTCCCTCCATCGTGAAGCCCTGCTTCCCTCCTCCCTAGTTCCCCCCCGCTCTCCCTTTCCTAATTTGTACCCAGTCATGGGCTGGTTTAGTGAATATCCTGGTTTGCATCACCCAAGTTTTTACGTCCCATGGCTGGGCCCAGCTGGTTTTAGGGAGGCATGCCTCCCGAACAGTTGTGAGTATGTATATTACTGTATGGCCCTAATGGCTACACTATTTGTACTGGGTTATTAAGGTTACTGTCTGGAAGCCTCCCCGGCAGGGCACGCTTGAACCTCATCACACAGCTAGGTCTCGTCATGTACACTACAGAGTGCATAGCCGGGGGATTCGATATTTTATCTTGCTATGCATAACAGTTAACCCTCTTTGTTTCCCGTTTCTGTTTTTATTATAACCCCTGTTTTTTGTTTATGTCTGTTAAATTGCATCATTCTGAAAATAAATAAAGGAATTACAAAAAAAAAAAAGATAAATGGTGTCAGTGGGAACTTATCTAAGAGGCAGAAATTGCTCATTGCTCAAGGAACCCCTAGCAACCTCTGGAGGAACCCTAGAATTCCATGGAACCCTGATGTAAGTGTTTACAACCACTTTAAGTGTCATACCTCCTTTGGACAGGAATGATATTTCATTCCCTTCCTCCCATTTTGTGAAGTGGCAGTACAACTGTTTACAACGGCAATGACACATCTAAGACAACAGATTTTGGGTGCGACAAAGCAGGTGACTGCAACAGAATTATGAAATGTTAGGCAACATATCATATGCATTTTGGAATCTGTCTTCACTATGGCAGTCAGTTCCATGTACAATGATGTTTGGTATATATGAGCATCATAGTCAAAGCTCAAAAACTGGAAAAGGTGTTGAGGCCTTGCAATCTCTGTAAGCAAGTGAAAAGAATACATCCAACATTATACTGTAGGTAAATGTTCAAATTATAATTTAAAATCTATGCCTTCTGAAAAAATAATATCAGGGTTGATTTAAAATTGGAGAGTGCAAAAATCTGGTGCCGTTCTGTATAGAAACCAATCAGCTTCTGCCGATTGGCCCCATGAACAGCTGCACCAGAAATTGCACTCTTTACTTTTAGCAAATCAACCCCAGTGTCTTTGAAAATCATAAATAACTCTTTATATCAGCTGACTTTTTTCACAAAAGGAAATCATCTCTTAAAACAATTTTTTTTTTTGTATTTCTAAATAAATGTATTATTTGATTTCCCAATGCTTTTGTCATGTATTGAGAATAAACATTTTAGTTCTACTTTTGGACTTCACCAGCAACCATTAAAAATAAAACGTGTACACACAATAATTTATATATCTTTTCAGTTTACTTGAAAAAAATTGACTTTACAACAAATATAAATATGATTTAAAAAACAAGGATTGGCTGTAATTTATTACAAACAATATATTACAAAAAATCATTGTGTGAATTCTTCCTTCCCTTAAAAAAATGGGATCTTTGGCAGTTTGGTGGGCTGACTTTGAGACATCTTGTTCTTTGCCACTTTAACACAGAATAAATTTAGCCAAAAATCTATCTTGGGAAGAATTTGTCCAGTGCCAACACTATGTTTGATGTATCATTGGAAACATAAATTGTATCACATATTGCAATGAAACAAAACGTTAACATTAAATTAATACTGCTGTATATAAAAAATGATCTTTTAAAAATGAACTGCATGTATGGTACAGTTACAAATGCGCTATAAAAATCACAAGGAAATCTTAAATAATACTGTCTGTAATTAAATGAACATGGTTGTATCATGTAGTCTGACAAAGTCTAAATCCAGTAGACAAAGGCAACCACCAACGGCCTACAATTTAGTTTGTAATGGGTGTGTATATTTATTTCCCCCCTTCCTTTCCCACTTCCTCTTAGACATGTGAACTGGGGCTTTAGCTGACCTTTGTTCCAAATCACTAATTTGATGATGTATATAGACTGTTGGTCCTCTAAACACAATTGGATGAAGTTGCTGCCTTGTTTAATGAGGCGAAGTGGCTGGATAGTCATTAATGAGAACAGTCACATGACACACAAGCCCACTTCACAGTTGCAATCATGTGTTTTGTGGTCAGGTGGCATGAAATTACAGAGGTCTCTTTCTCATGCCACTCTTATCTAGGGACAAATTCATTAGTGTTGACTCTCCACAAAATTTCAACTCAGTTGTACATCATAGCAGGTAAAGCTGTTACAGTTCCTATAAATACAGTTTAAAATGTTTCCAATAGTACATTTACTTTTAGTTCATTGTTCTGCATTTACTGGCTACAATTATCTAAATGGAATTTGGCAACATATTCAGAAAATTTGAATGGATATAGTGATGGCTCTGGTGGAAGACTGCTGAAGTAATGAAAGCAAATGCTAGATGGCGTAGATTGAAAATAATTATTCAAATCCTATTTTTTATTTCTGTTTCACCTTTAACATCTGCTAAACTCAGGTCTGAAGGAGTTTTGAACTTGAAGCTAAAAAAAAATAAATAAATCCAATTAATTTGCTCCATGATGTGGAACACCATAGGGCACTCATCTAGGCTGTTTCTGCAGCAGGCCAATCAATCCCTGTGATCTAAGTGAGAGGTAAGGTTTTCTATTTTCATGTTAAAAGTGGCAAACCTCTTTAAAAAAAAAAAAAGATCTGTAGCACTTATAAAGATTGTATATCATTTTCCACACAACTTCACTCTCCATAACATCCTTTCAACAAAAGCCATCATTCAGTATTTTTAATATATTATAGACCAGCTTCTCCAGCTAGATGACTTAAAGTGATTGTAAAGGTTTTTTCTTTTAAAATAAAAAAAAGTTATACTTACCTGCTCTGTGCAATGCTTTTGCACAGAGTAGCACTGATCCTTCCCTTCTGGGGCCCCCCACTGGTGCTCCTCCTGCCTTCCAAGTGCCCCCATAGCAAGCCACTTGCTATGGAAGCACTCATGTTGGCTTAATCCCCAGCTGTGCTGTGTGGCTCGGCCCCATTCCTGGTTCCATTGTCCCTGGATTTGATTGACAACAGCAAGAGCTAATGGAAAGAAGAAAGAAATGGCTGCACCAAGTTTCCCATGGAGGCAGGCCAGGGCTAGCACTCTGCAAGATACTCCAATCAGCCTTATCTTTATATCTTTGTAAGCAAGAGCCAATGGCTCTGGCTGCTCTGACTGAGTCCAAGGGGGAGGGAAAGTGTGAGCAGTGCTGTTGCTCTCAGGAACAGCGCAGGATCGAGATTGGGCTCAGGTAAGTATTTGGGGAGTGTAAGGGGGGAGCTGCATGTAAAAGGTTTTTTTACCTTAATGCAGAGAATGCATTAAGGTAAAAAAACAAAAAAAAAAAAACCTTTAGCCTTTACAACCACTTTAAGGCTCATTTCACAAAGCTTTAACTTTGAAAAGGATAACTAGAGAAGGATCTTTATATTAGTCACGTGACTGTAATTTTAAAATTTCATTGGGCTCAGCTGTGTGAACTGACCCTTTAGTGTTTAGAAGTAAAGAAATAAAATATCCACATGACCAGAATACTAATATTCATCTAACAGAATTTTTAAGGGACTATGATAAGGCAGTGATAGCAAGTATTGATTATTACATTCAATTTTTATGGGAAAGTGATTATTTACATTACAGGTAGTCCCCGAGTTACGAATACCCGAGTTACGAATGACTCCTACTTACGAACGGCCTCAAATGCCTCCACTTGTGCTCCACACTGGTCCTGGATACCTTTCGAGCACATCCGGACACATCCCACAGTGCCGTACTATGCCCCAGATAACATAACAAGCGCCCAGAACATCTCACATCCATGCACAGGTGGCAGTTACACTTACGAACACTTATGAATGCAGTGTTCTGACCGGAAGTTACAGTGTTGCAACTTACGAACAACTTCGACTTACGAACAAACCTACAGTCCTTATTGTGTTTGTGACTCGGGGACTGCCTGTAGTGGTAAACTAATGTTATGCTTGTTGTATTTATGTACAAATGTCTTGTTCTCTGATGCAACATAGGGTTTGATGAATGCATAAAAAAAAAAAAAGTAAATTCCCCAGTGTGCCCTTGTGTCACCTACAGTTTACAATAATAGCAATGGGCCTGATTTACAAAGACCTGAGAAAAGGAAAAGATTTGGTTATAACAACCAGTCAAAGGAGGTCCCAAATCTTTTTTCCCTATCTACAAACCTTCGTTTTTCATTTCCTCCTGTTTTTACAAATCAGTCCCAGGATGATGTCATTGACTGTACTGCATACAATATACCACACTGGAATACATTTTATTGTGCAACACTGCAAATTCATCCCATGGCTTTGTGTATGTTGATCAAATGCTTCCTTTTACTTGGATGTTTGACCTTTCCTTTAAAAACAACCAAAACATTATATTTATGCATTATGTACAAAATAATTGCACTTTTTTTTTTACAATTTACAACTATTAAACAAATTCACTTCTACAGCAATCGTTCACTTATTTAAACATTTACAATGGCTCAGTTCAGCTTTGTACACAGTTTTCGGCTCCAGAATTTCCAGTTTCTATGGCAATGTTCCAGCAGCAGTCTGTATGCACCACACAGGTTTGCAGTCTCTCCTATGTATAAGTAATTGCATTTTATCACACTCCATCTACGTGTCATGTCTGGGTCACACAACTCAGGAAAGCCTTCAAATTACCTGGGAAGATGACTGAAAATCAAGTATTGTCATGAGATGAGTGAGAATGCACAGGCTTTTCCCCTTGTTCAGAGAGTCTTCCTCTCCAGTTCTTAGTGGTTCACATATGAAATGGATCTTCAATCAATTTCATATAGTAACAACTGAAAGTCCGAGATGTTACCATTGTTTGTAAAGTTCGGAGAAAATGTCCATATTGCTAACATAGAAGGTTAAGTGCAGCAGGATATCACCAGGCTTGCAAAGGGCACTGCAACAGAAAAAAAAAGACTTTCAGAAACGACATTTAATTATGATATATTACCCTAATTTAGCAAAATAATTTTATTGCGCTACAAATGAATTTTATGACAGAGCTACTTGGCCATGGAATATGGACATTTACCCTTTACTGTATACACAACTACAGAACGAAGGCCTGTAGGCTTTGAACAGCACAACTATAATATGCACACAAACAGCTTTAAAAGCATTACCAAAATGTAGAATTTACTTTAGGTATAAAACTTTATTGCTTTGGGACTGTGATCTGTAATATTTGCTAATAAAGTCTGTAAGAGATCAAGCAGAGAGAAAAAAAACTGCAAACTTTTAGATTTTTGGTGTATGAAGAACAAACATTGTTAGTAAGATAAGAAGACACACATATAGTATTGCAAACCATTAAGACATGGTATTTAGTGTCTGAATATATAATTGCACTGGGTGATATTGCATTGTATTGTCAATATAGATAAGAAAAATGCGTTTTATCACGGCATCAGAAATTCAGGGATCTACATTTTTAGCTATAATAAAGTCTGCAATGTACATTGGCCTTAAGCTTTTGGTAGTCATCATGAATCTTTCTAAGATTGTACTTGCTAAAATGCTGTTTGTACTGTGTCTGTTTAACACTTAAGGTTGGCGACACCCAATACATGAGTGGTTGCTTTTTATGATAAAGTAATTTAAAAAGCCTAGAGAAATTTATGTTATAAAAATGTTATTTGTAGCAATCAGTCACTCATTTTTGTTGTGTAAAAAATAACACTAAGGCTGATACTGTATATGACCTACAATTGCCATTAGTTATCACTTAATATTTCATGAAACTTTATAGTTAAGTTCCAAATGTGTTCCTTTATGTATTGGGCTTTGTGAACAGTTATAAAAGTGCATTGTTTTCAGGTGAAACAATAGACAGTGATGTGAAAGGGATACTAAAACACAGAGTTCTCCTCTAATAGGCCCCTAGTATAGTCATGTGCTTGGGAGGTCATGATCATAATAGTAGTTGTCAATCAAGAAGAACGACAAAACATTGACTTTAAGTAAATAATATAGTTATCAAGTATTTACAATGGTAATGATCATGTGTTTTTGACTTATATAACAATGCAAGCATTGGATATAAAACCCCACTTCCAGTGGATTTTTTTATTTTTAGTTTTGAATCCATTTGGGGTTAAACTTCTATCAGACTTTTAGTTTAAACTTTTCTCCACACTATTACAAAGTGTTTTGCTGCTCTTGTTGGGAGATATTTATTCTTACATCTCTGTCCCATTGTTCCTAAGATGGGAAGTGAGCGAATCCCCCATTGGGGACACAGAGCACAATAATAATATGACAAATGTTATAAACCATCTCTACTCTATTCCAAACTAAAAAAAAGTTTTGATTGGAGTTGGGATTTACGTTTAAACACTGAAAGGATTTGATGGTTCTTGGGATCAGTTAACAAACATTATTTTGGCCAAATGCCCAAATATAATGGGTGAATAATAAAAGGATGGTTTATTTAATGTTGCCCCTGTCTGGCAGAGCCAGTAATGAAAATGTAATTTCATGTATTCCTCGTCGATTCCTTTTTGCATTTCCCACTCTTTGTAGTCAAGAGAAAAACATTTATCTAACCCCACAAATCATAATCAGTCAGGCAATCAAGCAAATCAAGGCTCCATGGAATACTATTTCCTTGAAAAAGCTTATCAATCCATCTGGTGGGCGCTCAGCCCTAACCAGGCCTGATTAATTATTCATCTTGCCCGAGCTGACTTTGATGCTTGTTGAAACAAGTCCTATAGATGCAGGACATAATTATCTAATCCAAGTACATTAGGATTCAGCCCGTTAAGATGTCACAACTCCCAATAATTACTGCTTCAATGAATGTGTAGCAGCTAAGGCCAAATTAAATTGTCTTCACATTTAAGGTAAAAATAACAGACAACATCTACTTCTATAAACCACCTTCGTAGTCTAGACAACATCAGCTTATTGACATTTTATGCTGTACCTTATTAAGTTTAACTGGGTTGAAAAGTTTTTGACATTCCCTACTCAATGACAAGTACAAGTTACTCTTTACAAGCTATGCCCATCTTCAGCGCAGTCCTTAAATGTCCATGGCAAAGCTATGTATGCCTGCCACCGGCTGCTAATCTGTGAATAATTAGACCAAACAACCTGATGTTTAGCCAATACCAGCAAGCCTATCCCCATATAACAATAGAAAACACAGGAAAACTGTACTAAAATTCCCAATCTCTTCTCATTCCTCTAGTTTGTAGGGGATGATATGTATTCATTTTTTTAATTCTATACCAAAATTGTTATATTGTATCTATATTGCTCAAATTGCAATATGCAAATGAAAATACAAAAACTCAAGGTAAAACAACATTGTCTGTATTCAGTCACCTACAATATTTAATGTTGTAGTTTTTTTTATTGGCAACCGTTTCAGTTACTAAAAAACATAACTAAAACAAAGGTTCCAATACATCCTAGGTATGTCCAAAACTATAAAAAAACAGTCATCAGAAGTTGTGCTTTAATGTGTACTTCAGTTTTGCACAAAAAAAAAAAAACGATTAGCAAGTGCTCAGAAGAATGTAAAACTCATGACCAACTCTATGTGCAACCCACCTGTTTACTGGAAGACATGCTTGATAACGTGCTGATGCTGCCAGTATCTGTGACAACCATGGTTGAGGGAAACCGGGATGTGTGTGAATACTGGGGAGGTTCCTGCTTGTGTGCATACACTATGGACATCAAAAGACACAAGAAGAACAAGGGTGAGCCCATCCATCAAAATACACAGATATCTTCATGAGAAACATCAAAATAATCTCAAACACACTACAGGGTGCAGTATAAAAATAGTAGAAATGTTACCTTCAGTGAGTTAAAATGCTCATTTTTTTAAAGACATTTTAAACAGACTTTAATGCCGCGTACACACGGTCGGACTTTTCGGCTACAAAAGTCCGACAGCCTGTCCGACAGACTTTCGACGGACTTTTGGCGGACTTTCAGCAGACTTTCTAACGAACGAACTTGCCTACATACGATCACACAAAAGTCCGACGGATTTGTACGTGATGACGTACACCGGTCTAAAATAAGGAAGTTGATAGCCAATAGCTGCCCTAGCGTGGGTTTTTGTCCGTCGGACTAGCACACAGACGAGCGGATTTCTGGGTCCGGCGTAGTTACGACGTAAAGATTTGAAGCATGTTTCAAATCTAAAGTTCATCAGATTTGCCACTGGAAAAGTCCGCTGAAAGTCCGGGGAAGCCCACACACGATCAGATTGTCAGCCGTATTTTGTGCCTAGGGCTTCCGTCGGACTTTTGTAGACGAAAAGTCCGACCGTGTGTACGCGGCATAAAAGTTCTTCTGTGTACAGCCATCGGTTCCCTCAAATTGACATGGCCTACTTGAGCTGTCATTTTCTACAAATGCCCCAGGGAGCCTTTCTCTAAAGCAATGTGGTACAGCTGAAGATGAGCCACAACTTGGGTTTTCAACATTTTGAAAAACCCCAGGAAATGTTGGAATCCCTGGCTGTGCATAAAACAGTATAGGGTAAAATGTTTTATTTACTGCCCACATGATCCAACCAATAATTATCAGATTGACAGAATTATTTTTAAAATAAACATTTTTGCACAGAAATAAATCTTGCTAATAAAAGACTCATAGCACAAATGGAAGATCTGTAATGTTTTTTATTTTATTTTTGTTTTATACCTAGGCCACTGGAAATCATTAGCAAACTGATTTGGGAATCTATACAATTCAGCAACTGTTTCTAAAACCTGGTGGTCTTGGGTTTAGGAACTGTTCTCCTCAGATGAAACAAATCTACACACATTCAGGCTAAATGAAAACCCACTATTCACCAAAGAAAAAGTGAGGTTTCCCGAATTATCCAGATTTGGACATTAACTCACTCGTCTTTATCAAAAAAAAAAATATTGTCCGTAAACACTGCTAAAATAAGCACTGTTTATTGAAAAAACTTTTTTCCTAGATCATTATTATTGGTCATTAATTAATAGTTTTTAATCAATAAAAAGTAAATACATGAGAAGAATATTTATCTACTGTATATATGTCAAAAAAGATAGTAACTAATCCTTTGCAACTAAATGGCTCATAAATGTATATTGTGAATATGTGCTCTAGGCCTGACTCAGGTCTTTGAGGTTTTATGTGCAGTTTAGATTAATCCATTGAGGCAATTCACATCTGTTTGCTTTCTTTTAGTGCGTTGATGAAAATAAGACATTTCTGATTTTCTGTGCATTTTCATGTGCTGTCATTCCCAATAAAAGAATGAAAATGTGCTACAACATATGTTTAAGAAAGCGCGGAAAGAAAAAAAAAGAAAGAAAAAAAGACATGGATAGATGTGAACCTGGCCTAACTGACTTTTTGCCATCTGTGTCCCATTGCAGAGATTTCCCTTCATTTCTTATCCCCTAGCCAAGCAGGAAGTGAGAGGAATTCCCTGCAAATTAAGAGAATCCCTTAGGGCCCCCCAGGTCACCAGAACTAGTGTCCCCATTGGAAGATTTCCCCTCTATTACTTTTCTGGGGACAACCCAAAATTTAGGATTTTCATTTACGTTCACTTTCAATGATATTGGTAAACAGGACAAATAGAGAGGGTGAATCTCCTTAATGGGAGCACAGACAGCAATAAAACCTGACAAGCGCTCTAATCTTTCTGCACTCTAATGCAAAACTAAAAGAAAAAAACGTTTTGCCTTTAGTTATACTTTAAATGTGGCCAGTGACATTTTGGGTCACTAAAGGATCGTTGCCTTATTGACATTAAAAATAATCACCAATATTAGTAAGTGAAATTTCTATTTTTCCAGCGTCTTCCTTTTATCTCAGATGCTCTATGCAAATCATTCACTTTTTTATGTCTTTGAAAGGTTATGTAAGTTCAAAAGGAACAAGAATTTGAGACTGAATGTATATATTGTAGATTAATTAATACTCATGATAAATGTGATCTGATATTTGCAAAATATTTAGAGTATATAATTCAAATGGATTGGGCAAATCCATTCCCTCTCTTGCCCAATCCTTTATGGCAGATGCTTTTGATGAAGCCATTTACTATTCTTTGATATACAAAGTGTAGATCATACAAGGCACCCAGAAATAGGTATGATCCAGCTGCCCTTGGGTACCTTAATCACATGATATGTACCTATCATATGTACATTAGTTATTTCCCCCCAAATATTGTTTGTTTCCAATGCATGCAGGGAAATACCGTATAGAAATAACATTGTCACCCAGTACGACCATTTTAGCCAGTTATAGGGACCTTCAGCACATAAATGTCTAGTTACAAGTAAGGATGAGCCGAACACCCCCCCGGTTTGATTCGCACCAGAACATCCGAACAGGCCAAAAAATTTGGCAAGAACACACAACCACCGTTAAAGTCTATGGAACACGAACATAAAAAGCCTAAAGTTTAAAGGCTTATATGAAAGTTATTGTCATAAAAAGTGTTTGGGGACCTGGGTCCTGCCCCAGGGGACATGTATCAATGCAAAAAAAAGTTTAAAAAAAAGGGGGGACCCCTACACCATTTTTTTTTATATGGCGCGGGTTTCCCCTTAATATTCATACCAGACCTGAAGGGCCCGGTATGGATTTTGAGGAAACCTCAAAGCAATTTTAAAAAAAAATTTTGGTTCGGGGTTCCCCTTAATATTCATACCTGACCCAAAGGGCCTGGTAATGGACTGGGGGGGGACCCTATTTTTTCAATGAGTTTTATCTATATTGCAGAGACCCGACAATTCATTACAGCCGCAATCAGTTTTAAATGACAATTTTTCCTTTAGAAATGTCATTTTGCTGCAGTACTGTTCTAAACACGGTAAAAATGCACCACTTTACAGGCATACTATAGACACCCCCCAGGCATGATATTTAAAGGAATATTTCATTTTTATTCTTTCACTTTAAGCATTAAAAAAATCACTGCTCCCGAAAAAACGGCAGTTTAAAAAAAAAAAAATTTAGCATTGATCCATGTCCCCTGGGGCAGGACCCGGGTCCCCAAACACTTTTTATGACAATAACTTGCATATAAGCCTTTAAAATGAGCACTTATGATTTTTCATGTTAGTGTCCCATAGACTTTAACGGTGTTCCGGCGGCTTTCGAATTTGCCCCGAGTACTGCATACTGTTTGGTGTTCGCCCGAACATCCAAACAACCAAAGTTCGGCCTGAACCTATGCTCGGGTCGAACCGTTCGCCCATCCCTAGTTTGCAAGATCACTGTAGATCTCAAACACCACAAGATTGAGAAATAAATATAGGTTATCTCCTGTTTTACATGAACTCCATGCCATAACACTGTATCTCAAATAAGCAAGCACAAAGTAAAATACAAGGCAGATCTAGTACAAATGTTCTGCTCATGAATACAATTCCTAGAAAGGGCAATAACATTGCCTGAGCACAGTACTTACTGTGTGAATTCTGAAGATGAGTCATTGTGGCCATAAATGGTTGTTGTGCCATGTGACCAGAAGATGTTTGCATGATATGTTGCTGATGCGGGCTGTGCAACTGATTTGAAAACTGCACCGACTGTAAAGCTGCTAGGCTTCCGGCAACACTGTTGATGACAGGAACAGTCTGTGCCTGACTAGTGTTCAAATCTGGGGACAAGAATGTCACAGGATTATTAAAATATATTGTTGAAATGAGAATGATTGCAGTCAAATACAACTGCAAATTGTATACATTTCGTATGGGGTATTAAGGCTGCCCTCACACTGCAAGGGTAAAATGCTTGCGGTCGAGGGGGCCACAAAAAGCAGTTTTACTTACCTTTTTTTCCACTCCCGCAGGCTCCCTTTGGGCCGTAAAACTGGTTCTTGCAGCATCTTCTCCCTTATGCTCAGACAGTTGTAAGTCATCTGACATCATCAAGTACAACGCAGTGCATAGAGCCCTGCATTGGACATGAGGATTCTGAGGGACATACTACTGTCTGAGTGTAGAGGAGTAAAGGAGAGTGCCAGGGGAGGATTGGCTATGAACAAGTGCTTTTTTTAGGGAAGCATTTTTCCTTTCTGGAATTGACCTTTGAAGGCCTTGACCTTTCTTATTCCTTATTCTAAAAGGGAGAACATATGTGGTTGTTCTGTTTATCTCAAAGGGAACCAAAAGCGCCTTGACAGGTTATTTATTTATTTATTTTAGGTACTTATATAGCGCCGTCAATTTACGCAGCGCTTTACATATACATTGTACATTCACATCAGTCCCTACCCTCAAGGAGCTTACAACCTAAGGTCCCTAACTCACATTCATACATACTAGGGACAATTTAGACAGCACCCAATTAGCCTACAAGCATGTCTTTGGAGTGTGGGAGGAAACCGGAGTACACGGAGGAAACCCACACAGACACAGGGAGAACATGCAAACTCCATGCAGGTAGTGTCATGGTTGGGATTCGAACCAGCGACCCTTCTTGCTGCTTGGCGAAAGTGCTACCCACTACACCACTGTGTTATCTAATAGACTGTGGCCAGTCAGAAAGATCTAGAACTCCCAAAGAAATGACTAGGGATGAGCTTCAGGTTCAGGTTGAACAACTTCGATCAGTCCATGTATGGGCAGCCTGTCAGGTTTTTCTGATCGATCAGTGCCGCCAGCTATAGCCGGCAACACTGATCATTGTATTCTGATAGTGGGCACAGCTCCCCGCCATCAGAACACAATAACATAGCTGGAGGATTACCTCATCCACATTGAATGTGTGGAAGGGGAATTTGAATTTTTTTTTTTCATTCAACCTGCTGGTTGAATGAAAAAACATGATGAGTATATGGGCTGCCTAAACTACAGTGCCCTTGAAATTTTCCACAACCAAAAAATTTAAATGTATTTTATTGGGATTTTATGTGCTAGACCAGCACAAAGTGGCACATAATGGTGAAGTGGAAGGAAAATGATAAATGGTTGTATAATTTTGTACAAATAAATATGTAAAAACCGTAGCGTACATTTGTATTCAGTCGGCCTGAGTCAATACTTTGTAGAACCACCTTTCACTGCAGTTACAGCTGCAAGTCTTTTTGGGGATGTCTCTACCAGCTTTGCGCATCTAGAGAGGGACATTTTTGCCCATTCTTTTTTGCAAAATAGCTCAAGCTCTGTCAGATTGGATGGAGAGCGTCTGTGAACAGCAAATTTCAAGTCTTGCCAAAGATTTTCAATTGGATTTAGACCCCTTTCACACTGGAGGTGTTTTTCAGGCGCTTAAAGGGGTTGTAAAGGTAAAAGTTTTTTCACCTTAATGCATTCTATGCATTAAGGTGAAAAAACTTCTGACAGAACCGCCGCCCCCAGCCCCCCCGTTTTACTTACCTGACGCCTCGAAAGTCAGCTTCGCGTTCCCGACATCTGTTCCTCCGCTCACCCTGGCCGCTGATTGGCTGCAGTGGATGGATTGAAAGCAGCGCAGCCATTGGCTCGCGCTGCTGTCAATCACATCCGATGACGCGGCGCGCCGGGGGGCGGGGCCGAGTGATACAGCGAGCGGCTATAGCCGCCGGCTGTATCACGGGAGCGCGCCCGCAAGCACTCACCACCGTGCGAGAGAGCTCGCATGAAGGTGGTAAATGCTTGCGGGGAGGAGCTGAGACAGCCGCCGAGGGACCCCAGAAGAGCAGGTTCGGGGCCACTCTGTGCAGAACGAGCTGCACAGTGAAGGTAAGTATGACATGTTTGTTATTTTAAAAAAAAAAAAAAAACACCTTTACAACCCCTTTAAGTGCTAAAAATTTCGCTTGTACAGCACCTGAAAAAAAGCCTCAGCTGCAATCAAGTGCTTTCACACTGGGGCGCTGCACTGGCAAAGGCATCACAAAAAGTCCAGCAAGCAGCTTCTTTGCAGCGCTGTAGGAGCGGTGAATACACCGCTCCTAAAGGGCCCCTGCCCCTTGAAATCAATGGGCAGCCCCGCCCATGTGCCAGCAAAGCGTTGCTGCGGCGGCGTTTAGCGGGCGGTTTTAACCCTTTTTCGCCCGCTAGCGGGGGTTAAAACTGCCCCACTAGCGGCCGAATAGTGCCACTAAAAATAGCAGTGCTTTACTGCCGACGCCCGGGCGCTTTCAGTGTGAAAGGGCTCTTAGGTCTGGACTTTGACTGGGCCATTCTAACACATGCAAATGCTTTGATCTAAACCATTCCACTGTAGCTCTGGCTGTATGTTTAGGGTCGTTGTCCTGCTGGAAGGTGAACCTCCGCCCCAGTATCAAGTCTTTTGCAATCTCTAACAGGTTTTCTTCTAAGATTGCCCTGTATTTGGCTCCATCCATCTTCCCAACAACTCTGACCAGCTTCCCTGTCCTTGCTGAAGAAAAGCATCCAAATAACATGATGCTGCCACCACCATGTTTGACGGTGTGTTCAGGGTAATGTGCAGTGCTAGTTTTCTGCTACACATGGCGTTTTGCTTTTAGGCCAAAAAGTTAAATTTTGGTCTCATTTGACCAGAGCATCTTCTTACACGTTTTCTGTGTACCTCACATGGCTTCTTGCAAACTGCAAATGGGACTTCTTATGGGTTTCTTTCAACAATGGCTTTTTTCTTGCCACTCTACCATAAAGGCCAGTTTGTGGAATGCATGGCTAATAGTTGTCATGTGGAAAGAGCTGTGGATCTCTGCAGCTCCTCCAGAGTTACCATGGGGCTCTTGGCTGCTTCTGTGAAATAATGCTCTCCTTGCCGGCCTGTCAGTTTACATGGACCGCCATGTCTTGGTAGATTTGCAGTTGTGCCATACTCTTTCCGTTTTCGGATGATAGATTGAACAGTTCTCCGTGAGATGTTCAAAGCTTGGGATATTTTTTTAGAACCCAACCCTGCTTTGAACTTCTCCACAACTTTATTCCTGATCTGTCTGGTGTGTTCCTTGGCCTTCATGAGGCCTTCACTAAGGTTCTCTGAGGGCTACACAGAACAGCTGTATTTATACTGAGATTAAATTACACACAGGTGGACTCTATTTACTAAATAGGTGACTTCTGAAGGCAATTGGTTCCACTAGATTTTAGTTAGGGGTATAGGAATAAAGGGGGCTGAATACAAATGCACGCCACACTTTTCACATATTTATTTGTAAAGAAATTTGGAAAATAATTTATCATTTTCCTTCGACTTCACAATTATGTGCCACTTTGTGCTGGTCTATCACATAAAATCCCCAAAAATACATTTACATGTTTGGTTGTAACATGACAAAATGTAGAAAATTTCAAGGGTTATGAATACTTTTTCAAAGCACTGTATATACAAAACACAATCACATGTGAACTGCAAAGCAAAGTTATTGTCATGTAAACATTACAGTAAGAACTCAAAATTTCTTACTGAAAATATTGCATGCTACAGTTACCCTTTAATCAAAATCTCTGAACTAATATATTGCTGCCCATTAACAGGGCAATTTTATATCAACTTTCACCACTTGACACAGCATTAGATCAGAAAAATAATTTAATGGATTCAGATATTTTACCAGCAACAGTTTGTATATTCACTGTATATGTAAAAAGTGGGTAGGTTTCCTTGATCCAGCAGCATTACAAAGCTGGTTAAAAGTTGTTTAAAATTGCCTGTGTTCTGGACATCAGAATTGCACATTACTGCAAGGCCATGCTCACTGACAGACCAATACCAAGCCATACAACCACAGGTTTAAGGTAAGAAAAATGCTTGATTTGACAGGTTTCTCAGCCAGTAGAATACAATGATCACTGCTGTCAGCTTTAACCGCAGTGATCGCACGAAAAAAACCCAACAGGCTGTACTGAAGTCGATCTTTGGTACAACCAGCCTGCCAATAGATGGATTGAAATTTGGACGGTTCCTGCTAAACTGGTGCAATTTCAATCCGTCTATGGCCAGCCTTAGTATGTGAAGGTTTATTTCTCCAACTCAAATATTTCTGAAAACAACATGAAACTGTAAAAAAAATAACGATCTGAGATATATCTAGTCTAACCCCAAGCAAAAGGCAAGTTTGATACAAATCCTCTTGCCAACTTACTTTGCGTTATTGCCATGACTCCAGATATGGGTGCCATGATAAGGTTTTGTGATTGTTGGGAATTGTGATGGACTGAGTGGGACAGACTATGGATATTTGTCAGTGTGCTTACTGGTGGTAGTCCACCTCCTGACACAGATATCTGTAAAAAAAGGAAAAAGGTGTGATTAGAAAAGAACTAATAACAAAAGTTTGTGAAATGCAGGAAACTTTCAATAATGATGAAGTATGAGAGAAATACACAGGGAAAAATATGAATAAGAGAAAAAAAATGTTATTCTTTTTAAATGCCCTGCATTAAATACCATGGTATAACTTAAAAATGTTATTCGCACAACTACAAAATCCTTAAATGCTAAATGCAATGCTTGTATAGCAATGGCTTTTCACGCACAGTCCAATGATGCTTCCTGCCATTATGATTGGGCTGGTCTGAATAAATTGGGCATTTCCTAGAAGGACAGCTTTATAATATTATTAATATGTGCTAAAGCAATACATTTTCACATTTTTAAAGAGTCTTACTTTGCCAGATTTAAAAGCTGCTTTTCTTAACATGTGTATTTTACTAAAAAAGTGTTGTAAAAAATTATTTTGAGAGGGGTAAGAAATACTTGAGTAGGTAGCAGTATACACTACCAAGATGAATGAGTTTGAAAATGTACAATCAAAGAGATCCTATCATCAGACCACTCATTTTAACAAAAATCCTCCCATAAGATAATATGTGCTCTAAATGTATTTATTGTATTTATTGTAAAAGCCTATCTTATGTATACACCCGAGTCTTCCTAAGCCCTGGGAATGGTATTGGGTGTCACCATCTTGGATGTAATGTCAGTGGTCCGAGCAGACTGTCACTTAAGTAAAACTCTAAAGCCTAGTGCACACGATGAGATTATCAGACGAATGATTGTCCATTTTGTTTTTGCATGCTAGACTCCATATCGAAAACAAATAGGTTACTAAATTATGAAAATTTCTCATAAGACATAAGAAAAATGAAGGATGAAGAGGCAGTGCTAAAGAATTGCCTCTTCATTTGCTCAACGTATACATTAGGACACTTAACCCAGAAATGCGTAGAGTGGGCTCAAGGATACGTCATCATGTGACTAGATTTAGGACTACTCATCATCTACAGTGATGAAAATAAGCATGGTGACTATAGTACTATAACAAAGACCAGGTGTTCACATGCTTGTAACATCAGTGTCTTAATGTCTACGTCGAACCAGGTTCATTTAAAGTGTTAATAATTTTGTTTTTACTGAGTCCATATATATTTTTTTGAATACTACTACTACCAAAAAAATATACACATTGGGGTTCATTTACTAAAGGCAAATCCACTTTGCACTACAAGTGCACTGCAAGTGCACTTGGAAGTGCAGTCGTTGTAGATCTGAGAGGGACATGCAAGGAAAATAAAAAACAGCATTTTTGCTTGTACATGATTGGATGATAAAATCAGCAGAGCTTCCCCTCATTTCAGATCTTTCCCTCAGACCTACAGCGACTGCATTTCCAAGTGCACTTCCAGAGAGGATTTGCCTTTAGTAAATCAACCCAAATGAGTATTTCAATGTTGATACCCTGACCCAATTACCTAAGCAAAAAACCCATTCATACAATCAGATTTATTCTGTTAATTTTTAGAATAGATAATTATTTAGCTGAATGTTAGCAGCATCAATGTCAACTTGGGAAAGCTTGCATATTTTTGGAAGAAGAGGAGAAGGAGCATGGGCCTGAAAATTAATAAGACCTTTGGATTAATCCACATAATGTTTAAATAAAATGAACAGTGGGGAGTGGAGGGGAACATTTTAAATTTATGGATCCTCCCTACCAGTGCTGAAGGGTATACAGACTGCTTTTGGCATGGCGAGAGTTCTGCATGCACATAGCCCTTCAGCAGTGGGAATACTATTCTATATGTTCATTGTGATAGTATCTGTACTACTATCTGTACTGTACTATTTGTTAGAAATCTTTGACATTGGGATGTAAAATTAAGTGGTAGTGTCAAGAATGGATGCAGGCAAAAGTTGTTGTTTTTTCTGTCCATAAACTATTTCTAAACAATTTAAAATTTTTACATGCATTAGGAAAATTGGTAAAAGTGCAAAAAAACTGTGAATAGCCTCGGAAATTAACCAGTTGTTATATACGTTTACCTGACTCATAGCAACTTTACTCACGTTGCTGCGGGTTTTACTAAATATATTTTAATTTAACTTGATGTCCGCTATCGCGGTGTACAGAGGCAGAACGGGGAACTGCCTATGTAAACAAGGCGATTCCCCGTTCTGCCTAATGACATGTCAGAGATTTTTTGTTCCCAGTAATCGGGAATAACAATCTCTCTCGATCTCTCCCAGTGAGCCAACCCCCCTTACAGTTAGAACACAATCAGGGAACACACTTAACCCCTTGATCGCCCCCTAGAGTTAACCCCTTCCCTGCCAGTGTCATTTTTACATTGATCGGTGCATTTTTTAAGCACTGATCAATGTAACAATGTCACTGGTCCCCAAAAAGTGTCATTTGGGGCAATGTAGCAGTCCCACTAAAAATTGCAGATTGTCGCCATTACCAGTAAAAACGATTAAAAAAAAAAGTCCCTAAATCTATCTCGTAGTTTGTAGACGTGATAACTTTTGCGCAAACCAATCAATATAACCTATTGCCATTTTTTTTACCAAAAATATGTAGAAGAATATATATCGGCCTAAACTGATGAATAAATGTTTTTTTATATATTTTTTTGGGATATGTAATAAAGCAGAAAGTAAAAAATGTTTTATTTTTTTTCAAAATTGTCAGCCTTTTTTTGTTTATAGCACAAAAAATAAAAACTGTAGAAGCGATCAAATACCACTAAAAGAAAGCTCTATTTGTGGGTAAAAAAGGATGTAAATTTTGTTTGGGCACAACGTTGCAGGACTGCGCAATTGTCAGTTAAATCGGCGCAGTGCTGTATCGCAAAAAATGGCCCGGTCATTAAGGGGGCAAATGCTTCCGGGGCTGCAGTGGTTAAAATATCATACAAGATTAGTCATGCACTGTACATGGCAACAAATACCACTGTTACATTATATACCTGCCTTGATATTAACTGTTAAAAGGGAAAATAAAGTGTTAAGGCACGGCAAGGTGATTATCTCATTAATGACACATTTGACACCTCTCTACTGATTACTAACACCCTGTGAAATAAAGTAGCCAATGACTGAGATAGAAAAGGGAAAGTATTTTGCCTCAAGTGAAAAAAAGTCCTGTCCTGTCTACACCTAGCCAAAGTCTTTAGACAAGAAGGCTTTAGGAGAGCCAGTTTTATCAATGTGCATGTCATCTGTGAGGAAAAACAAACACTGTTCCACCCACTTTCCTACTTTGTAAGGCATTTAATCAATAAAAAGTGAACAGCTCTTTGTTACATTTATTGGTCAGCTTCAAAAAAGGCCTTAAAGTGGGTCAGAGTAATGCTTTTTAGAGCAAACTGTGCATTCATGATTTTTTTTCAGCCACAATGCCTCTTTGTTTACTGCTGACCCTGTGAGAACCTAAAAAAAAAAAAGAATACTGTGTGTTTTGCTTGCTTGTCTCTCTTATCTTATCAGCTCTGCAGCTACAATAGGCCAGGTGTACTCACCAATTTACCATCAGGTGAAAGCATGTTATGGCCAGGATCCAAGCCTGCTGGGGAAACTTGCTGGAGGACTGATTGGCTGGTTAACATGCCATTGTTACCATGGTGATTAATCGTTGACGATGACGTGACTTCACTGTTTCCTTGCTGACTGTATCTTACACCTGAAAAAAATATTTATCATTATTATGTACCGGTATCTTATTTATACCATGGAAGTATTTAGTTAACCTCCCTGGCGGTATGATTATTTCAGATTTTTGCGTCTCAAAGCGGTACAATTATTTTGCATAGAAATTTGGCGTTTTATATTGTAGGTCTGTAGCTCTTAGCAATAACACACTTAGATCTGTCCACCAAGAGTCCAGTAGATATCCCAGGTATGTTGAAGTTTGAAACACAAAATCATAAATTATAATATAATAAATAAATATAAATAATTTAAAAAAATAATAATATAATAATAATAAAATACATTTCCCCACGATTCACTTTCGCACAATTCTGCAAGTATTCTAATTTACTATTGCTGTTTTCTAGCTGGTCTAAAGCCACTTTTGATGTAAAGGGACACTTTTTGGTTGCTATGGACAATCTCAAGTTTCTATGCAGAAAGAAGAGTATATATAATATAAAACTGCATGCAGGGCATGGGCCAAAGCACTGGGGACAAAAGGGATGTGAAATGATTTCATACAGTACTGTAATCTGTAAGATTACAGTACTGTATGTATGATTTTAAAATGTTTTTGAATTTGCCGCCAGGCTCCGCCCCGTGCGTCTCGACGCTCGCAGGGAATGGAGCCTGGCACAGAGAAGCTTCGGGCAGGGGATGGAGCCCGCAGACAGCGCGGGGGGACATCGCAGGATCCTGGGGACAAGGTAAGTAACCTGCACCAGGATCCTGAGATGTAATCCCGAGTGTGGCTCGGGGTTACCGCTAATGGTGCTGAAACTTAACCCCGAGCCACACTCGGGAATACCGTCAGGGAGGTTAATGTAATAAAATCATACCCTAACAATTGACAATTTAAAAATAAAAAATAAAGACATTTACTGTAAGCACCAGTCCAGTTATGTTTAAACTTTGTCCATATGGAGACAAAAGCACTCCCATTTTATTAAAGACCAACTTCAGACAGAACATTTTTTACACAACGAGTAAGGCTAGATCCTCCTATCAGGATTCATTATTTCTGTCTGTTACTCCATGGGAGAGATTTTCCTTCCTGTCCTATTGATGGTTTCTTGTCTGCTCTGTTTGCCCAAAAAAAAAGGTAATTTATTTTGTCAATATTAATTATACACTGCAGATGATTATGATCATATCCAGGGCTGAGACAAGGGGTGGGTGGGAGAGACAGCTGCCCTGGGTGGCTGCAATGGCTTACTGTAGGGATGGGGCGCCTTCTTTTTTTCATTCTGTTACAAGAATGGGTGGTTTGGCATCTTTGACGCGGGTGCTGGATGACCTTGTCCTAGTACTGATCATATCCTAAATATTTCCACACGTGTAATAACTAATTAGTTCATGTATAGACTCTGACAGTAGATTACATTTAGAAACGACTACCAGTTGAGAAGTTTTGCAACTTTTTCCCCATGCTTTCCATTGTGAGATCTAGATAGTACCTTGCTCATGGCCAATGTGCACTGAAGTGTTGTGAAATGAAGTTCATAATTGGATGTCTGACACAAGCAAAGGCTGGCGTTAATACATTTTACCCCCAATATGTTGTGAACCACTTCTGTATGTTGGGACCTTAAAGTTTTTTTCCAAGTCTTGGCCATTCCTAGGAGCATGTTTATGCAATAAAATGTGTGTAGGCATTTCACAAAATAATTAAAAACTTGCATTTGCATTATGGAAGCTGAGACTTTGTTTCCTGGTTCATACCCAGTTCAATTATGAGAAGCAGCAACAAACAGTAACAAAATTCAAGCCTTTCGGCATCTCTAAGCATGTATGTGCCAATACAAAAGTCAATCTCCTAGCAAATCCAACCACTTTTTAAGTGACTTTTGCTTGAAGAAAAATTCTATAAAAGCTTCCTAGAAAAAAGACTCTTAATACTTACTATGACCTTCAGTTGGATCTTCAGCGGGCACTTTTTAATGTTAATGGGCTGCCTTATGTTTATTAATAATCATGAATTTATGAAAATCATATTACCAATAAACACTGTACAATAAAATTTTCCTATCAGTCTTTGGTGGTTTTGTGGGACTGATGAGAGGAGAAGGAACGCAGTATTCTGAGCACCATGGATGTTGGAGGCTGAAGAGGAGAGGAGTTTCTTCTGTGAAAAGCGCATTTTGACCAGCTTTTTTATAAGAGGTCATGGCCATCTGCTGAGCGAGCACTTTAAATATTGGAGTTACCTCTGGTGTCATGCAGGGACTGGAAATTGGAAATTGATTTAACCTGTCGCTATGCCAGCCATATAGATATGAATATGAAAATGATTGGTGGCAGGTTGCCTGAATCCCTTCAATAACTTTTGTGATGAAAAGCTGGTTAAAATCAGATTTCTTGTTTCATTATACAAGAAATTAAAATCTGATAGGTCACTACGGGTGAGAAGTACACTTTGGATCATGTTTTTTTAAATGTTTATGAATAATTGAAAAATCTAATTGCAGGGAAGATCAATTTTCCCTAAACAACACTTGTTATTCAGTTGGTTACACAAATATTCATAATAATAAAAAAAAATAATATTAATAATTAGTATTATAAATAAAATTATTTATACTGCTATTGACATCATTATTGATCAAATCTTTATCTAACAAAATGAAGGTTACTTGTACTTGTAAAGCATTTTCACAAATAAGCAAGCCTTTGCTAGAGTTCCAGCTTCACGCAGCATAAACATTAATTAACCCAGGCAATGTTACACACATTCTTTTACCGTATTTTTAACCTCATGCATAGCTGCATAGTTATTAGGCTTGAAAAAGGCAAGTCCACAGAGTTCAGCTTCTCCTACATTACCCCACTGTTGATCAAGCAAGGCAAACAAAAAAGTCGGTGTTAACTACTTTCAATTTGTCACAGCGGGAAAAAAACTGGACTGCTGTCATAGAAAAGATCTGATTATGCTCTATATATATATATAAAATAAAAAAAATATATTGTACTTTTTTTTACTCAATTTATGTAATTGCTTGGTATACAATCCTAAGAAAAATAAAATGTCTGTAGATAGTTGATAGTTTTAGGATGGCCATAGACTGGCAGATCTCTGTGAATTATTTGCCAGTGGGACCCACTATCTTACTGTTTTCCAACTGTACTAATTATCTCCTACTGTAATACTTATTGGATGGATAGCAGATTTTACAAACAAGGCTGACTATCATTTTTTTTACTTTTTTTTGGGAACAAAAGATGCCATCTGACCAAGCTACATTGACCAGGTCATTGATTCATACCCATGAAGAAGGCAAGGGCATTTAGGAAAAGCCACCCAAGCTAATAAATCATTCCCTGAGCAAGCTCAGTAGGGAAATGTTAGCCAGGGTGATAAAGGATCCTACAAACATATTATTATTATTCAGGATGTATATAGTGACAATGGTTTGTGCAGCACTTTACAAATGAAAGAGAGACAGTACACTTACGATACAATTCAATACAAGAGGGTACTTATGAACACTGCTTTAAACAGCAGGATCAGTAGATAATTATTTTATGTCTGTAGATACCTTAATATGTAGGGCACCAAGCACCCAATCTAAGTCACAAGGGATCTCAGGGCAGATATGAATGAGAATGGTTGCTTATGGAATTATCTTCAATTCCTAGGACACATACATTAACTCATCAGGCTTAGTGTCACCTATGCTCGCTGAATTAATTACTATATAGATTTTTCAGGTAAAAGCCAAGAAAACTGGCAATGAGTTCTGATGTTTGCAGACCAAAAGGGGTTAGCTTATTAAAGGCAAATAGGCTGTTCACTTTGAAAGGAAATTTGCCCCAGAGCTTTGTGAATGAGGTGAACCTCTGCTGACTTCCAGCATCCATTCATGTAGAAACCCAAAAATTTTTTATTGTCACAAAAAAGTGCAGCGCTCGGCTTCAAAAAAGTGCATTCAAATTATAGTGCATAAATAAATATTTGAAATAGTTTAAATTAAATTTACATGAGTCCATCTTTTCTTTTAAGTTTATAAAAAAAAAATGGTGCCATCCCCCCTACACCAACTATAGTCCCCCCTCAGTACAGACCCCCTCTCTCAGTATAGACCCCCCCACTAAATACAGATCCCCTCCCGCAGTTCAAACCCCCCCTCACTAAGTACAGACTCTCTTTCCTCAGTATAGACCCCCCTCCCACTAAGTACAGACTCCCCTCCCTCAATACAGACCCCCCTCCGTCAGTATAGACCTCCCCCCTCAGTACAGACCCCCTCACTAAGTACAGACCCCCTTTCCTCAGTATAGACTCCCCCCACTAAGTACAGACCCCCTTTCCTCAGTATAGATCCCTCACTAAGTACTGACCCCCTCCCTCAGTACAGACCCCCCTCCATCAGTATAGACCTCCCCCTCAGTACAGACCCTCCTCCCTTAGTACAGACCCCCTCATCAGTATAGACACCCCCTCAGTGCAGACCTCCCCATCAGTATAGACACCCCCTTCAGTGCAGACCCCCTCATCAATATAGACACCCCCCTCAGTGCAGACCCCCTCCCTCAGTATAGACCCCCCCACTAAGTACAGATCCCCTCCCGCAGTTCAGACCCCCCTCACTAAGTACAGACTCACCTTCCTCAGTATAGACCCCCCTCCCACTAAGTACAGACTCCCCTCCCTCAATACAGACCCCTCTCCATCAGTATAGACCTCCCCCCTCAGTACAGACCCCCTCACTAAGTAAAGACCCCCTTTCCTCAGTATAGACTCCCTCCACTAAGTACAGACCCCCTTTCCTCAGTATAGACCCCTCACTAAGTACTGACCCCCTCCCTCAGTACAGACCCCACTCCATCAGTATAGACCTCCCCCTCAGTACAGACCCCCCCTGCCTTAGTACAGACCCCCTCATCAGTATAGACACCCCCTCAGTGCAGACCCCCCCATCAGTATAGACACCCCCCTCAGTGCAGACCCTATCAGTATAGACATCCCTCTCAGTGCAGACACCCCCATCAGTATAGACACCTCCCCACACCCCCATCAGTATAGACACCCCCCTCAGTGCAGACCCCCACCATCAATATAGACACCCCCATCAGTATAGACACCCCCCAGTGCAAACCCCCCTTTAGTATAGACACCCTCCTCAGTGCAGACCTCCTCGTCAGTATAGACACCCCCCTCAGTGCAGACCCCCTCCATCAGTATAGAACCCCCTCTCCCCTCCCATAGCGCCCCCCCTGCACATGTCAATTTACATATAGTAAAGTTTACAGACTTCAGAACAGCGTGGATGAATATACACAGCAGTGTGTTACCCAGGTGTGGCCCGCACCCCACGCCCCCCCCCTAGCGACACCACTGGGTAATATACATACACATCAGTTGCCTTAGATTAAACAGCTACTGAGTAAAATATAGAAATTTGTGTAAATAGTACTGTTCCTTGAAAGAAGTTAAGATGCTTTCATACGGTATCATCCTTTTCTAGGTAGCTAAATGCAAGAAATTGTGGTCAGCCATTTTAAGCTGGGGAAAGGGTCAAAAAGAAAGAGTACAGTTTTCTGCACAAAAAGTATCTGGTACATTCCTAAAACAAATCCATTTTTTCTTGTGATTTACTTATACCAGCTCCTACTCATATTCTTGTCCTTAAAAGTGACTGAGGTACACTGATAAAGCCTTGTACCCAGCTTCTCCTAGAAATGCTAAGGTGGTAAAAGAAAATGCTAAGATCTATCTTGCAAAAGTGCAGTAAATGTATGCAGTAAATGTATTAAGTGATCCCACCGTTGTTCTCCAGTGCCAGGCAACCAAGTGTCCTTATCAGTAAGTCAATAAAGATAAGAAGTTTGAGATGGAGGAGGGGTGAGAGAGTTGAGTAACCATTTTAAAAACCCCATTGACATCTGTCAAAACAAGAACACAAGCCTGTTCCAAGGGAAACTTCCACTTGTGACACGTATACATATAATGCATAGACAAAATATAAATCAACTACATTGGTATGATACTATAAGAAAAAGTTTGCTTGAAAAGATTGCTTAGCTCTCGGTAATGCAACCCTTTCAATATCCTGACATTCATGCTCCTTGAGAGTTATTATGTCACAAAACGTTATAAAGTGTAGCTTTTATTTCCATCATAAACCTGTTTATTGCCACCAACCCAACCCACTCAGCAGTGGTTTCAAAGCACTTATTACCCCAATAAAACTGAAAGATTTTCAGCATCAGTATGCTGTGGCATGTCATTGCACTGAATAGAATGGTAAGATTTTACTTTTGCATTGATCTGAAATATTTCAAGGTTAATGACATTACTTTTCAAATTTATTCCACTCTGACACCAAAATAATATATTCCCATGTATAATAATATGTATAATACTCATGTAGCTATCTATCACAGACATTATTATTTCATATTTAACAATTGCTTAAGGGTGAGAAAATATCATAGAGGTTTTTATAACTTCCAACATTATTGCACATGTACACTTGTTTCCCTACTTTAAAACCATCTTACACACAATATGTACTGCATATATTTTTAAATTACAGTACATGAGTTGCACATAGCCGTTTGCAGGTCCTCCTCATGGTCCCATCATGGTTTTGAAAAAAATAAATAAGGAACTGTGGTTGTCTTAGGGCTGTTCTATTCTACACAGCTTCTAGTCCCAATTTTCCAAAAACATCAGGACGCAGAGGCAAGGTTAAGGATGACTAATGAGTAAAATCAATCTTTTAATATGAAAAAGGATTGCAAAGAATAGAAAAAAAGAATAATTGCCCCTGTTTTCAGTAATGATTTAGACCCCTTTCACACTGGAGCGGTTTTCAGGCGGTATTGCGCTAAAAATACCGCCTGAAAACCGCCCCTAAACAGCCTCCGCTGTTTGTTCAGTGTGAAAGCCCGAGGGCTTTCACACTGAAGCGGTGCGCAGGAAGGGCGGTGAAAAAAGTCCTGCAAACCGCTTTTTTGGAGCGGGGAAGGAGCGGTGTATTCACCGCTCCTTCCCCGCTCCTGCCCATTGAAATCAATGGGACAGCGTGGCTATACCGCGGCAATACCGCGGCTATAGCCGCGCTGTACGAGGGATTTTAACCCTTTTTCGGCCGCCAGCGGGGGGTAAAACCGCACCGCTAGCGGCCGAATACCGCTGGAAGAACGACGGTACAGCAGCGCTAAAAATAGTGCTGTTGTACCGCCGATGCCCCCAGTGCCCCAGTGTGAAAGGGGCCTAAGTTATATTTAAAATGTTGGACAATCAAGTCTTTTTTTTCAACTGTATGAAACATCCAACTTTGAAATAGCCTGCTTGTGGTCCTCAGTAAGACCTCACCCACGCTGGACATTTTGCCATTTCTCCCAGACACCTTTCCTCCTGACAGCAGCATTTTGGCAGTAAAAACACTTGACACTTGTAAACATTTACGCACGTAAAGCATTTGGGCATTAATTCAATTTATTGACCAGAATAAGAATTTATTCTGATCATTGAAATGAATGAAGGTTCAAGCACTGAACAAGCCTAATGTTAACGTGCGTTCAGTCTCATTTACACGCGTCAATTGCTTTTCTGCCAAAACGCCACTGCTCCTGGACATGCTGACCGTGGGGGTTTTTTCTGCCTCTAAATGCCTATGTGTGCATGGACACATGGGGTAACATGTAGAGGCAGAATAGAAAAACGCCAGACGCCCCTAAAAGCCACGTGAAAAACATGCATGAGGCCTAATGAATCCGATTTTACCTCTCATTCCTAAAGTTTGCAGTCTTGAGAATTCTTCTTTCATGCACTGTGATATATAAGGCCTGCTTTTTGATGTAACTAAATTAGCTATAAAAAAAAATCTATTATTACTTGCTAAAAAAAACATTCTTTTTTTTCTTTAACAATTACAGAACCAGCCATTTGTTAGCTTTTCTTATACTGAGGTTTCCAGATCATATTGCCCCCACAGGTCTACTAGTCTCAAATGTTTACCCATAGCTGGTGAGGTCATCCCTATCAAAGCAGGAAAATAGCTATTTTCCATTTACTCTACTTCTGCAAGAGTAAACTACCAGCATTTGTTGCCCAATCATGTGAATCAGCCACCTATGTCTAAGTAATTCCAATCACATTGCATTTCTCATTTACTGCAATAGCCTCCAGCTCTTCAGATTTACAATCTTCATGCATTAGCAAGCATATCAAGGTGTAACAATAGCCACTCCAGCTCAGTCAACTGGTTTGAGACCAAGTACAGATAACCCTGAATCCATTTTAAACAACTCTCTTTGGTAACTTTATATATGACTACATATTGTAGTTTATAAAGAATTTGAGTAGGCATCTACTGAATACAAAAGTAACACGTACATTAGGAAACTTGTGAAACAAGCCATATGATAAAATAATACAAAAACAATTTTTCAATATCATCTAAATATCATATAAACAAAACCCAAATGATCCACAATGGCTCAAAATTGATATGGTCCAGAAATATTCAGACATCATAGGGGTGAATAAAGCACCTGGACCAGATGGCATACATCCACGGATCCTTAAAAAATCGTGCTCTGTCATTTCAAAGCCATTATTTCTCATTTTTAGGGACTTTTTTATGAATGGAAAAGTACCACTGGATTGGCATAAGGCCAATGTGGTGCCTATATTTAAAAAGGGATCAAAGTCTTTACCAAGTAACTATAGACCTGTTAGTTTAACTCCTATAGTTGGGAAGATACTGGAGAGTTTAATTTCTTTTTATGAGGGGGTAAGTAAAACCGCAAACAAAGGAGTGGCTGTGAATGTAGTATACTTGGCTTTTGCAAATGCATTTGCCACAGTTCCCACCCGGCTAATATGTAAGGTAAAAGTGGTTGTAACCCTAAAAAAAAAAAGATCCTGTTTCTTTAAGGCATAATCTATAGCACAGTGCTTGTGTCGAGTAATTTGTCCCTCTCTATGTTGTAATATACCTGGTTAACCCTATTCCTGTGTGTGCTGACCACAGTAATCATGGCTGCTGAGTCATGATACAGTGGTCAGTTTACATGCCTCCATCCTCCCGTCCTTTGCTCTGAGTCTCTCCCCTCTCCTCCTCCCACCCTGCCTGTCCGTGTGAGAGCCGATCTCCTCTCTGCCCCTCCCGCCGCTCTGCCACTGCAATATGCAGCAAAAATACTTGTATCCCCTCTGGTTTAAACAGTTATTAACTACAGCGCGTGTTTTTTAAAATGACAAGGCTAAATACCTTTTCTTACACCGCTGCTGTGCGGTCACGTGACTTCCCTCTGCTGGTTGGCTGACATCAGAGGGGAATCTCAGCCCCCCCCGCTGCTCCTCAATAGACTGAGGAAGCAGAGTGGAGGGGGGTCATGTGACCGCACAGCTGCGGTGTGAGAAAAGATATTTAGCTTGTAATTTTACAAAAACACACACGCTGTAGGTAATAACTGTGTAAATCAGAGGGGATACCAGCAAAGTTACTATGTGACTTTACAAACACCTTAAGTCTACAGGCTTGGAAAAATAAGTTTGTAAATGGATAGAAAACTGGCTAAAAGACCGTATTTACAGAGTAGTTGTTAATTATTCATACTCTGAATGGTCTAAGGTTATCAGTGGTGTACCCCAAGGTTCAGTGTTGGGACCCTTACTTTTTATATATTTATAAATTATATAGGGTCTGGGATTAAAAGTACCCTTTCTGTCTTTGCAAATGACACCAAACTATAAAGTGGAATAACGTCCTTACAGAATGTCTCCAACTTATAGGCTGGCGTCAATGCACTGTTTAATTGGGCAACCATGTAGTAAATGAGGTTTAATGCTGATAAATGTAAAGTTATGCACTTGAATATGCATGCATCACACATACCAGGGGGAGTGCAACTGGGGAAATTATTGGTGGAGAAGGATCTAGGTGTTCTGGTAGATCATAAGCTTAATAATGGCAAGCAATGCCAAGCAGCAGTTTCCAAAGTGAGCAAACTCCTTTCTTGTTTTATGAGAGGTAAATCCTCCCGAGTTAGAAATATAATTTTGCCCCTGTACAAATCATTAGTAAGACCTCAGCTGGAATATTCAGTTCAGGTTTAGGCACCAGTTCTCAAAAAGGATATCATGAACTGGAGAAAGTGCAGAGAAGAGTAACCAAACTGTTATGAGGCATGGAGGAGCTCAGCTATGAGAAAAGATTAGAGGAACTAACTTTATTCTGTCTTGAGAATAGGAGATTAAGGGGGGATATGATCACCATGGATAAATATATAAGAGGTCAATATAGTGAACTTGGTGTTGAATTATTCGCTTTAATCTCAACCCAGAGGACAATGGGGCACTCTTTATGTCTGGAGGAAAGGGGATTTAATTTTCACATACAAAAAGACTTCTTCACAGTAAGAGCTGTGAAAATGTGGAATAGACTCCCTCAAGACCTGGTTCTGTCCAGCTCAGTATATTGCTTTAGAAAAGGCCTGGATTCTTTTCCTAAATGTACATAACTGGATACTAATATTTCTAAGTAAAGTTGATCCAGGGAATATCCGATTGCCTCTTGGGGGATCAGGAAGGAATTTTTGCCCCTGCTGGAGCAAATTGGATCATCCTTTGCTGGGTTTTTTATGCCTTTCTCTTGATCAACTGTGGGTATAAGATTGTGTATATAGGATTGTACTTGTTTTTGTCCCTTTATTGGTTAAACTGGATGGAACTGGTGTCTTTTTTCAACCAGAATAACTATGTAACTATCTGATCCTTTAGAATGACCTAAACAATGTAGTACAAAGGCCTACCTGATGAAATATAAGATATTTTAGTTAGTCCCTTGCACGAACCTTTGGTAAAGTATGATATAAGATCCAACATGAATCTATTCCAAATTCAGAAAGTAGTAGTTTTTATGTAGTTTTACACTTGAGCAACAAACATTGCCAGCATACAGCAATGGCTTTAGATTGGTTGCCTTTGATTGCTAACCGTCCTTACACTAATAAATTTTGTATAAAATTTCCTTGACTTGCCTACATGTCAACTTGTGTATAGACCATGTCACATTTATATAGAATGTAATAATTACTCTCCACTCCATCTTGTGTCTTTACAATATCACAGCTAACTTCAAAGTCCAGGGCAGCGATGACTTACGTAAATAAATAAATAAAACGCTTCAGTTAATTATCTGTGTAAACAAGCGTTTTTGTTTTTTTTGCAAAGCAGTTATAGTTATCCCAGTTCATTTGAAATATTTCATTGTTTACATGACTGTAAAAAGAAAAAATATATATTAATAATCTCTTTTCAATGTCTTTGTTTTTTATGGTTTAAACATAATTAACAAAGTACATTTCCCCGCTCTACAAGACTCTGGTCCGGCCGTACCTAGAGTATGCTGTCCAGTTCTGGGCACCAGTCCTCAGGAAGGATATACTGGAAATGGAGCAAGTACAAAGAAGGGCAACAAAGCTAATAAAAGGGCTGGAGGATATTAGTTATGAGGAAAGGTTGCAAGCACTGAACTTATTCTCTCTGGAAAAAGAGACGCTTGAGAGGGGATATGATTTCAATATACAAATACCGTACTGGTGACCCCACAAAAGGGATAAAACTTTTTCATAGAAGGGAGTTTAACAAAACTCGTGGCCACTCATTAAGATTAGAAGAAAAGAGGTTTAACCTTAAACTCTGTAGAGGGTTCATTACTGTAAGAGTGGCAAGGATGTTGAATTCCCTTCCACAGGCGGTGGTCTCAGCGGGGAGCATCGATAGTTTCAAAAAACTATTAGATAAGCATCTGAACGACCGCAACATACAGGGATATACAATGTAATACTGACCTATAATCACACACATAGGTTGGACTTGATGGACTTGTGTCTTTTTTCAACCTCACCTACTATGTAAGTACTATATGTAACATTTATGTAAAAACATTACACTTTAGGCTTCATTCACACTGGGGCCTACCCGGAGAAAAGCATGTCCAAAAACGCGCCTAAGCTGCACTTTAACAAATGTGTTTAGGAGAATTTAGGTGCTTGTTTATTTAATTTTAAAAAACGCTCAAGTGCTAAACCTAGCGTGTAGGTGCGTTTAGACTTGTTTTAACACATTTACACACATTTAGGCACGTTTTCTGCCAAAACCCTCCTCTCTTGAATGCACAAGTGATTTTTTTTTTGTTGCCACTAAACTCCTGTAAATACCTTTGTGTGCATGGACACTTAGGCTAACATGGAGGGGCATTTAGAGTTAAAAAAAAATAGGCGTTTTTGAGCTTGTGTGCATGAGGCCTTGTCTTACAGACGTTTTACTTTTTTTCTATTCCCCCCCCCCCCTCAATAAAGGGGGAAAAAAGCAGCACTAAACCCCAGAAGAAAAGAGAAAAAATTTAGGGGGTGGAGATCAGTAACAAGAAGAGTGGAAAGGGAGAGCGGGAGAAGAAATTTGGGGGAAGAGAGAGAAGAGAAAAAAAGGGGCATAAAGGGGTGGGTAGGAGAGAAAAGAAGCCCACCCATTCCCCGGCCCAGCACCTCGAGAAACCTTGCATCTCTAAGGATTGAGCAGATTGTTGCAAAGTCCCACTCCAACCTATGGTTGGGAAGCTAGTATAGTTCTAGTGATCTTTATAAAAAAATGTAAGGGGTCCAGGACTTGTCTTCTTGTTCCAGTAGCATCATAATCAAGTTTTCTATCTCTTGGATCTCATTAATTTGAGCAAGCCAGTGTGTTTTATTGGGAGGCATCATACTCTTCCATAGGGCTGGAATGCAGGTTTTTGCTGCCTTAACGAGATGTTTCAATAATAAATTTTGCATCACTTGTTTGAGAGTGGTGTATCATGTAGTAGAAAGACTGCAGGATTTCCTCCAAGGAAAACTCCCATTATAGTTCTTATAATTTGCTCCACCATGGTCCAGAAATCTGTTATTTTAGAGAACTCCCAGAAAATAGGGAGTATTTTCTGGACTCTTCCGGAGTCAGACAATGCCTTCAGGTATTTGGGACCCGGGAGTACATGCGATGAAGCACCTCTGGCATCCTATACCATCTCGTGAGGAGTTTGTATCTTTCCTCCAGGTATTTGCTGGCCAAGGAGTTCTTGTGGGCGAAGAGCAAGATTCTTTTCCTCTGCTTTTGAGAGAGAGTTATGTTTAAATCCCACTCCCAACTCTGTAGGAAGGGGAGCTCTTGTGGTGCATTGAGGCCTTACTTTTAACCTGAATTCAGGAGATCTACAGTCACAATAATATTACTAGCAAGCATAAAAGATCTCTACACGGAAGTAGTGAACACATTCCCCTAACCAAGGAATAGGGTTGTGGGGAGAAGTTCACTGACCGGTCAAACATCATTGTGTGTAAAGGCTTTTTATTTGTCTGGCAGCAGCAGAAGTTGAATTTTGTTGGACATTTTTTCTTTGTAAAATGTTCTGTTTTCACTAAAATTCTTATCTAACAAGCAATAGGTAATACCACCTTAACCTGTCAGAATTCTTTCTATAGTGAAATAGGCACCTCTCCAACTATACAACATTTGCACAAACATTCTATCAATACATCAAGCGGGATTCCAGTTCAGTAAACGATTCCAAAAAAAAATGAAGGCAGAGGTTTGAATATATAGTTTTCCAAAATGTAATTATTTATATACTTATTCCTGGTTGGCAACATATAAGCAATTGACCTCTGAACTCCTCCCTAGTCAGCTTTAAGTGATGTCCTGTTGTGTTCTTCAATAGACTTACAATACCGGGCTTCCTTCTTTATATGAACAGGAAACCTGCTGTGCATTCAACAAATTTGTCTTCCTTTAAGAATAAAGTTTCTTAAATATATCCTCTATATAAATATGTTTAACTATAACACTTAGAATTATACCAGTGTTATGTTAAGTGGGGTAGCTAGTCAAAATTAGGGAAGCTTTATTGTTTTGACAAATCCAGAAGCATAATTTTATTGGCTACAACATAATATACAACAATGTTCTTATCAGATATTTAAGTAGAACTGTTCTGTAGTAGATTATATAAATCTTAAGGTAATAAGAGTAACATGCAGGTCCCTAAAATTAGGTCTAATCACCTTTGTATTAACTGCTCTTGTGCATCCCAAAGAAGTAGGTAAACTGCACCTTTATTTCTTTTGTGCCCAGTTTGCGTTCTGTTCCATAATACCAATGGTACAAAAACATCGGCTGGAGCATTAGCAATGGGGTATACAAATCTCCTTCAGTATCTGGTGGAATCTGCAGGTTTGATCATCTGCTGTCTCCAGCAGAGGTATTTTTTTTACATGGTTTTGTCTATGCTCCTACTTAAAACTCGTGTTGGTGTCAAACCTGTCTCCTGTCACAAATACACAGAGAAACTAGTGCAGCCTAGAAAAATACTACTGCTTGATATAGCAAATGATTAAAAAAAGTAAATGGAAAGCATACAAATGAATTCTTGAAGAGCTTACTCTTTAGAAGCTTTTATTGCAGCTTGTGGTGTGACAACTATCATAATACCTATATGTAATAATTTACATGCAAGCTTCATGTATTTAAAGGGCACAGAAAAACACATTGTAATGAACAAACCTAAAATGCTATCCTCACAAACATCAGATCATGTGTTTAACGTTAGCAAACCTATCCTTCACCTAAAATGTGCAAACACTGTTTTGCAACATCTATGCAAATATTATATTTGTCATTACCGCTAAAATTCTTTATATGTATAACGCTTTACACATTTATTGGTAGAATGTCACTTTTTTCTAAACTTTTTCATCTCCTATTTAGTTTTCACCTTTATCACTGATGTTACTCATATCCCTAACATTAAGAAAAAGCTCGAAAAATTGTTTGCCCTATTTTACCAGGAAGCCATATTTATATCATTGCACTTTAGTGTCAAACAAACAAATGTCCTGTGTAAATGTCCTTCTTTTATGGAATCTAATCAATGCGCGCACCAGTCTCCAGCTAATTCAATCAATTTTCACCCCGACCTAGCATGACCTCGGTAACTGTATTATGGAGGTAACCATCACTCCTGTCTGGTGAAAGAGAGCCACAGAATAGGTTGCCACTATACCTCCTATACCCTAGGACAGCTCCTGCTGTCTCAGTCTAGTGCCAGTAAAATAAACTACGAGTCTAAGAGGCCTTCTGGGTAAAGATAAATGAACACTTGTACAGTAATTGCAGTCCCTTTAAGAGAAACAAAACAAAGGGTGTCATGGTGTGACTGAGTACGCAATGGAAGAGTGAGGGCACATCAAAGACTACAAGACTTGTACAAAGGTGCCATTTAATTGTCTTGACTATGCATAAAGGCAACAATGCCATGACAACAGAAGGCTACATGCTGGTGTATTATAGCACAGCCAGTGAACAACACTGAAAACAGCTGACTTTGCTGACAGTGCTCAGTTTTGGGGAATCTTGAAAGCTATCTGTCTCAGAGAGCAGAACTTCTCTTCTGTCATTCTTTTATGTGGAACATTCCTGAATTAAGGTCACCTTTTGGTCATCCCAAGATCTGCCAAAAGATGTTTTCCCATATCCTAGGCTAAGTGTGGCCCAAACAGTTAAAAAACAAAGAACATACATTTTTACATTTTTAACAGAAAATAATATGCAACACCTAGAAATTCAACAAGAGAAACGGATTAGGGATATTGCTCTTCATGACATGTAGTAAATACTTGTACACTATAGAGGCCATAAACACACCTCTGACAGCAAAGGCAACAGAAGCACCTGTACTCTATAATATGTTCTTACCCGAAAAACTGATAAGGGTCCCTATAAATTACATTAATCTCTTGAACCAAACTATGATAATAGAAGGGTTATTTCTTCTCTGGCGTATAATACAGCTTAAGCAATATAAGATTGAATTAATTAATTGGGAAAATGAAGATTAGTTGCTAAGGTTCAAACTGAGGGGTTGATTTACTAAAACTGAAAAGTGCAAAATCTGGTGCAGCTGTGCATGGTAGCCAATCGGCTTCTAACTTCAGCTTGCTCAATTAAGCTTTGACAAAAAAAAACTGAAAGCTGATTTCTATGCAGAGCTGCACCAGATTTTGCACTCTCCAGTTTTAGTAAATAAACCCCTGTAGATAATATGGGCAGCAAACTGGGCACAAAGGGCACATGTGCAGCAAACTGGGCACAAGAGAAAAAAAGGTGCAATTTTCCTACTTCTTTGGGATGCATAGGAGCAGTCGGGTACACACTAATGCCCCGTACACACGGTCGGACATTGATCGGACATTCCGACAACAAAATCCTAGGATTTTTTCCGATGGATGTTGGCTCAAACTTGTCTTGCATACACACAGTCACACAAAGTTGTCAGAAAATCCGATCATTCTGAACACGGTGACGTAAAACACGTGCGTCGGGACTATAAGTGGGGCAGTAGCCAATAGCTTTCATCTTTTTATTTATTCTGAGCATGCGTGACACTTTGTGCGTCAGATTTGTGTACACACGATCGGAAATTCCGACAACGGATTTTGTTGTCTGAAAATTTTATAGCCTGCTCTTAATCTTTGTGTGTTGGAAAATCCGATGGAAAATGTGTGATGGAGCCTACACACGTTCGGAATTTCCGACAACAAGGTCCTATCACACATTTTCCGTCGGAAAATCTGACCGTGTGTACAGGGCATAACAGTTTTTTTCGTGCAACCCATGCGAGGTTAGTTCAGCGATCTCCCCCACTGTGCTGTTGTGTTGTAATGGCCCCTTCCACCAGAACACTCCGATCAGCTCTCTCTGCCACTGGCTAGCCGGGAGTCGGTTGGATGCTGGTTTTCTAGCATGCATGTCTGTCAGACAGACCGCTATACAAACAGGCCGAATGTCGTCCAGTTTTCTTTTTTGAACTGGCCGTTGCCTCCCGTGTGTACCCAGCTTTAGTGATGGAACACATTACCACTTTGGAATTTTTTACCCATGAAAGACAATCAGACATCAATTAACTGCTCTTAGCCACTGAAGAGAAAAATGTTGTTTTACAATTTTTCTTGTAACCTAGCCACCTATGAATACATGATATTTTCTGTACATACCTATCTTGTTTGAAATAAATGCATTAAAAGGACTCATGCATCAGGCCATGCGCCTTTCTCATCTCTTTTGCAGATAAAAATGTTGGCTACTGTGCTTTGCATGTCTTACAAAATAAAACATTACTGTCTATTCATTTACATGGTTTAAATAGCAGTGAAATGTAGTCTTGTAATTATTCAGTATACTGTAGAGCTTATCATACATATACATTGATAATTCGTGTGGCATAATTCATAAGGACTTATCCTAGTGTCAGTTGCAAGGTCACTAAAAAAGCTGACCATACACCAGTTGATTTGTAGATACAAACACTTGTACAATATCTTTCAGTACATTCCATTACATTCCTTTAGAATTAAATTTTAAATTAATGGACTTTCCCCGAACCAAAAGCACATACACTGTTAGAAATTCATCAGAAAGAAAAATTATCCATCCCGCTCCTTGGAATTTTCTCCTCATTGCTGTTGAAAACAATTTGACCCCACTAATGACAAAATCGAATGAATGTTTTTAAAATTAAATATTTCAAACAAAAATCTACTAATGTATGACCAGCCAAAGTCTCAAAATCACACAACAGTTTCCTAATAGTCTAAAGCCCTTTACACACGGGCAGAATGTCGTCTTGCATCGGCCGGTTCAAAAGAAACCGGCCGAACTTCGGCTGTGTATATGGCAGCCAGTCCGACAGAAGCTGGCCGTTCAGATGGCTCCTGTCGAAGGCTCATGACCGAAAAAGGTCTTCCGATCAGCGTTCTCAGCCAATGGTTGAGAGCGCTGACCGAGGTGTTCTGGCGAGGGGGGGTCCTCCTGTCAGAACACAATAGAACAGCAGGGGAGATCGCTGTACTAACATCAGATTGTTAATACAATGGCTCCGACCCGAGCTGTCAGTTTTTTTTTCATTCAACCTGCTTGGTTGAACGAAAAAAAAAAAACTAGTGGTGTGTACAAGGCTTTAAAGTACCTTTAAAAAACATTACCCTATTTACACATTACAAACATATTGAGTTGCTATTTGGGTTTGTTTTTTACTCTGCTTTCAAGCTTTTTATATATAAATTAGACGGCCATAGTGGCAATGTTATCAGAAACAACTGTAGTGAGTAAATATTCCAAATGTGTTTGGTGTTTTACCAAGTACAAAAACAGGTCTTCACAGGTCAGTTTCTATGAAAAGCTCATTTTACCCACTCAAACGCCAGCAAAAGTCACATGCCATAGCAAGTCTTATAGATAACAATCCTACTTTTTTTTCTCAATGCTTTTTAGATTTTGATTTAAAGTGAAACAATTATCTAGTGTAGTGTTTACAGTTTAGTATATACAGTAGTATACTTTACTATAGTATGGTAAGTAAAGTGAAATTTGAAATTGTTAGTTATACTGGATTCATATTCATTTATAGATATAATGTTAAATACAGCAGTCCAGTGGCTACATGCTGTCCCTTTTGAAAAGCAGCTCCTTCACTGCACAGAAGGCAAGTCAATATTATTATTATTAATATTATATAAAATGTATATTACCATACAAAACAAGTCATTAATGCCCATTCAATATTTTCTATAATATATGGGAGATCAAATTATGCTTATTTGAAAGATGCAACAATAGGGTAACAGTCCATAAGCAGTTTTTCTTGCATTATAGTATTTGTATATTTACAAGGCTTCAGAGAAAGACCTCTACTGATCAGACTAAGCCTGCGCATCCCTCTCTGTGGCCATCAAAGTGGAAATCCAGCCAAAACGTATCTTTAGTTTTATACTGTATGATGTGGATAGGGGCTAGAGATTCTGCCACTTGTATTTATTGTAAACTGAGTCACCAATTAAGAAATTTACCCTCGCTTACTGTTCTGGTGGCACCAGTCAAAAAAGACTGGAAGTGAGGGTAAATATTTCCAATGGGGACAACAATAAAAACCCGACATAAGATTCTAAACTTTTCAATATTCCTTTATGAACTTTTTCAAAAGTGGAGATACACTTTAGGCTATCAATAATATTGATATTTAGTTTATGTTGTTATTGGTCAGTGTACATTGCAGATACCTCTTCAGTCAATTATGTATTAATAAACTGTAGAAACAAGTCATGTCAGAAAGGTACTTACATCAAACTGAGCTGGAAGTGATCATAAATGTTCAAAGATAAACAAGCCTACCCTGAGTTTTTGTATAGTTACAGTGTTCTTAAGCTCACCAAACACATTACAGTCTAATTGTACAACCTTTCTACCAACAACTATGTAGTGCAAGGGCCTGCCTTTTATACAAATTGGTTGGATAGGTTAGGTAAGTCCTCATACTATATACTTTTGGTAAATCCAAAGTTGCTTGTAAAAAATCGTATGGTCAGATTATAACACGTATGGTGGCCCTCATAAGTATAGGTTAATTGGATTCTGCCCATTCCACATCTCGTCACAGTTATACAGTGCCTTGCAAACATATTCACCCCCCTTGGCATTTTTCGTGTTTTGTTGCCTTACAACCTGGAATTAACATGGATTGTTTGAGGATTTGCATTATTTAATTTACAGAACATGCCCACAACTTTGAAGATGTTTTTTTTTTATTGTGAAGCAAACAACAAATAGGACAAAATAACAGAAAAAGTCAATGTGCATAACTATTCACCCCCCTAAAGTCAATACTTTGTAGAGTCACCTTTTTGCGGCTATCACAGCTCCAAGTCACTTTGGATAAGTCTCTATGAGCTTGCCACATCTTACTACTGGGATTTTTACCCATTCCTCCTTGCAAAACTGCTCCAGCTCCTTCAAGTTGTATGGTTTGCACTTGTGAGCAGAAATCTTTAAGTCTGACCACAAATTTTCCAATGGATTGAGGTCTGGGCTTTGACTAGGCCATTCCAACACATTTACATGTTTCCCCTTAAAGCACTCAAGTGTTGCTTTAGCAGTGTGTTTGGGGTCATTGTCCTGCTGGAAGGTGAACCTCCGTCCTAGCCTCAAATCACACACAGAGTGGTACAGGTTTTGCTCAAGAATATCCCTGTATTTAGCACCATCCAGCTTTCCCTCAACGCTGACCAGTTTCCCAGTCCTGACTGCTGAAAAACATCCCCACAGCACGATGCTGCCACCACCATGTTTCACTGTGGGGATGGTGTTCTTTGGGTGATGTGATGTGTTGGGTTTGCGCCAGACATAGCGTTTTCTTTGATGGCCAAAAAGTTCCATTTTAGTGGAGTCTCCCACGTGTCTTTTTGCAAACTCAAAACGTGCCATTTTGTTTTTTGCTGAAAGTAATGGCTTTTTTCTGGCCACTCTGCCATAAAGCCCAACTCTATGGAGCGCACGGCTTATTGTCGTCCTATGTACAGATACTCCAGTCTCTGCTCTGGAACCCAGCAGCTCCTCCAGGGTTACCTTAGGTCTCTGTGCTGCCTCTCTGATTAATGCCCTCCTTGCCCGGTCCGTGAGTTTTGGTGTGCGGCTGTCTCTTGGCAGTGCTGTGCCATGTTCTTTCCATTTGGTTATGGTAGATTTGATGGTGCTCCTAGGGATCATCAAAGATTTGGATTTTTTTTAACACCTAACCCTGACTTGTACTTCTCAACAACATTGTCCATTATTTGCTTGGAGAGTTCCTTGGTCTTCATGACAGTGTTTGGTTAGTGGTGCCTCTTGCTTAGGTGTTGCAGCCTCTGGGGCCTTTCAAAAAGGTGTGTATATGTAATTACAGATCATGTGACACTTAGATTGCACACAGGTGGACATCATTTCACTAATTATGTGACTTCTGAAGGTAACTGGTTGCACCGGAGCTTTTTATGGCCTTCATAACAAGGGGGTGAATACATACGCACATGCCAATTATCAGTTTTTCATTTCTGAAAAATAGTTTTTTTTTTTTTTTTTTCCAATATAAGTTTTATTATTTCCAAAGAATGAAATAAAACAACAAAAAGTATACAAAAAAATATACAAAGACAAAGATTACAGACCGGGGAGATAAGGCAAAATTCGAATAAATAAGCGGTTGGAAGTAACAGATACTGTTGTACATTGTCATTTTTAACAACTGGCGTTCACAGTTGGTAAGATGCGACAGTGGTAATCCTAATATCTGTACCAGTTATAATCAAAAAAAGAAGGACTGACGTCTTCCATATTTTCCATCTACAAGATAGAACAATATACAGTAGATCTCACCACGGCCTTGCAGTTGCACATCTGTCTCTACTGCCCATTCCCTGAGTGACTATAGGACATATTATCATAGGTGCGAATTGTGTGACGAGATAGGCGAGGCAAGTTACAGTATGGTGGTTAAGGTGGAAATGAGAAAGAAAAGAGTGTAGAGATTCCAATGAGGTAGTATCGAGGAAAGGGAGGAGGGGAAAGGGAAGTCAGAGAAGAGGTAAGGGGAAGGGTTAGGTAGGGAGGGAAAGGAGGGAGTTTTGGACCCGGGCGACATGGCCCACCATCTTCAGATCTATAGGGTTTTATTATTCATGTGGTAAGTAGTGCCGTCCCCTCATCAGAGAATATAAACATCATCCACAGCCTCCATGTCTTGGAATGTTGCTCTTGTTTGTTATGTGCCGTTAGGACTAAGTCCTCCAACCTCCTGATCTCCTCCACCCTGCGTAGCCATAACCCAATGGTCGGCGGCGTGGGTTTCTTCCACAGAAGAGGGATGCAATATTTAGCTGCGTCCAGCAGGTGTCTGATTATGGACTTTTTGTATCTCCGTGCGGGTATTGAGGTGGCATGGAGCAGAATGAAAGCTGGGTCGTCGCTTATCACATGGTCAGTGAATTTTTGGGTGATCGTCCGGACTGTTGTCCAGAAATGTTGAAGCAGAGGGCAGGACCAGAAGATGTGGAAGAGCGTCCCAATGTCAGTCTGACATCTCCAACATCTGTCTGTAGTATTAGGGAAGTACGTGTGTAGCCTTTGGGGTGTGTAGTACCATCTGGTCAGGATTTTATAATTGAGTTCTTGTATTTTTGTACAGATAGATGTTTTAAGGGAGAATCTAATAATCGTTTGAATTTGTGTGTTGGTAAACTTGCATTGTAAATCTGTTTCCCATTGCTGAATAAATGCCAGGTCAGGTTGTTCAGTAGGGGAATTGAGCAATTCATATGTTTTAGATAGTACCCGTGGTAGTGTTCCCTCGTCTGCGCAGTATTCTTCATATGTTGTTAAATCTCGATTAAATTGTGCTGGGTTAGGGATCGAGTGTAGGAAGTGGTGTATTCTAATTGCTTTCCAGAACGGTAGTTGGAATTGTCCCTCTACATCTATTAGGTTTGAGATAGAGGGCCATTTGTTTTCAACTAGAAAATGTGACGCTCGGTCCCTACCGGACATGGCGAGTGTCCTGTACCCTGATTGTTCTAGACCAGGAGGGAAAGACGGATTTCCCAATATCGGGTAGAGAGGGGAGTCTCTAGAGGAGATGGAGGTAGTAGAGATAATATATGCGCCTATTTTGAGGGTTGTGCCTATTACCGGGTGTGCTTTCAAGGCTGATGGGAGTTGGTCAAAGCACCATATCGCACCCTTTAAGGGGACTGTGGACTGAGCCTGTTCTAGTTGCGTCCAAAGTTTGTTTTGGCCATGTCTGTTCCAGTCTATTGTTCTACCTAGGTGAATTGCCCGGTAGTAGTTCCGCAAGTCTGGGAGAGCTAGTCCACCGAATTGTTTGGGTAGTGTCAGGTAACTCCTGCGTAGCCTAGGTTTTGAGTTCGCCCAGACAAATTTAATAAAAAGGGAGTGTATTTGCTTAAAGTATTGGGGTGGGATCCTGACCGGTAGTGCCTGTAATAAGTATAAAAATTTCGGTAGTATAGACATTTTTAGCAAGTTACACCTGCCAAACCAGGAGTGTAGGCCCTTGCTCCATTCTTCCAGAAGTACGCGAGTCTTTGTTAGTAATGGTGGAAAGTTGAGTCCGAAGGTGTGTTTGAGATCGTTAGGGATCTGGGTTCCTAAATATTTGAGGGAGGTATCGGACCATTTAAATCTAAACTGTGATTTTAGAGAGCTTAATCTAGACGGTGTGATATTAATCCCCATGGCCTCTGACTTATCAAAATTGATTTTTATGAAAAATAGTTTTATGTAATATATTTTTCTAATTTTACTTCACCAACTTAGACTATTGTGTTCTGATCCATCACATATAATACAGATTAAAAAAACATTGAACTAAGGGCTGTAATTTAACAAAATAGGTAAAAAGCCAAGGGGGGTAAATACAAGGCACTGTACATAACATGGCAGTGAGTAGAGAACTAGTAATCAGTGTCAGAACATAAAGATATAGGGACACCAAAGTTGACAAAATGTCTGCCAGGTGTATTTAAAGGAGACCTGTACTGAAAGAATATGAAGGCTGTCATTGTTACACATATTTGAAAAATGCTGATTGCCTGACCATGAAGCTAAACCACAGTCTTCAATGCTTTCAGAGGCATTGACCTTGAGTAAGTATATGTAGATATGTAGATGAGTAGTTCTGCCTTCACTCTGGCTTTCTAATGTGCATACTTGTTCCAGGTCAGTGAATGAGAAAGTACTGACACAGCCAACTAGTATTCTTATTTCTATCAGTGTAGGTTTCCTGTAATTGTTGGGGTCAAAAAAAGTTTTTTCACTACATTCAAGGATCCTACTATCTGTGTTTGTGTATCTCTGGTGACGTTAATCCACTTATTTCCCATTATTATCAATAACTATGTTTGTGCACATGTAAAGACAGTAGACTGGATTTCTTAATTTGTCAGCCTCATTTCATTTACATTTCACTGAACACCCACCTAGGGGTAGAGAAGTTGAATTAACACACAAATGTTTGAATATACGGGGCAGCTTTTCAGAGAGATGTGTGTAGTAACCCTGTCCTGACCCCATGCTAACCTTTGTGCTTGTCACAGACTGCTTTCCTTTGTTTGACTTCTGAGTTGGCTGGTGTTTAGATTACAGGTAAAGGGACAATGGCTTTGCTATCATACAATACCTCCTGACCTACTGTTCATCTCAGACCTCTAGTCTGGAATCTTATCACCTGGACAAACTAAAATAATGGCATATAGATGCTGCTAGTCACCAAAATAAATGTCATGCAGAAGGCAACCCATAGACATAACATGACACTTATGTTTCCAGGTGTCCAAAGACACTTCTGGCTGACCACTTTTGGTCAGAACTATCAACTGCAGACCACTCTATATTGGGCTACAATTGTAGTGAAGCATATACTTTTATGGAGCACTACCCTTCATCCTGCAAGGTCTTTAGTCTAAAGTTGGATACATACAAGCTAAAAATCATCCATAAACAGTCAGTTGGGCAGGAGCCGGGCAACTTTCGGTTTGTGTGCACAGCTGTCTATTCTACAGAAGCCAGTCTTACAACCAGCTTCTGTCGAACGGGCATGTTGGAAAACCAGCGACCAATCAGCATCTAATCAGCACTCTCAGCCAATGGCTTCAAAGGCTGATCAGTGTGTTCTGGCGGGGGCAGTCTCCCTGTCAAAACACAAAGTCCCGCCACACAAATATCACTTGTGTTAGTTTGGCGATCTTTACGGTTTTTTTTTCGTTCATTGCGCTGGGTTGAACAAAAAAAGACTTTAGTGTGTATTCAGCCTAAAACAGCCTGTCACACCATAGAATTCCTCTTGGGGTTGCTAGGAATTGCTTGAGAAATGAGCAGAGGTGAATTTATGCCCCCACCTGCACTGATCACCAATACAAAGGGGAATTTTCTCACAAACCACTTATATAGGGGGTCACGTCTACACTGACCATTAGTATAAGAGAACAACACAATTTTTTCATCATAAGATTATTACTGAAAATATTGTATAGAGCGGGGGTGGTAATGATCTGTCCTGGGTGTCAAATACAGTGGGAAGCTCACATTCTTTGTTCTTTTATTTAAATTTTTTTGCAACTTACTGATCTTATTAATGCATCATTAGCTATAGGTTTAATCATTTTTGGCAGGGGTTCCTCAAGACTTGAATGCTATTTCAAGCTATCTCAAGGATTTTCTAAATGTATAGAAGTTAAGAAGCCTGGTCTAGGTTGTTGTGCTAGAGTCAGATGTCATTGCTGGCCACCTCTCACAAAATGGCAGTTACTTGACTCTTATGCTGAATTACTTATGCCCTGTACACACGACCAGTTTTGCCTTCAGAATAAACTCTGAAGGTTTTTCCGACGGAATTCTGACGGAATTCCGCTCAAGCTGTCTTGCATACATACGGTCACACCAAGTTCCGACTGTCAAGAACGCGGTCACGTACAATTGTACGACGGGACAACACATTCGACGTCTTGTACTTGCTTCAGAGCATGCGTCATTTTTGGTACGTCGGAACAGCATACAGACGAGCAGTTTTCCCGATAGGAATTTGTTCCATCGGAAAAATATAGAACATGTTCTCTATCTAAGTCCGTCTGAATTTTCGACGTAAAAAGTCCAATGGGGCATACACACGGTGGGAATATACGATGAAAACTCCCATCTGATTTTTTCTGATGGAAATTCCGACCGTGTGTACGGGGCATTAGAGTTTAATATACCAGTTTAGGTTGCCTGTAGACATGCAGATCCTGTACCAAAAATTATACATAGAAACATGACAATACTTGTAATCTCAATCCTTCCTTGAACTATTCCCATACATAAATAACAGCTAGAAATGACACAAAAAGTTCCCAACAAGCTTGTTTGTGAGAAGTCAATCATTAGATCGACTTTTCCCGAACAGGAACAGTCATACATGCATCAAAATTCAGCCAGTCCCTCCTGAAGCCAAATTTCGACCCATCTATGGTCGGCTTTAGTCTGCATTAAAATAAATTTGGCCACAGTCCATTTTTGAGCAGACATGTTCTCAGTCTGCTCCTTTTAATTTAAAGTCAGGAACATCCAGTTTTTTTCAAGACTATAAACCAGAATAATCCAACTAAAAAGAAAACTATAGAGATCCATAAGAATGGATGCTAGTGTTATTGATATTTTAAAAGTAGAGTGAATTAAATGAACACATATGCATATAAAATTGGAATCTGGAAAGTGAATTTGGTCAGATACCCTCAGGCACTGATTAATCTCAACTGTTTACTAGTTCCCTGAGATTAGCTGACTTGAAATGTCAATGGCATTCAGCTAGATCTGGCAAGAAATGTATCATGACCATGGGATTTTTGAAGCATATCTGAACTTGTAAACAATGCATTTGTAATCTTTTTTCAAGTTTTTTTCCATTATTATCACCTGGTAATGCAAATAACATACTCATTGTCTCTGTGTGGCTATGCTCACTTCCACACTGCATATATGGGGTGAGCTATGGTTGCCACCCAAGCTTGATTTGACATGCCTGCCTTTGTTTATTTCCATTACAATTGGGGCAATGGGATTAGTAGCTTACAGAAAAAGATAAGGTTGTTTGTGCTTTCAATTAACAGGAAATGACAAGGACAGGTACAGGACAGGTATTTTGTGTACTTGCTGAAAATGTTCTTAGCCTAAAAAATAAAAATGAATTCAAGCACTGCATTTAGGAACTGGTAAGCTGCAATATATTGAATTTTTGTTCTTGGGTTTAGCTTTCCTTTATTAAGCACAAGTAAAGCAAAAGCCGTCTGCCCTTTTAATTGTGGCATCATTCAAATATTTTTTGTCAGGAAAACAAAGCCTATATCATAGCTAGTTCTCAGCCATCAGAGCAGTGAATCATTTTAGCTGTGTGTTTTTTCTACCCCCTTGGTCTGACACTTTCTGGTTCCTCTGATGACCTCATGTGCATTCCAATAGAAATGACTGTTACTGAATGCCTGCTGGCCTCCTGGAAGAAGCAATGCGCTATGATATAAATTGTGAGCAGCACCAAAAAGGTTAAACAATGTTACACAAATGAACATTCCAGACAGGCACCACGCTTACGAAAACACACGAAGCTGGGGAAGTTTCATTCCTTACTTCATGAAGCGAAATACATCTCCAACAGCCTTAATCCAGCCATAGACTTCCAAACTGACCATAAAGATAACCTCTTCATTATTAATTTTGATGTGATCAGTCTTTGGAAGGGGAGTGATTAATGGAGCACATTAGAGTGAATTCTGTCATTGCAGGGACACCATTAGTCTCTTTTAATAAGCTTAAGTGCAAAAATGTCCATAGCTGTTCTTTAGAATTCACTAACATGTGCTACACAACTCAACTGAACTGATCAACTCATTCCCTTTCTTCCTGCTACCAAATAAAGCCAACTCTGGTGCATATTTTACACAGGGCTATAATTCGCGTCATGTTACGATTTTCTAACGCTGGCCATACGCAGAGACTTTTTCATCGATAGCAAATAAACTGATAGTTGTCTACACTTCAATAAAGAATTCTATAAGCAATTACAAATATTACGACAGGCACTTTACAAAGAGCAAATGTTGATGGCGCTCCATGCTATATCTTAGTCATCCCTCATATACTGTAATACCTAACTATAAAAAACAACACTGGAATAATCTTAGTATCAAGTAAAATAAAATTTGCCTAAACCAACCATTGCAGAATAAAATAGTAATGCATAGTAAAATGAACTTGTGGTCATTTTCAATGTTGGTATTTCAGTAAATTTGACTCAATGACATGGGAAAGCTTTCCCCTCTCAATGTTTTCCTGCCTTAAAGTGATATTAGATGCTAATTTTTTTTTTAAAATGTTTTAATAACAAACATACCTACCTGCTCTGTGCAATCGTTTTGCACAGAGCAGCCCCAATCCTCCTATTCTTCTTCTTTGGCGCTCCTGGCTCCTCCCCCTTGTTTCCCCCTTATTTACTCATTTTTAGGGTGCATAACAATTTAGTATTCGATATATTGCAGTGATCATCAACCCTGTCCTCAGGGTCCACTAACAGGCCAGGTTTGCAAGATAACTGAAATACATCACAGGTGATATCATTTGCTGCTCAGTGATTGCAGTATTCTAGTCTGCATCTCCCCAAGGTAATACATAAAACCTGGCCTGTTAGTGGGCCCTGAGGACAGGGTTGATGACCACTGATATATTGTATTAATTTTGATAACGCAGCACAGAAATCTATGATTTATCACACTGTATTAACCTCCCTGGCGGTTTTCCCGAGTGTGGCTCGGGGTTAAAATTTCAGTCCCATTAGCGGTAACCCCGAGCCACACTCGGGATTACATCGCAGGATCCTGGTGAGGCTTTACTTACCTTGTCCCCGGGATCCTGCGATGTCCCCCCGCTGTGTCCGCGGGCTGTGTCCTCCTCCGAAGCCTCTCCTTGCCAGGCTCCGTTCCCAGCGAGCATCGCGATGCACGGGGGCGGAGCCTGGCGGCAAATTCAAAAAATTGTAAAAATCATAACACATACAGTACTGTAATCTTACAGATTACAGTATTGTATGAAATTATTTAACATCCCTTTTGTCCCCAGTGCTTTGGCCCATGCCCTGCATGCAGTTTTATGTTATATATACTGTTCTTTCTGCCTGGAAACTGGAGATTGTCCATAGCAACCAAAAAGTGTCCCTTTACGTCAAAAGTGGCTTTAGACCAGCTAGAAAACAGCGATAGTAAATTAGAACACTTGCAGAATTGAGCGATAGTGAATCGTGGGGAAATTTATTTTATTATTATTTTTTTAATTTTTTTTATTATTTATTTTTATTTATTATATTTTAATTTATGTTTTTGTGTTTCAAACTTTATCATACCCGGGATATCTACTAGACTCTTGTTTGGACAGATTTAAGTGTGTTATTGTTAAGAATTACAGACCTACAATATAAAAACGCCAAATTTCCATGCAAAATAATTGTACCGCCTTTCAGCACCTAAAATCCGAAAGAATCATACCGCCAGGAAGGTTAAGTATCTCACAGTTGAGTTGCTGCTTTGCACATCATTGAATTTCTTTTTGTATACTGTGTAATACACAAGAGCAGTTTTTGCATGTATTCTATTCTCTTATGCCACGTACACACGGGCGGACTTTTCGACCGGACTGGTCCGACGGACTTTCCGACGGACTTTTGACAGACTTCTGACGGAATTTTGAACGAGCGGACTTGCCTACACACGATCACACCAAAGTCCGATGGATTCGTACGTGATGACGTACGACCGGACTAAAATATGGAAGTTGATAGCCGGTAGCCAATAGCTGCCCTAGCATGGGTTTTCGCCCATCGGACTAGCGTACAGACAAGCGGATTTTTCGACCGGACTCGAGTCCGTCGGACAAATTTGAAACATGTTCCAAATCTAAAGTCCATCAGATTTTTGACCGAAAAAGTCTGCTGCAGGTCCGATGGAGCCCACACACGGTCAAGAAGTCCACCCATGTGTACAAGGCATTATAATCTCTTACCTTTTTCTGACAGAAATCTTTAAATGTGTCATCAAAAGACTTAAAAAAAAATATTGGGTATAATAAAAGTTTAAATTCTTACCTTGCAATTTGCTTGGAGGAGAAGAACTTGACTGAGTATGGTGCGGAGAGCCATGTGACATAAGTGAAGTCATATTGTGTGGATGTGAGGATCCTGAGCTGTATGCATCCATGGCTAATTTCTGCCGAAATGCTTCTTCTTTCCTCCTGTTAGCAAACCAGTTATAAACACGAACCTCTGTGACCAGATTTGATCCTAATCCATGAGCCTTTGATGGTGAAACACCTCGTTGCAAACATTCTGCTCTGTAAACATAAGCAACAAAAGAGTGCACAGAGCATAAAACATTTGAACTATTTTCTTTTCTTGTTCTATAAGCAGAGTAACCATGAATGAGTCAATATTTGTGCAAAATTCATCCATTGGGTAAAAGCTGTCTGCTGCAGAGTTCAAACCATGCCTTGAATTCTAGGGATATTTCTAAAAAGCCAATGTAAAAGACACAACCACTCACAACTGATTGTACAGTATTGGATAGACTTTAAGGGGTTTTATCACCCATAACCTTCTTAATACTTCTTTTGCATTTTGAATTTTTCTCCCTGAGGTACCAATTCCATCACAACTGTCTTAAAAAGCAGCATTTCTTATAAGCAATGTTTTTTCAGGTCCATAATGTTTTTTTGTTGGACCATACAGTCTACCAAGAGTCTAGGCCATATGGGTAGTGGAGCTTACAGAGGATGGCTCTCTGGAGTGGGGTTGGTAAAGTTGGCAGGATCCTAAACAATTTTTGAAAACATTATGCAGCTTCTGTTTCTAATATGTATAATACCTAATAAGGAATGCTATTTCTTGCGTCTTTGATAACTTGAGTCTTTATGCTCTTTTCTCCCTAAATCCCTTTGAGTCCCAGAGCATTACTTTTGCTTTGGTGATGGTTGGTTCCATTCATTATGCTTCTTTAGCATTTGTAGCCTAATGCATTATACATATTTTTTGGGACAGATAGGGCATTCATTTGGTAGCAGATTTCCTTTTTAGAGAGGGGCCGAGAGCGCCGGTGAGGGACCCAAGGAGGATCGGGGCTGCTCTGTGCAAAACCACTGCTCAGAGTAGTTAAGTATAACATGTTTGTCATTTAAAAAAAAGAAAACCTTTAATGTTACTTTAAATTTTCAAACAGGTGAATTTACATATGCCATAGGAGCTCCCATTTCTTCGTTACCTGTTACATTCTTCAACCAAAGCCTCTCTTTCTTCTTTACTGGGGTTCTTTTGTCTTTCATAGGCCTGATAGAGAATGTGCTGGGATGCAGGTCCCCATTTGAAACGGTTCCGTCTCATTTTCTTGTTAGCAGGCTCTGAGCAGGAATCATCAGACTGCGCTGTGACTTGAGTTTGATGGTTGAACTCTGGAAAGAGAAACAGCAGCTGATCCTGACTGCTTTTGTCTGTCATATTTCCACAACCCTGGACTGTCTGGTTGAATTCTGTAAAGAAAGGGCAAAAATGTCTAGCCACAGCAAACATATATAAAGCAGCACAAACAGAAAGGACACAGGGTAATCAAATTCTGCTCTCAGAACACCAAGAGGCTGTAATTGCCCAGGGCATTCAAAAACAAAAAGTCAGGTAGCTGGGGTCTATAGCAGCCATTATGTAGGCCATACACTAAAGCTTCATATGCGTGATAAGAATATCGGACTAATGATCGTCCCTTTTTTTTTTCCAATGCTAGTCTTATATAGAAAACCAATAGGTTACTAAAGTCTCAAAATTCTTGTAACGGCAAAACACAACTTCGGAAGTGATTTCATGTATTGTATTGTATTCTTTCATTTCCAAACATGTGTGGTCTTGGTCACATGATTTGTACAAATAGCATTCTAATTACATGAAAATCGTTTGTTCTATTATCGTACCAGAAATGTTTTTGTGCTTATCACTTTGGATTTTTGAACTGTCGTGATCAGCTCTCGAAAACTGTGTACTAAAATTATCAGACCGTCACTCCGAAAGCAGTATTTTGTCCTCTGATATTCTCATCGTGTGTACTAGGCATACGTTTTTTGTCATTCTCCTTGGAAAGGAGGCTAACTGCAGAAAAAAGCACCTGTCACTTAATTCAAAATTATTTCAGGGGCATCTCAAACTGATGCCGAAGTAAGCTGCATTTGTCCGTTGACAAAAACCGCAAGTCCATTGACCCAGGCTGTTGGAAAAATTCCACAGTTTTTGGTCTCTGCAATCCATAAGGTGTGGCATGTATATTGGTGAATCATCTCATGTTATGACATTGACTTCATTGTTTTTTCTTCTGGGGAGCTGCAAAGATGATAAAGAGATATATGCAGCAACACACCATACCTTGGAGAGAGGTATTTGAAATTATCAAATCACAGAATACCTTGAATTGTTGCAAACAAAAAATAGATGTTCTTTGAATGGCAGAGGTGCTGAGGGAGCGACCTCCAATATACAGAAGGCAAGTCACTCCAGCAGCACCCAGAAGAGACTAGCTCTGACTGCATGTAGCACAGGCCACTATAGTAAATTTGTACACCCCCAGCAGCCCTCCAGATGTGAGATATGAAGAGTTATGCCGCGTACACACGAGCGGACTTCTCGTCGAACTGAACTCCGAAGGACTTTTCAATGGAGTTCCGACGGAGTTCAGATGAAAGGACTTGCCTACACACGATCCTACCAAAGTCCGATCGTTTCGAATGTGAAGACGTACGACTGGACTAGAAAAGGAAGTTCAATAGCTAGTAGTCAATAGCTGCCCTTGCGTCGTTTTCGGTCCATCGGACTAGCATACAGACAAGCGTTTTTTTCGATAGGGGTCAAGTCCGTCGGAAAGATTTGAAACATGTTCTATTTGTAAGGTCCGTCAGATTTTTTGACAGAAAAGGTCCGATGAAGCCCACACACGATCAGACGGATTCGTTCCATTGGATCTTTTCTGCCGGAAAGTCCGCTCGTGTGTACGTGGCATTAGATGTAACCAAGCCAGACTAATGTAAGTTTAAAAAATTAAAACATTCTTGGAGTTCAGCTTTATTGTCCATATTCTGGACACAGATCCCCTTTCGAGAGCAGAACCTCTAAACATAATTTAGCTCAGTATTTTATACATTAGAAAACTATCACTATCATCATTCCCTTTTTTTTCAATTACCCACTTAGCTCACTACAATGCGGCTTTTGTTCTTAACTAGTGAAACAAATCTTAGAAAAAGATGTCAAAGCATGTCATGTCAACAGCCACTTTCCATAAGTTTTCTTTATTTTGAAATGGTTGGCGGTTTAGCATACATCTATAAACAACAACCTCACAGTGCCTTGAAAATGTATTCATACCCCTTGAAATTTTACACATTTTATCATGTCACAACCAAAAACATAAATGTATTTTATTGGGATTTTATGAGATAGACCAACACAAAGTGACACATAGTTGTGAAGTAGAAGGAAAATGATAAATGGTTGTCAAAGTTTTTTTACAAATAAATATCTGAAAAGTGTGGCATGCATTTGTATTCAGCCCCCTTTACTCTGATACTCCTAACTAAAATTTAGTGGAACCAATTGCCTTCAGAAGTCCCCTAATTAGTAAATAGTCCACTTGTGTGTAATTTAATCTCAGTATAAATACAGCTGTTCTGTGAAGCCTTCAGAGGTTTGTTAGAGAAACCTTAGTGAACAAACAGCATCATGAAGGCCAAGGAACACACCAGACAGGTCAGGGATAAAGTTGTGGAGAAGTTTAAAGCAGGGTTAGGTTATAAAAAATATCCCAAGCTTTGAACATCTCAAGGAGCACTGTTCAATCCATCATCCGAAAATGCAAACCTACCAAGACATGGCCGTCCACCTAAACTGACAGGCCGGGCAAGGAGAGTATTAATCAGAAAAGCAGCCAAAAGGCCCATGGTAACTCTGGAGGAGCTGCAGAGATCCACAGCTCAGGTGGTGGGAGAATGTGTCCACAGGACAACTATTAGTCATGCATTCCACAAATCTGGTCTTTATGGACGAGTGGCAAGAAGAAAGCCATTATTGGAAGAAAGCCATAAGAAGTCCCATTTTCTGTTTGCAAGAAGCCATGTGGGGGACACACCAAACATGTGTAAAAAGGTGCTCTGGTCAGATGAGACCAAAATTGAACTTTTTGGCCTAAAAGCAAAACACTATGTGTGGCTATCACTGCACCACCCTGAACACACCACCCCCACCGTGAAACATGGCGGTGGCAACATCATGCTGTGGTATGCTTTTCTTCAGCAGGGACAGAGAATCTGGTCAGAGTTGATGGAGAGATGGATGGACCCAAATACAGGGCAATCTTGGAAGAAAACCTATTAGAGTCTGCAAAAGACTTGAGCCTGGAGCAGAGGTTCACCTTCTAGCAGGACAACGACCCTAAACATACAGCCATAGCTACAATGGAATGGTTTAGATCAAAGTATATTCATGTGTTAGAATGGCCCAGTCAAAGTTCAGATCTGAATCCAATTGAGAATCTGTGGCAAGACTTGAAAATTGCTATTTACAGACATCTCCATCCAATCTGACAGAGCTTGAGCTATTTTGCAAAGAAGAATGGGGAAAATGTCACTCTCTAGATGTGCAAAGCTGGTAGAGACATCTCCAAAAAGACTTAGGGCTGTAATTGCAGCAAAAGGCAGTTCTACAAAGTATTGACTCAAGGGGGCTGAATACAAATGCACGCCACACTTTTCACATATTTATTTGTAAAAAATTCTTAAAACCATAATTTTCCTTCCACTTCACAATTATGTGCCACTTTGTGTTGGTTTATCACATAAAATCCTAATAAAATACATTTACCTTTTTGGTTGTAACATGACAAAATGTGGAAAAGGGTGTGAATACTTTAACCACCTTAGCACTGGTGAACATTAATGATTGCCCTACTGTCCCTCTCTATTTAAGTTTTGATGTGTTCCATATTGTTTACTCCACTCTGTGGAAAATATCATTAGGTTTAAAAAGAACGGTACTATGTTTATCGATCAGGTCTTAAAATCAACGTATGATTCCAAAAAAGCTAAGATTTAAAAAAGCTTTGGGAGCACTGTAACTAGGATTGCAAGGAGGAAAGTGCTTATTGCTGAACACATAAAATCCAGGTTTAAACTTTTTTCAGACTCTTATGTTCATAAAAAGCCAATCCATTTCAAGGCTCCATTTCATCAGGGCTTGGTACTATTAAACAAACTGTGCACTTGAATGAAAAAAATGAGGGATCTTAATGGGTAATTAGTATGATTGCTCCAGGTGGCAGTTAAGACAGCATCCAGTCTCTACTTGAGCAAAGAGCCAGCTTTCAGCCATCACTCCTGAGAAAGCTGCCCAAGGGGAAACATTCCATATATACTGATTAAAGCAGTATTAAACCTAAGAGCACATTTTTTTTATCATATTGCAGCTTACCAATACTTAGATTTGGTGGCTGCATTCGTTTTCTTTTTTAGGCTTTTTTTTTTTTTTTTTTTCACCTGGTGTCAAGTGTTATCTGGAGTTTAGCTCTAAATCTGCTAGTACATCTAACATCCCCCTCCTCCCATATTGACAATGCTGCTGTCCACAGTGCCCCAGTGCTTCTTCATCCAGATTAGGAGCAGGAGGTGTTGTACTTTCCAGACCACCAGGGGAAAACAGAGGGAAAAAGACAAAAAAAAGCAAATCAATGCAGCTACTATCTAATGACGGGTAAGCTGCAATGTACTGTATTACATTTTTGGTTTTGGGTTTAATACTACTTTAAGACCGGGCGGAAGTGGTGTAGTGGGTAGCACTCTTGCCTAGCAGTAAGGAGGGTCGCTGGTTCGAATCCCAACCATGATACTACCTGCCTGGAGTTTGCATGTTCTGCCTGCGTGGGTTTCCTCCAGGTACTCCGGTTTCCTCCCACACTCCAAAGACATGCTGGTAGGTTAATTGGATCCTGTCTAAATTGTCCCTAGTGTGTATGAATGTGAGTTAGGGACCTTAGATTGTAAGCTCCTTGAGGGTAGGGACTGATGTGAATGTACAATGTATACGTACAGTACACGTAAATTGACGGCGCTGTATAAGTACCTAAAATAAATAAGATAAAATAAATAAGACTAGACTGAGAACACCTATTGCTTTAGGAGATCCAATACACCACATCTTTCTTCTACGTCCTAAATTTGGGAACACGGACATTTGTGATTTTTTTATTTGCGATTCTTTTTTTTTTCTATCTAGTCTTCAGTGGAAATGGCCTTGTAGATTCAACAAGCACAATTTGGTAAATTACTGAATTTTTGCTACATATTTTAACATTTTAATAGGTTATACAGTACATTAGTACTGGATAATAGGCAGTGATTCTAGATGTTTTGAAAAATATTTGACACACAGTATGTAAAAGATAAATTGTTACTTTTTGTTGTGAGTAAAGAGTTATTTGGTTTCTATATGTCAATAGACACTTATATCGATGTGTTGGAACTTTGTCTGTTACTATATTGATTTCCATAAATTTGTTATCCATGTTATATGCGCTCCTATCAACGTGAATCACCAGCTATGATTTGTCATGTCATGCTGTAATGTGATGTTGCATACCTTAAACAAAAAAATAAAAAAAAATAAAAAGTAATTTATAAGATACTGTATAGGTTCATTTACACCTGCCCTCTGAAAAGTGAACCGTTGTGGATCACTGTTTAGAGATGGTTTGACAGGTGGTTTGGCTGTATTTTAATCCTGTAAGTATTTTTGCTTCTACCATGCTTGCTTTTGCTTCAACCATGTGCATTGCATACAGTTGCAGGGTGATTGCAGTGGAGCCCTATTTACTTGAATGGGTCACATTTGCCAGAAATACCACTTGACAAGCATTGGCCGCAAAATGTGTACAACTCTGCCCAGCTGCCTTTGCAGCTTAAGGGGGGCAGTTGGGGGCAGTAAAACCGTGGTTCAATCACCTGACTACAAGTGTGAACAAGTCTTAACTAACTTGTGCATTTAAATATATATATAGTTACAGCTGATTATGACTGTTACAATTTCAATGTTTCAATTGTGATAATTGTTGTTCAATGATTTAGATATTTTTAAGCCTCGTACACATGATGAGAATATTGGACGAAGGATCATCCATTTTTTTTTTCTTTTTGCATGCTAGTTTAATATGTAATATGTTCTCATACCACAGAATACAACTTCGGAAGTGATGTACTGTATTGTGTTGTATTGTATTCTTTCAATTCTAAACATGTGCGGCCTTGGTCACTTGATTTTTTCGTACAAATACTATATTACATGAAAATCGTTTGTTTTGTTATCTTACGGGAAAAATGTTTGTGCTTGTCCCTTCGGATATTTTCGCATGAACTCTCGTGATCGGCTCTCGAACGCTGTGTACTAATGAGTACATTATTGGACAATCGCTCCAAATGCGTTTTTTCTTTTGATTTTCTCATTGTGTGTACTAGCCATTGCACATATTTAGTATCTATTTCTTTTGAGAACACTAGGAGCCCTGGGCTATACACTCACAGCTTTTACTTATTATCATCACTGATAATAAGGGCAGATAGAGAAGCACAGGGGTAAGTTAATTTGCAATAACCTTGTGACTAAGAGCTGAGACAATTTTAATAAGAATTTTCATACAGCCATATAGGACAGAAACAAAAAAAATGGAACCCAAAACAAAAACAACATTTTGACATGTTTCTATACTATTCTGCCTTTCCGGTGGGGTGAATGGCCCATGTAGCTATCATTCTTATCACTATCACTAGAGGTCAGCTGTAGACACAGCTAGAGCATAGCTCAGCCGGTGGGCAACATAGTACAATTGTTATTTTCTGCCATGTTGGATACATAGCTCACAGTGTTTCTGCAAAACAGCAGACATAAATATGAGAACATATTTCTACTTCAAGAGGAGTTCCAGTCTCCCCCCCAAAAAATTAAAAGTCAGCAGCTACAAATACTGTAGCTGCTGACTTTTAATATAAGGACACTTTGCTGTCCAGGGACCCAGTGATGTCCCCACCCTAGCTGATTCTTCAGAGGGCTTCGGGTGCAGGTGCTGGCATCTCAAGTAGGGGAAACAGGAATTAAAGCCTTCACAGCCGGTTTCCTACTGCACATAGGGGGTTATTTACGAAAGGCAAATCCACTTTGCACTAAAAGTGTAAACTACAAGTGCAACGTGCACTTGAAATTGCTCTGAAAGTGCACTTGGAAGTGCAGTCGCTGTAAATCTGAGGGGTAGATCTGAAATTTTATTATCCAATCACGTGCGAGCTAAAATGCGTTTTTTTATTTTTCTTGCATGTCCCTCTCAGATCTACAGCGAATGCACTACCAAGTGCACTTTCAGTGCAATTTCAAGTGCACTTTGCACTTGTAGTTTGCACTTGTAGTGCAAAGTGGATTTGCCTTTAGTAAATAACCCCCAATGGTGTAGTAAATCATATAAACATTAACATAAAAGGAAGGTACACCCGTGATGGTGACAGACAGTATTGCATCCATGCATCACTCCATCTTCCCCACATGCAATGCAAACTCACCAGAAGGAGTATGAAAACAAGCAATAGGTGGCCCAATCAGCTCAACAGGGATAAACGGATGAATCCGTTGGAGCATTTGAGATACTAAGCCTTCTTTGACCCCCCCCAGTAATAAGTGGTCAATGCTCTCTTGTAAGAGCACATGCTTTATTGGTGGTGGTTTATCACATGGTGGAAGATTTCAGTTGGTGTATCAACTATCAAGACACTTATTTACATCTGTGTCACCTGTGTGACTCATAGACTCACTTTTTGTTTCCTTTGTTACACTTAGCGCAACATTATTTTTATTTGTTTCCTCTATTGCCAGTAGCTATTTTTTCTGTTTTAGAGCTGATCTCTTTCTCTATATTTCTTTGCTCACTGAAGACTTAGAATTGAGAGATCAGCCGTCTTTGATTGCTTTGATTGATCAGTTCTGGATGTAGAGCAGTGGTTCTCAACTCCTGTCCTCAGGGCCCACTAACAGGTCAGGTTTGTAAGATATACATCACAGGTGACATCATTTGTTGCTCAGTGATTGCAGTATTCTAGTATGCATCTCCCCAAGTTAATACTTAAAATCTGGCCTGTTATTAGGTCCTGAGGACAGGAGTTGAGAACCACTGATGTAGTGGGACCGGGGGACAGGTGCAGTATCAGACTGATGCTGTATCCACCTGTGAATTTTTTATGTTTTTTTTTTCAAAACCCACACTTCTCTGTATAGGTATAAAGAATACACAATGTTTCCATTCTGCAGTAGAAAACCTCATACTGCTGTATACACACTGTGGTCAAAGAATTTTTTTTAACTATTACAAAAAAAAAATGTTGCTATTTAAGTAAAGTGAACCATGTCATAGAAAAAAAGAAGAAACGGTCAAGTTCCCCTTTATACTTACGTATGACAATTTCCCTTTGTTTCCTCACATACCAGGTATACAGGGCAGCACGTTTTTGTGTTTTCATTGGAGTGCCTTTGTTGAGATGCTGGGAAAGATGTGATTGGTTCAGTCCAGTAATATCAACTACCTCTCTCTGAGGAATGTTGTGCTGCTGCATATATCCCTTTATCATCTTTGCAGCTCTCCAGGGATCCTCACTGTAGAGAACAAAAGACAAAGAAGTCAATGTCAATGTGATGGCATAAGATGATTTACTAATATACATTACACCACAATAGGTTGCAACTACCAACAACTATGTAATTAGTCCAACAACCTTTGTTCCTGGACTTTCAGCTTGCTTTTGACATCAGTTTAGGATTATTCTGAAATCATTTACACTTTACTGACAGGTGCATTTGACCTACAGTTAACCTCCTTTTGAAATGTGTCAAGCTGCTTTTGCATTCCTAAGAAAAGAAGAAAAGATTGATCGCACATTTGAATCCAAAAGATGCTGTAGAGATTTCTTTATTGTCATGAGCCAGACAAAATTGTAATGACGATCAGTTGACACGTTTCACACGAAAAGAACCGTGCTTACACGGTTCTTTTCTTGTAAAACGTGTCAACTGATCGTCATTGCAATTTTGTCTGGCTCATGACAATAAAGAAATCTCTACAGCATCTTTTGGATTCAAATGTGCGATCAATCTTTTCTTCTTTTCTTGATATTGCCTACGGTGATGAGTCGGGATAAGCACCTTGGACGGGGTGTGTCTATTTTTGCCTGAAGCGGTGTGTGCACCCTTGTTCTGTTTCCTGCTTTTGCATTCCTATAGGCATGTATGGGTAGAGAAACAGTTGACATTAACAAAATTCTATTGACACTGGGCCTCAAACTGGCCACAGATGGGTAGTTATCTCTTCGAGAACAGCTGGTGGGAAGCTATCTGTCCATGCTCTCATGTCTCATTGTATATCGAGAAACTACCCCTATCCTCACCAAATGGCAGTAGTGCAAGACATACCCCCAATCCTTCACTTTTCTACACAAAACAAGGAACCATGGACATGGAAGAATTTTTGAAAAACTCCCTGTACTATAACTAGCACCTCCAGTTGTGTGATGTGCTGCTTAATGTCTTGAGATAATCACTGTATATTAACCAGTCAATTTTGGGCAGCATATGACAATTGAAATCTGATTAAATGTTGTGGGCAACATATTTTGCCATTCCCTAAAATAAAACACAAACAGTGATCCAGACACTTCTTACAAACACCACAACCCTCTCTGCAGATTACAGTGCAGTTAAGCTATGCAAGACCCAGTAAAGCCTGTAATTGGACCATAAAGTCGCAGCACAGTTATGATGTCATCTCTGTGTTCCCCCTCCTTTCTAGGTCTGCTGGCAGCACTGTGCAAGACAAGTCTGACCTATTTAGAATGCTGGTCCTCCAATTCCCAGCCTGGGTGCCAGTGTGCAAAGGACTACAAGAGGCTGATATGAAAACAAATTCACTTGTATAGAAACAACAAATTCTACAGTTCTTTGGAGTGCACTTAGGCTCTATGCACACTGGCTTAAAAACCGTTGCTTCTACGGGAGTTTTGTGTTCTGCCTGTAGAAGCAGCTCAATGTTATCCTATGTGTCCATGCATATTAGGACGTTAAGAGACATATTTTGAGTTTAACTTTTAGAGGCAGAACAAAAAAACTCTTCTGGTTTGCGTTTCTGATTGGAGCTTGGAGGCAGAAAAAATGTAACACTCTCCTAAACTCGTCTAAACTTTGTACAAAAAAATGCTCTATATGAGCATTTTTTACTCCCAAGAGAACAGACATTTTTTAAGCCCAGTGTGCTTGGAGCCAATGCCCTGTACACACGATAGGATTTTCCGACAGAAAATGTTTGATAGGAACTTGTTGTCGGAAATTCCAACCGTGTGTAGGCTCCATCGGACATTTTCCATCAGACTTTCCGTCACACAAAATTTGAGAGCTGGTTCTCAAATTTTCCGACAACAAAATCCATTGTCGGAAATTCCAATCGTGTGTATAACAATTCCAACGCACAAAGTTCCACGCATGCTCAGAATCAAGCAGTAGAGCAGCACTGGCTATTGAACTTCATTTTTCTCGGCTCATCGTACGCGTTGTACGTCACCGCGTTCTTGATGTTCGGAATTTCCGACCAACTTTGTGTGACCGTGTGTATGCAAGACAAGTTTGAGCCAACATTCGTCGGGAAAAAAAACATGGATTTTGTCAGAAAATCCTAACGTGTGTACAGGGCATTAGACTTATGACATTAATTGCTTCCCTGAAATAATACAACCTAAAGTCTCCACCTCAGTTAATAAGACATAAACTTATTTTGGTAGATGTTGACCTAAGGCTGCTTTCACACTGAGGCGCTTTACAGGCGCTATAGCACTAAAAATAGCACCTGCATAGCGCCTCTCCTCTCACTCCAGTGTGAAAGCCTGAGTGCTTTCACACTGGAGCGGTGCGCTTGCAGGACGGTAAAAAAGTCCTTCAAGCAGCATCTGTGCAGCGCAGCAGGAGCGGTGTATACACCACTCCTAAAGCGCTCCTGCCCATTGAAATCATTGGGCAGCTGTTTTGACCCTTTTTCGGCCGCTAGCGGGGGTTAAAAGCGCCCTGCTAGTGACCAAATAGCGCCGCTAAAATGACAGTAAAGTGGAGCTTTACCACCGTCCTCCCCAACGCCTCAGTGTAAAAGCACTCTAACATTAATTTGGGTTGTGGAGAAAAATGTACGAGAACATACTCCATGCAGAAAGCAATATTAGTGAGAATTAAACCCTGGACTGCAGCACTCCAAGGCAATGGTGGGTTCTAAAGTTTTATTAACTATGCAGCTCTAAAATCCATATAGTAGAAAGAAGTGTAGTAATTGCGCAGGTGAAGATTAGCGATGAATAATCAAAAAAAGCAGCTGACAATCACACAATAGAACACTTTGGGTAAAAACATAAAAAAACTAAAAAATTGCCACACTATTAAAATGTGAGAAATATATAAAACAATATAAAATGAATAAATAATGGTGATCAGTCCATAAAGTGTCCAAAACAAATGAACAAATCCTTGAAGTCATATCTCAGAGGATGATAAATGACAAAACACCCAAAGTGTACCTTCCACCGTGATAGGAGAAGATGTGCCCTTACCAGATAACTAGACTCCACGTTATAGGAGCCTAGTAAGACATATGCCCTGTACACACAACTGTTTTTCCCATCGGAATAAACTCTGAAGATTTTTCTGATGGAGTTCTGACGGAATTCCACTCAAGCTGTCTTGCATCCACATGGTCACACCAAATTCTGACCGTCCAGAATGCGGTGACGTACAACACCTACGACGGGACTAGAAAAAATTGCCAGTAGCCAATAGCTTCCGTCTCGTACTTGCTTCAGAGCATGGGTCATTTATGGTACGTCGGAACATCATACAGACGAGTGGTTTTCCCGATAGGAATTGGTTCCGTCGGAAAAATTTAGAACATGTTTTCTTTCTAGGTCCGTCAGAATTTTCAACGTAAAAAGTCCGATGGGGCATACAGACGATCGAATATGCGATGAAAAGCTCCCGTCTGACTTTTTCTGTCGGACATTCCGCTCGTGTGTACACGACATTAGATTCACACATCACGGAGGATCCAACCTTGCTGGTTTATCCCTTTCCCTCTCTCCCATGAATGTGATATAAAAGAAGAGAAAGATCACCACATAGTGTAAAACCGTGGTGGTTTATTGAAGATTTCCACAAGTCCAACAAAACATGGATTAAAAAGCTCCAGGGTTAAAAGAATCTCCAGATCACAATGAAACTAGCGTGGTATATTGAGCAGAGACTTCATCCTACTAGTTTCGTCATACATGACGTCATCGGGAGTGATATATCCAGTGCATGGATCCTCCATGATGTGTAAATCTATGTCTTACTAGGCTCCTATAACGTGGAGTCTAGTTATCCGGTAAGAGCACATCTTTTATTATCGCGGTGGAAGGTGCACTTTGGATGTTTTGTCATTTATCATCCTTTGAGATACGACTTCAAGGATTTCTTCATTTGTTTTGGACACTTTATGGACTGTTCACCTTTATTTATTCAGTTTATATTGTTTTATATATTTCTCACATTTTAATAGCGCGGCAATTTTTTTGTTTTTTTATGCTCTAAAATCTGTGCATGCAGTTCTTGCTTATAAGAAAGGAAGGGAAATTTTCCACAAGAAATCACAGACAGCAAAAGAAAACTGTCAGGGGTTTTAAAGTAGAATTCCAGTTTACACCGAACTAGCCTTAAAAATGTCCCCTCCTTACACCTATGCTGATTAACCTGTGTAAAAAAAAAAAAAGATGTTCTTACCGACCTATGTTCAGTCCACTGCAGTCCAGTCACGTGATTTGCCTGTGTCAGCCAGCACTGGCTGCAGGGGAGGAGAGGAGAGAGAGCTTGACAATGGCTGGTAAAGCTTGAGCGGTGACGTCACCCATAGGCTCCAATGGCCCATCCGTGGTCGGCGCTCCCTCCTCCCCTCTACTGCCACTACTGGCTGACACAGGTGAGCTGGATCATGTGACTGGACTTGAGCAAGAAGAAAATAGGTAAGTATATACATCTTTCTAGCACAGGTTAGTCAGCATTGACATTATTGGGGGGAGGGGGTGTAATTTTAAGGTTAGTTAGATGTAAGCTGGAATTCTAAAATAAGTACTACATTCAGAATGAACCACTAGCTAAATAAATCCAAGAGGCAATTTATCACACACAGAAGACACACATTTCATAGGTTAAAAAAATTCAGACATGCCTTCTATGATGGCTTCTATGACGTGCCCTCTATGATGCAGTCTTGCCTTAACTGGCATTGCAGATATACAGTGAAATGTATTTTATTTTCGCTTTGTATTACATTGAAGTGGTTTATGCAGATTTGTTTGCTAAAATATTTTTGTGGTACAATACAGTATAATAGTTATGAACATATAATAAAAACATATAGAAGATTTCTGCCACTGTTTGGGTATTGTGCATGTGCGTCGACTCGAGACTTGGTCACCAGCCATATATTTATTGTTACATTTGAAGGTGAAAAATGATTTTGGATTTATTTATGTACAGTATTTCACAAATGTTAAAAGTACATTGTACAAATGCTTATACATTTGTTCATCATATAATTTAGGTAGAATGCTAGAAATTCAATCCACACTTATTTATTTGCAAATTGGTCAACCAAAGCGAGTTACAACCAGGGAATCAACTATTGAGAGCAGCTGTTGTAGCCCAGCAAACACATGTGTGCAGAAATGCACGGGCAGGTGCGCATTATAGAGTAAACACCCTTCACCCTTACTAGCATGCTTGTAGTAAATCAGGTATATAGTACAGTAGACCAGTTTTAGTCTGTTCGGGGGAGTGGGGGACTGGTACTGGGATTAAATAAGTGATCTACTTTTTTGAAAACCCTGCAGTAACCCCCCAACAAAAGGAATGCGTGTTCTGCACTAGGTAATGAAGTTCAAAACTAATGTATACACCTGTTTATACAAGCCATTTCTTTTGGCATTCCATTGATATCAGATGAATCATTTATTTTGTCAACATGCTTAAAACCAAACCCATCTAGCTAGTAAGAAAAGTATACAGTCTAAACGTGATGGAATAGTGTTTTCCAGTATTGCGTTGTGTGCATGAGGCCTTAAGCCCACGGCCACATCGGGCTATTTTGACATGCGATTTAACATATCAAATCGCCAGGTATTGCCGGCAATAACACCATTCGAATTGATGCGACGCCGACTTTGCGGCACCGCACCGATTCCCAAAAGTGGTTCCTGCACTACTTTTGGCAACTTCGGGGGCGATTTAAATAGACATCTGTGCAGGAACCCGCATAGATGTCTGTTAAATTGCCCTTCCCCCCCTGAAGTCGGACTAAAATGCTGGTTTGAAATTGTGCGAATTCAGTTAAACTGATGCTGATTAATAGAGCCAATCAGGTGTTTTGTGCCTAGATTCTAAATTATTTTACATTGTCCTATACACAAAGCTTAAGGGATAAAGTGATAGCGATACCAACTCTAAAGCCCCGTACACACGATTGGACTTTCAGACGGGAAATGTTGGAAAATCTGACCGTGTGTATCAGGGATCCTCAAACTACGGCCCTCCAGCTGTTGCAGAACTACACGTCCCATGAGGCATTGTAAAACTCTGACATTCACAGACATGACTAGGCATGATGGGAATTGTAGTTCCTGAACAACTGGAGGGCCGTAGTTTGAAGACCCCTGGTGTGTATGCTCCATCGGACAATTGTTGTTGGACTTTCCGCCAACAAATGTTGGCTAGCATGTTTTCAAATTTTCCGTCAACAAATGTGTGTTGTCGGATTTTCCGATCGTGTGTACACAAGCCCGTCGGACAAAAGTCCAAAGTACAAGCACACATGCTCAGAAGCGGTCGGTCTTGTAGCGTTTGTAATGGAGAATCAACATTCGTGACGTGGCAAATGATGAAATCTCCAAATGCAGCGCACAATTCTCTTCTTCTTTAATGGGATAATAATGAAGCTGTTTTGCTGGTGATACTGATGGAGTTATGGCAAACAAATTTTCAAAGGCTTTTTGTGCTAGTGATATCAAGAATAATATTATTAGTTTTTTTTTTTTTATTTGTGCAAGTTATCACAGCACCATTATCCCATAGTTTTTAAGATCAAAGATACAACTATGTTGGTGTCCCTTGTCAATTTTACATTGTATTCTTTTAAGATGTAACTGCCTACTCCCAAAATGTAATTTGAAGTAAAACACATAGCCAAGTATTGTTCTACACAATTTTTTTATTGTGCATTAAAAAAAAAAAAATTAGACATGCTATCTGCCAATAGAACTTAACCAAAAAGTGCATTCTATGCATCCAAAAATATAGAAAATATACCAAATCAAATCATTATTCAACCAAAAAAAAAAAAAATGTCAAAGCAAAAACTCCAGGGCTAATAATAAATAACACGTTATCTCCTCCAATTCCGCAACATGTCTGGTTGACGAACGACCGCTCAAAAACTAACTGAAAAGCACGAAATGAAAAGTGCAAATCAACACTCACCAAACTTCTACACAAAATTAGCAGAAGAGGCCCAAAAGGTGGCGACAAAGAGCTGAAAACCACGTAGTACGTCTAGTACATCACTGCGTTCCTAATTGTTGGCCAACAATTGTGTGACCGTGTGTATGCAAGACAAGTTTGAGGCAATGCCATTCAGACAAAATTCCACGGTTTTGTTGTCGGAAAGTCCAATCGTGTGTACGAGGTATAAGCATCCCCAAATCTCAGAGAAAGGGTTCACCACTACTAAAGTGATTTCTGCTGCATAATTGGGGCAGGCCTATTCCCACAACAAGTATTTAAGTTTGAGCTTTTATTCTGTATCCTGGTTGAGAAAATGCTACCTATTTTTCACTAGTTGTACCGCCAATTAATGTAGCATAGGGGAAACAAAGCAAACACCCATTGCATGGTCAGTTGCCAAGATCCCTCGGTATTCCAGTGAATTTATTCATGCGATCTTCACAGTCTGTTACTAGTGTTAGACTACTTGATTTTCTGTTTACTAGGAATGTTACATCAGATCTGTTTTTTTTTATTTTATTTTAACCAATGATCAAATATTTGCCTTGTTTTATCACCTAGCGCCTAATGCCATCAAGAAATGTCCTCCTGGTTGAAACGATATATTGTTTCCAAAGGCATGCAGCAAATTGATTGTTTTGCTTATCTATCTTGAAAAAGGAACCATTATTACAATGGAACTTTGGGTCACCTAAATTGCGTCTCTAAACTATTCTGGAATGTGCAGTTTAATCTTCACTAGCCAGGCAGGTACTGTTAGCCTTCATAAGGCCTCATGCACACTGGACGTTTTTGCAGCTGACACCCCTAAGACCCCTTTCACACTGGGGCGCTTTGCAGGCGCTACAGCGCTAAAAATAGAGCCTGCAAAGCGCCCTAAAAGAGCCGCTCCTGTCTCTCCAATGTGAAAGCCCGAGGGCTTTCACACTGGAGCAGTGCGCTGGCAGGACGCTAAAAAAAGTCCTGCTAGCAGCATCTTTGGAGCGGTGAAGGAGCGGTGCTCTTGCTTATTGAAATGAATGGGGCAGAGCGGCTATACCGCCGGCATAGCGCTGCTGCAGCAGCGCTTTGCGGTGTTTTTAACCCTTTCCCGGCCGCTAGCGGGGGGGGTAAAAGCGCCCCGCAAGCGGCTGAAATTGACAGTAAAGCGGCGCTAAAAATAGCGGTGCTTTGCCACAGACGCACCCACCTCCCCAGTGTGAAAATAGCCTAAGTGTCAGGCGTTTTTTTTTTTCTCTACCTCTAAACTCCCCTGCATGTTAGCCTATATCCATGCACACATGGATAAAAAAGGGTTAAAACCATCTGCAAAGCGCTGCCGGCGGTATAGCCGTGCTGCCTCATTGATTTCAATGGGCAGGAGCGGTGGAGGAGCGGTATCCACACCACTCCTTCACCGCTCCAAAGATGCTGCTAGCAGGACTTTTTTTTATCGTCCTGCCAGCGCACCGCTCCAGTGTGAAAGCCCTCGGGGCTTTCACACTGAAGAGACAGGAGCGGCTCTTTCAGGGCACTTTGCAGGCGCTATTGTTAGCGCTGTAGTGCCTGCAAAGCGCCCCAGTGTGAAAGGGGTCTAAGACTCCTTTCACACTGAGGCGCTTTTCAGGTGCTTTCACGCTAAATAAGCGCATGAAAAGCTCACAAAAAACTATTTCCATTAAAATCAATGAGTGCTTTCACACTGGGGCAGTGCTCTGGCAGGGCGGTGAAAAAACGCCCTTCTCCATTGAAATGAATAGAAAGCTCTTCAAAAGCGCCTGAAAAGCTCTTCAAAAGCGCCTGAAAAGCTCTTCAAAAGTGCTCAGTGTTTTACTGGCAGTTTTGAAGCGCTTCAGTGTGAAAGGGGCCTTAACGTTGCTAAACGCATCTAAACGCTAGGCGCGTTTAGCATTTTAGCCAATGAAATGAATTAACGCCCAAGCTCTTAAAGGCGCCTAAAAGCTTGTAAAAGCTGATAGCATGAGGAAAGGCTTCTAGGAGAGCTTGCAAAACCCCTGCGTGCATGAGGCTTTAAAACTGATGCTGATTAATAGAGCCAGTCAGGTATTTTGTGCCTAGATTCTAATCTATTTAACACTGTCATATACACATAAGACTATATTAAAATACTTTATTTCACAGCTCGTTCTGCCATGTTCACACCCCCATATTCCCAAGGCTTTTTTATGCTCCACACACTAAAATTGCCCATGTGGCAAACTTCTAAGATCCAGCAGTAAAACAAACTGTATAATCTAAATTGTGTCCATAAAGATGATCCGCACATCTGCTATTACTCTAAAATCTTGCTTTTTATTCAGGAAACCACAGTGTACAATAAGCAAATGCAATCAGTTGACGCGTTTCAGCCTACACGGCTTTAATCATAACTACAATAAGACATGAAACTTTGATCATCTAAATTATGTGTCTGTTACAAGATCAGAGCTTCCATCACATCCATGTAATATATAAGGATCATCAAAAAATAGATTTAACCGCTTGTCGACCAGCCGCCGTCATTATACTGCGGCAGGTAGGCTCCCCTGCATGAATCGCTGTAGGTGTACATCAGCCGATTTAAGAGCGATAGGGGGCGCGACTCCAAAGCCGATGCGCGTGGCCGGTGCCCGCAATGTCCCCCAGCCACCCGCAATCAAGCCACAGAGAACCAGAACGGGGATCTGTGTATGTAAACACACAGATCCCCATTCTGACAGGGGAGTAGAGAGAGATCTGCTGTTCCTATTGGTCAGGAACAGCGCTTAACCCCTTGACTGCCCCCTAGTGTTAACCCCTTTCCTGCCAGTGACATTTATACAGTAATCAGTGGCTATTTTTTAGCTCTGATCCCTGTATAAATGTCAATGGTCCCAAAAAAGTGTCAAAAGTGTTCGATCTGTCCGTCGCAATGTCGCAGTCCCACTAAAAATGGCAGATCGCCGCCATTACTAGTAAAAAATCTATAAATAATAAAAATGCCATAAATATATCCCCTATTTTGTAGATGCTATAACTTTTGCGCAAACCAATCAATATACGCTTATTGCGATATTTTTTTACCAAAAATATGTAGAAGAATACATATTGGCCTAAACTGATGAAGACATTTTTTTTGGATATTTGATATAGCAAAAAGTTAATAATATTAATTTTTTTTTTTAAATTGTCGCACTTTTTTGTTTATAGCGCAAAAAATAAAAACTCCAGAGGTTATCAAATACCACCAAAAGACAGCTCTATTTGTGGGAAAAAAGGACACCAATTTTGTTTGGGTACAACGTAGCACGAACGTGCAATTGTCAGTTAAAGCGACGCATTTCCGCAATGCAAATAATGGCCTGGTCATTAAGGGGACATGAGGGAACGCCAACAATGGATGGGCAATAGGAACCTATGTCACCACATCCAGGCATTAGAATGTTGAGCGCTCTCTCCTCTCCCCTGCAGCCGCCACTGGCTGACACAGGGGAAATCAGGTGACTTGACTGGAGCACCCTGAAAATAAGTAGGCATATACATCTTTCCTACACAGGTTAGTCATAATATGTGTTAGGAGGGGGGAGTGAGCATTTTTAAGATAAGTTAGGTATGGCATTCCACTTTAACGATATTTAAAGAAAAAGGTATTAACACTGAAGATACTAATGTATCTGCCATTGCCATGTAACCACATATACACAAGTTATGTCCAGTTTGGTCAAATGCTAATTAAAAGGACAATTCACTCAAAAGTGATAGTTTAGCTATTGTTGGAGCCAGGAGATTTCCCTGCCACAATTGTCAACTCTGTACATGTCCACCTGCCCAATTATGGATATTCACATCTAGCTTCATGTGTTCCAACTCCTCGTGTTGTATGCTTCATAATATAAAAAAAAACTGTAAGGTAAGAATGCTTATCACTTAACCACAATGTTGAGAAAAAGACACTTCAAAGACACTTTTTCATAATTCCCCTCTAATTCTTTCCCAAATCCTTCAAAATTCTGACCATTTGCAAAGTTCGACTTAGATTTTTCTAAATGGTATATCACAGACCATGCTGATCTTAACTTCCTGGAATGATTCAGTGTTATAATTCACTCTTTCAGATGTTTATGTGCTCAGACACAGGAGACAATGTGTACAATACTACAGTTGGAAACAGCAGAAGGGAACATCTGATCACATGGTTTACCAACCACAAAGGATAACTTTGCAGTTTCTCAACTGTGTTACAAACCATGTGCCTAATAAAAAATAAAAAATAAATTAAGAAAGGCTTCCAATGGAAAATACAAATTTCTTGGCTGTCATGCTAAACCTGATTGGTACCTTCAATACTTTCTTAGTCGCTGACCTGCAAAAAGTATGCAAGTTAAAGTGATTGTAAAGGCTCGTTTTAACAAGGAGGAGGTTATAAGAATAACATGTTATGCTTACCTCCTCTGTGCAGTTGGTTTTGCACAGAGCAGCCTGGATCCTCCTCTTCTGGGATCCCTCTTCACTGCTCCTGGCCCCTCCCTCCTTTGCTCCTTTGAGTGCCCCTCAGCCAGCAACTTGCTACAGGCGGCACCCAAGCCGAGTTAGAGCACCGTGTATCAATTCAGACAAGGAGCCCCGACCTGGCCCTGTCCTCTCTCTTCCCTGATTGGCTGACTGACTTTGATTGACAGCCGCGGGAGCCAATGGTGCAGCTGCTCTGTCTCAGCAAATTAGGAGGAGTGTCCTGGATAGCTGAAGGGATCGTGGACATCGCTGAAGAGGGATGGGGCTCAGTTAGGTAATTATGGAGTTGCTGGGGGGGCTGCTACACACAGAAGGTTTTATATCTTAATGCATACAATACATTACGATAAAAAACCCTCTGCTTTTACATTTCCTTTAACAAGTCTCATTTTCCGTATTTGCTTACTTGTTCCAGGCCAGTGCTTCTGAAAGTATTGCATCCAGAGCAGCCAGGCAACTAGCACTTTAGGAAGAAGAAAAGTAATGGCAGCTTTTGTTTGTATTTATTTTAAAGGAATTTCCCATATATATGTATATTGTGGTTAAATTATAGGTCCACATTTCACTGGCTTTATCATGGCCAATCCACTATACAGCCTACAGATTTTATAAATGTAAAATGTAAAAATGTATTCCTTGATTTGTTATTTTTCTTATGCTTTCTGCCTCTTTTCAGAAAGGGGGTCAGTTTATTACAATATTTAGTCCTGAAAGGAGTTGTAAAGGCAGAATGATTTTTTTATCTTAATGCATTCTGTGCATTAAGATAAAAAACCTTTTGTGTGTAGCAGCCACCCCAGCACCCCCTAATTACTTACCTGAGCCCTATCTCTCTCCAGCAATGTCCACGAATGTCTAAGCCATCCGGCTGAAACACAGCAGCTGTGCCATTGGCTCCAGCAGCTGTCAATCAAAGTCAGTCAGCCAATAAGGGGAGAGAGTGGAAGGGGCCGGGTCTGGGCTCTGTGTCTGAATGGACACACAGAGCTGTGACTCGGCTCCAGTGCTCTCATAGGAAGCTGCTGGCTATGGGGGCACTAGACAGGAGGGAGGGGCCAGGAGCAGCAAAGAGAGACCTGAGAAGAGGAGGATCCGGGCTGCTCTGTGCAAAACCAACTGCCCAGGTAAGTATAACATGTTTGTTATTTTCTTTTAAAAAAAGAGCCTTTACAATCACTTTAACCTCCCTGGTGGTATGACTGTTTTGCATAGAAATTTGGCGTTTTATATTGTGGGCCTGTAATTCTTAGTAATAACACACTTAAATCTGTCCGAACAAGAGTCTAGTACACATCCCGGGTATGATAAAGTTTACACAAACACAAAATCATAAATTAGAATATAATAAATAACTATAAATAGTTATAAAAAATAATAATCTAATAATAATATCACAATTATTTTCCCCACGATTCACTAAAGCTCAATTCTACAAGTGTTCTAATTTACTATCACTGTTTTCTAGCTGGTCCAAAACCGCTTTTGGCGTAAAGGGACACTTTTTGGTTGCTATGGACAATCTCAAGTTTCCAGGCAGAAAGAACAGTATATATAATATAAAAGTGCATGCAGGGCACTGGACAAAGAACTAGGCACAAAAGGGATGTGAAATTATTTGATACAGTAATGTAATCTGTAAGATTATAGTGTACTGTATGTGTTATGTTTTTTGTACTTTTTGAATGTGCCGCTGGGCTCTGCCCCCGTGCATCGCAACGCTCGCAGGGAACGGAGCCTGGAACACAGAGCATCGGGCTGATGATCCGGTGGAGGACACAGCGGGGAGACATTGCAGGATCCTGGTGACAAGGTAAGTATGTTGTACCAGGATTCTGCAAGGCAATCCCAAGTGTGGCTCGAGGTTACCACTAATGGTACTGAAATTTAACCCCGAGCTAGGAATACCGCTAGGAGGGTTAAGCCAAATTGAAGGACTGAATATAGGACAGGAAATTTGTTACTGTGATGTATTAAAATATTTACCTGGATTTGTTTCCCTGAATTTAACATTTTAAAGTCACTGTTAGGTATCTTTAATCATTTTGTATTTATATATTCGGGACTAAAAAAAAGATAATATATTTTCCAAGTCAATTAAACTTGAAGTATTAGAAATGATTATTTTATATAAATTATTTTTGGGGAACAGGACAAGCACTAGCAGCTGTACTTTACTTTTTACTGCTATGCTGTGAATAGCCTGAATAGCTTCTATAATTTGATCCCCTATTCAGATCTATTACTAGCACACACACTCACCCTCTCCCTGTCTGTTAGCATGGATTTCGCTGGGGTTTCTAATGAGAAAATCTAGCATGTGCTGCGGATTAAATGTCATGGAAGCATCCTTTATTAAATGTTTAATTATAAAATGAAGATTTTATAAAAGTAATTAAACAGATGTATAAAATATTTGTTATTAATTTGTAAACATTCAAAAAAATCTGATAAAATTTACCTTAATGCATTATATTTTCCCATTAAGGCTCCATTCACACTTGTACGACTCCAAAGTCGTGCAGACTTTGGAGTGCAACGTCGGCGCAACTTTGACAAAACTTTGGATTTTTGCGACTTGAATATGACTTTGGCTTTGACCAGTGATATTAGACAACTGTTGCAAAATTGTTGCATTGTATAACATTCAGGTACAACTTTCATGCAACCTTTGAGGGTTAACACTGAAAGTCTATGGCCCTCAAGTTGCATGAAATTTGGACCAAAGTAGTGCAAGAACTAATTTGAAGTCGCTGCAACTTTAAGTCACACATATATAAATGGTTATCATTGGGGAACGACTTGTCATGCGACTATGATGTCCAAAGTTGCATGACAAGTGGCACAAGTGTGCATGGAGCCTAAACAGAATTCTTTGTAGGGCTTATCTAGTAAAATAATGTGAAGAGCATGTGCAAAGTGCAAAAGCCCATGGCACCACCAATCTATTTTCAGCTTACTGAAATCAATTCAAAGAAGAAATTATTGTTTGTTTTTTCTGGGGTTAGTTCTCTTTCTCATCCTTCTTTTCATTGCCTTCAGGAAATGTATCATAGGACAAATATGTAAGCTGCCATTGGTGATGTTCTGAAAATCCTATGCTTTCGGAGTCATTGACTCGGAACAAATATGCAGCAAGCGAAATCAAACAGACGTTAGCACACCTGATCTGCATATAAATTAAAAAAAAAAATTAGTTTTTTTTTTAACTTTCCCAACGAAATCCAGTTTACTAAGTAGGCTGAATCAGAGTATGCGTTTATAATTAGACTTCTGACTCATGATGAAACCAGTGGATTGATGGATTTCTTCTCTAACAAATGAGTCAGAAGTATTTATGTAATAGTAGCGCTCAGAGCCACAGCGCCCTGAACAGACAGGTTGCTGCTGGAACCTTGGTGCCAACCTAACAACACTGCTGACTTTGTAGATGTCCTGTGTATGTGTTCTCATCCACGATGTAGAGGAGCATACATAAAATATACAGAAGTGAATCATGGAAACTGATTTACCAAGGTCATTCAATTGCGAGTTGGCGATCTGTCTACAGTGACACAGTAGGGATGTCAAACCTTATTTTTTTTTAAAAAATAACAAATCCAATCATGTGAAATGTACCCCCTTATACCCAGACCCTTATAAAGGCAAGCACATACTACCACATACCTAACAACCTGTTTCCTAACGTATGTCCAAAAAAAACTAAAGTTTATTTAAATGCATTTTTTTTGTTTGTGAGTGTATCGGTCTATACCAGCCTTTCTCAACCTTTTCAGCACAAAGGAACCTTTAAAATAACTTTCCCGGCTAAGAATTTCTATATCTACAACTCATGATTCATTAGTGTGATGGTCAATGAGAAGAATGCTTGCCACATTTGTGGACATTGGGATAAATTACCCCTAAACACATATCTAAAAAGATCAATGGTGTCAGTCGGAATTTATCTGAGAGGCAGAAATTGCTCATTGCTCTCAAGGAACCCCTAACAACCTCTGGAGGAATCTTAGGGTTCCATGGAACCCTGGTTGAGAAACCCTGGTCTTTAATATTATTATATCTCATTTTTTAAGCAATTTTTACATATATTTATACATTATTTCAACATATTTCTATTTTTTAATTTATAAAAAAAGTGTTCAAATTTGTATTTATTAACCAATCACCTGTAATAAACTACATTTAACTAAAGAAAGACTGCTGGGAATTTTTCGTTGGTCGTTTACAATAAATAGAAAAGATAAATACCGTACTTCCTTTCCTCAAACTAAAATATAAGAACATAATGTGGTTAATGTACTAAAACTAGAGAGTGCAAAATCTGGTGCAGCTGTGCATAGTAGCCAATCAGCTAACTTTCATCCTGTTCAATTAAGCTTTGACAAAAAAAAAAGACTGGAAGATTATTGATTTCTATGCATAACTGCGGCAGATTTTGCACTCTCCAGTTTTTGTAAATCAACCCCAATAATGACTATGTTAATGGTCTGAGCGATTCATAATCCTGTGCTGAAAGTTTAAAGATTTGTATAAATGAAACAGAACTATAATATTTCTTTTTTTAAATATGTTAAATCAATTTGTTAAATTAAGAGCAATACAGCACAGAATTATTAACATGTTAAAACGCTGCGTAAGTTGTAGGTACTATATATGTACCTGTAATAAATAAATAAAAATAAATGTACAACTGCAACAACTGCAACATATTGCAACCTATAGAGACATTGACATTTTGCAATAAAGGGTTAGTACACCCAAAAGTGATGTTATCAGTGGAACCTGGTGAGTCATGATGTGGTATGTTATATGTCTTGGACACTCAGGAAGAAATCTCTCCCTGTCATAGTTCCTGACTATGTTCCTGTCCAAGCCCACCTTTGTGTGTTTTTGCATCTTTTGTTGCATCATCTATAATATAAAATAAATCAAAGATTTAGCAGGAAGATTGTTAAGCCCTTATAGTGACAACAATGGATGTCCAGACCCAGGAATTCAAGCACAGATACATTTCCAGAAACCTATAAAAGTAGATTTCACCAAAATCTACCAATGACTCAAATATGATTTTTGGTTGAACTGACCCTTTCGGATTATCAGACATATAAATGCTTAAACTACTGTGTTTCCCCGAAAATAAGACCTACCCCGAAAATAAGACCTAGCGCTATTTTCCAGGAAGGCTGCAATATAAGCCCTACTCAGAAAATAAGCCCTATCAATCCTCTGTTATGGCAGTGTACAGTGTGCTGTGTGTATGTGTGTCTCTGTCAGGATCTTGGGCCCCCTCCTTGCAGTGTTCAGAGCAGAGAAGATGGCTTTGGGCAGGCGATGGAAGCGCTGGGTGTCGGCGGGGGATCTCGGCCCCCCTCCCCTGCAGTGTTCAGAGCAAAGAAGATGGCTTGGGGCAGGCGATGGAAGTGCCAGGTGTCAGCGGGGGATCTCGGCCCCCTTCCCTACAGTGTTCAGAGCGGAGAAGACAGCTCGGGGCAGGCAATGGAAGCGATATACGGTAAGGGTGTTTGCACAGTTGTATTGCAGCAGCACCTTTTGCATTATATGATCCTTTTACTGGTATGTTCATACTGGGGATTCCTGCATGGCAAGCCCTACCCGGAAAATAAGCCCTAGTGTGTTTTTGGTGTCCAAAATTAATATAAGACCTGGGCTTATTTTCAGGGAAACACAGTAAGAATAGGCTATTAACTGATCCATGAAAACAATATGCCAATTTACTAAAGGAGTAGAAAATGTTCACAAGGAAAATTAATGTTGACTTAGCTTAGCATATGATGGGGGGGGGGGTTACTAAAATCAGAGCGTGCAAAATCTGGTGCATCTTAGAATTTATAAACCAATCCGCTTCCAGGTTTCATTGTCAAAGCTTAATTAATTAAAAAATAAGCTGAAGTTAGAAGCTGATTGGCTACCATGCACAGCTGCACCAGATTCTGAGTGCTCCAGTTTTAGTAAATCTCCTCTATCGAGACTCTATGTTTTTGAATATCCAATCTAGTGGATTGAACGTATCTTTAGTTGGAATGTACATATCTTTACTTTATTCACTCAGTCAAATTAACATTTTCACTTCTTTAGTAAATAAATCCAGATTGTATTGCTCAATATACAGTATATTCTAAAACATGTATGCAAACTTCTTAGGTAAATATGCTCTTCATGAGATTGTAATCTAAACTGGCTATGAACTGAAAATAGCAACAACACAGGTAGGGTTTTTTCATCAAGGTCCGCCTAGTACACAACACATATATGTTTCTTTCTTCTTTTTAAATAAATACACACAGATAGGTAAAGCTATAGCTCCTATTCAAAAAGTTACTGTATGTACAAATCTCTGACAGTAATGCTAAGGTAAATCCACAGCAAAGATTGACTGTCTATGTACTTCAGAAGCGTTCATGCAAGGAAGGCCTAAAATGTCCATGGCAAACCCCCATATTAAGATTCCTACTCATTTTAAGTGCAGCTACTAACATACAGATGATGATTAGTCAAGGCGCACATATTAAAAGTGTACTAGCACTTCAGTGCAGTTGCAATCATTTTACTTACAAGCTGCTGTCTAATTGTACATCTTAATACGAGTGCTGAAAAATCTGTTCATTGATTCAATCTTGTTCCAGGTCTGACCATAATGCAGATTCCCCACTTGTTCCAGCTCTTCGATGTGGCCGAAGGTGGGCTTTGTGTGAAGTAGAAGCATAACTGGATGTTCAAGCTCTAATAAGGTTGCCCAGTTAGGGAGAAGAGTGTGGGCCTGGGAACCTAAAGTCAATATTTGACTTTAGGTGCACCTTAATGACAATATACAGTATATGGGCAGTAGCCACTGACAACACAATACAAAAATAACTGGTTTTGCCTTTTAAAAAGGATTGGTGGATATACTCCATAAGAGTGATTTACTAAAGTGAAATGAAAAGGGTACAGTCAAGTTCAAACAATCAATCACATACAGGAGAATAGGAAAAATAGGAACGTGTCCTCCAAGTGATTGGAGTAATAAATATTTTAACATGCTACTGTATATTAGAGAGATGAATGAAGCTGGACAATAAATCCTGCTTTGTGAAGATTTAAACTGTGGCTTACTATGCCAAACAATTTAATTTGATTTAATAAAAGATGCATTTGTGCAAATGGTGTCAGACTTCTACTAAAAAATATCCCTTGGTTAGATGGAGCATGTCTTGCATTTAGGGCCACATACTGTTGCTCTGCAATATAGTAAGGCCTCATTCACACTAGAACGTCTGTATTTAGCTTTTCTGAGGATACGTTATCAGGTAGGTATAAACAACTTTTTGCCTCCCAGATCACTTTTCTTGCTTTTAAATGTCTCTTGGTTTAGCTGCGTCTAGCTGCATCCAGCATCCGATTAGACACTCTATGTCTAATCGGATGTTGGATGCACAACATTTTATTTTCTCTAAACACTGCCAAACTGAATAAACCTAAACGCAAGTAAACTTTGAGTTTGAATAACACTTTTGAAAAGTCACTACACGCACTTAGGCTTCATGTACACCCTGCCTACTTTGACCGCCAGCCACAGGAAAATGCAAAACACAGCAAAATTGCGTCACATTTTTGATGCAGTTCGCAGTTTCCCTCGCCTGGCGGTCAAAACGGTCCCATCCTGAACACGATTCTTCCACGTTCAGGAGATTCAGGTTGAGGGAGATTGAAGTTCCCCTAACCACAGCAGTTCCTAAACTCTGGTAAAGGCCTTTGTGTAGATGGACACATAGGCTTTATTGGAGTTGTGTTTAGGAGCTTTGGCAAACAACTGCCGAAAGCTTCTAAACTCAAGTTTAGGAGCTGCTAGTGTACATGAGGCCTTATATACATTTACATTTATCTAGGCAGTGAGATTGAGGCATAACAATATACAACTTAGGTCTGCTAGACATGGCTTAAATTTTATCCATTTCCTGCTGACTGAGACAAAATTTGAGCTGGGGGGGGGGGCCTGAAGCTGAGGAGTTGAGAAAATTAGCTCAAAGAACAGTGAAAACTCACTTCACTTCTCCAATTTTGTACAGATGAAATTTACAAACAAGCATCTGATTTTCAGGTAATTTGGGTAATTAAAATAATTCTTCGTTATTTCATATTTTGTTTTTTGAGTGAACATAACTCCTTTAGTAAACACGGCTCACTGTCACCTATAAAGCAACACTTACACTAGTAACAATTGACTAATCAGCAGCATATTTCCTCTCTATCAGTGTCTGGATTGTTATTTATTGCAGTAATAACTTCACTTCCATCATCTCCATTTGGAATAATTATTTGTAGGCCAATATCAAGGAGTCTGAGTTGGAGCTCATTAGCTGCTCTCTCAAAAGTTTAAGATATTTTAAAAAACATTCAAAAACTGCGGACTTTTATCCACTGCCCTGTTGAGATGGTAGTGGCTAATCTATTCTGTTTATAGTGGCTAATCTATAAACCACTGAATATAATAGCAAAGTGTTTAAAGCCTGGTACACACAATGAGATTATCGCATGATTGTCCGTTTTTTTGGGGGGGTTTTGCATGCTAGTCTCAAAAATAAAGAGATTACTAAAGTTACAAAAGTTCTCTTACGACAGAATAAAAATAAAAAAGTGATGTAATGTATTATATTATATTTGTATTGTATTTTCGGAAGAAAACTGTACTGATTAAACGAAAATCGTACTACCTAGCAAAAATGTTGTGTTTGTCCCTTCGGATAATTTTGGATGAAAGCTGTGTACTAACAATCGTACGATCAATTCAAAAAACAATATTTTTTGTACAATTTTCTGATCGTGTGTACTAGGCTTTAGAGTAAATATATATTAATATGGATGGCACATCAAACATTGCAATAATTACTTAAATGATATGGTCACTAAAAATATGTTGTCCTATCCCTTTATATAGCAGTTGCCCAAATTGCTAAAGTTTAACTGTATTTTATATAAAATAAAGGCAGCATGAATTTATTGTGTAGATAGACAGATATATAGATAGATATATGTTTAGTTTGTGTGAAAGTTCAAGCACACATGCTGTATGTATGTAACGCATTAGTTTCTTACATATCTTGAAGACTGCAAAGGAAAGATCTGGGGAAATCTCTCACGCTTAATTCCTGGCTCTGTTTACATTTTGGGTTTTGTACTACTTCAGGGGTTTTCCAAGGCATTCCCCCTGTCCTAGTTATATTTCATATTATAAAATAGATTATTGACCCAAGAGGAAGAGTTGACATTCCATTTAATTGCCAAAGCAGGTGTATGCAGACCTGGGACTTGGACAGGTTCATCACCATTCCAGAGGTATTAACTTTAGATAATGTACTAGTTTTGGGTGATCCTTTTGGGAATCACTATATATCACTATAAATCTATGAATCACTATATAAATCTATGGCTATAAAAAAAAAGTCACTGTTTTTCTCTAACAGGTGGAAAGGCTGGTGTGGTCACTCTTGTAGTCTTTGTTCCATTTTGAAGCTTTACAAAAGAGTAGAGTGAACATATGGTATAAGTACACAAACCCTGTTGAGTAAATGAACCATACTTTACATCAGCAAATCAGATATTTGTTCTCATACGTATGCCTCATTAGCACACACCAACAAACAAGCAGCATGAAACATTCTGCAGTTTAAAATAAAACTCACAACAAAGCGGTAAGAATGCTTGTTAATTTAGAGAAACGTAAGTTGCATTTTAGCACTGGTTTCACTGTGAATACAGATTTACTGCTCTACAGAATATTTGTTACATCTCCCCCTAAGTGTGAAGTATCAATTTCTGCTAACAGTCTGGCAAATATTTGCTAACCATGCACCCATTTTAAGCGTTTATAGTGATAAGTGCCTAGGGGGTTAAAGGAACCTTTCAGGAGAGAAACAAGAAGGTTTGTCTCTGAATATACTTATTGTCCAGCTGTCATGCTGAACCAATGACTTCAATAAGCCAAAGCTGCCCATAGATAAATCGGCTGGTTCAGCAGGGACCAGCCAAATTTCTGTCCATCTCTGACTGTTATCATGCCACAGATCTAACGCTAATCAGTGTATTCTGACATCAGAGGAATCCCCACTGTCAGAATACAATAGTACAGTGGGGAGAGTTCCTCCATCCACCTCCCATGTGTAGATGGGGGAATACATCTTTTTTTTCTGGCTGATTGGCTGATTTATGCCCAGCCTTAGTCTTTCGATTTTCACTTCATTCTGATTTTAGTTGCTGCATGCTTTTTTCAGGTCAAGTGGGGTTTGTTTATTAAAGGAATAGAATGTGTTAACTTTGCTAACTGAATCTTCCCTTTGCAAATGAATGTTTTTACTTTGCTTAGTGCAAGAGATGAAGTAAGGCAAAAAGTCTGGATTTTTGCTTGCATATGTTTGGATGATTGCAGCCAGCACAGCTTCACTTCATTCACTATGCTAAAGCTAGCCATACATGGATTGAAATTTGCAAAGCAGGGACTGGCTGAATTTCGATCCATTTATGGGCAGGCTGGACGTACACAAGTCAATCTCTCGTCTTGTGTACAACCAGCCTGTTGGAAAATTTTCTCTCGATCAGCGCCACCTGCTATAGCCAGCACTTCTGATGAGTGAATTCTGACAGCAGGGGAATCTCCCTGCTGTCAGAATACAATAGCACAGTGGAGGGGATTCCCTCTCCCACATCTAGTGTGTGGATGGGGGAACTTTATTATACAGGATTTATATAGTGCCAACAGTTTACGCAGCGATTTACGACATAAGGACAGACAGTACAATTACAATACAATTTTATACAATAGGAATCAGAATGCCTTGCTCGTTAGAGCTTACAATCTAAGAAGGAATCAAATAACTTACTTTCTTTCTTTCAACCTGCTGGTTAAAAGAAAAGAAAATACTTTTGTAGGGGTTGCCTAAAGCCTGGTACACACTAATATTTTTTTTTTCATTCAACCCAGCAGGCTGAGCGAAAAAAGAATGAAGAGCTTAATCCAATGTTAGTACAGTAAACTTGTCTGCTGAGCTATTGTGTTCTGACAGGGGGACCCCCCCCCCCCCCCGCCAGAACACACCGGTTAGCGCTCTCAGCCATTGGCTGAGAGCTCTGATTGGATGCCTTTCGGCAGAACTTTTTCGGTTATGCCCCTTTGTCGGACCAGCTGCAGTACACTTGCTGAATGTTCATTAGAAACCGGCCGATGCCACCCAATATTCGGCTCATGTGTACTAGGCTTAAGTGTGCATTCACTTTGCAAAGAAACCTAACTGTCTTCAAGGACAATAAAAAAAAAAAAACAGGAATTTTGCTTTCATAGGTTTTTATGACTGAAGGCAACGATTTACTTCATTCACTAAGCTAAGTGTAAATTCATTTTGCAAACAATACATGTTCGACTATAAATCAACCCTAAATATTCAAAAAGTATTAAAGCCCATAACAGCCAGGCAACTGACATTTTCAAAAGCAGGTAGACAATGATTATGCTGATGTTTCTTTAAGTTTAGGTATGACAGAACACAGGTGTTCACAAATGGCTATAACTTTTGTTGTAGAGATTTTCCAGTGTGCGTAAAAATACTTTCAGATACATGACTGGTTATTCCTCAGGGAACAATTCTTCCCGGTGCATAAAGCAATTTATAATTACAAACTATTCACAACATACCTTCCTTCTTATTAAACATTGTAAAAGGCAAGTAGAATTTATTAGATTTAGCAACAATAAACTTGGTAAATAAGTAAAGCCAATCTAAACAATCCAATCAATTCATATTCAATCAAGTAGGCTCTCACTCTAAACTTGTCCATAAATCAATCAAAATTTGCCCGGTTCAGCGGGGACTTCTCTCGAATAAGACTGTTGGAAAACTTCCATTCGATCAGCGCCTGCAGCCAATTGGCTGCAGCACTAATCAGTGTATTCTGACATTTAAGGAGTCCCTGCTGTCAAAATACTGTAGCACAGCAGGGAGGATTCCTCCATCCACCTAGCTTGTGTGGCTATGGGAAAGCCGTTCTTTTTTTTTTGATCATCCCACAGGCTGGAAAAAAAAATGATCCAAATGTGGCCAGCCTAAGTTTGGTCCAACAGAAGATTGTACACTCAAACTGTAAAGTGAAAGTTCTCCCAATAGGCCGGCAGACAGCAAGTCATACCTGACAGAGGCTCTAAACCTTCCCCATTTTAACTAGAACTAGGAAAAATAGTTTGATTGCTCCCATACATAATATAAACATTTTGGTTTTGAATAAAATTTTGAAAAGTGAATATCTAAAACCCCAACTCTCCCCTTCCAATAATTACACATTTTCCTGCGGTCTTCTAGCCAGTCAGGTATTGTCACGGCAGCTTATTCTTCTTGTGGTGGTGGTGGAGAGGGGGGGCATTTTTTTCTGGCTGAGCAGCTCTCATGTAATGACATGTAAGTACCACTCAGTCCTGGAGTACTACGAGCCCAATCTGTGTGGTCCCTTAGGGGGCATGGAAAGGACAGTCTGACTCACAGGAAAGAATAACATGACTGCCATTCTACTCAAAGAGGACTGCCAGTGCCAGATCTAGGAAAAATCCGGGTACAGCACTGGAATGTGGAGAAGGTATGTAGAACTTGGACTTTTTTTTTTAACAAGGTTTGGGAGGGGGCTAAAAATAAAAAAAAAAACAGTAACTGGAGTTTCACTTTGATCATGATAGGTTTATTTCTATATAAAACACCCTACAATGAGCAATATAAATGGAACCTTAATGCCCCGTACACACGGTCGGATTTTCCAACGGAAAATGTGTGATAAGACCTTGTTGTCAGAAATTCCGACCGTGTGTAGGCTCCATCACACATTTTCCATCGGAATTTCCGACACACAAAGTTTGAGAGCTTGCTATAAAATTTTCTGACAACAAAATCCGTTGTCGGAAATTCCGATCGCGTGTACACAAATCCGACGGACAAAGTGCCACGCATGCTCAGAATAAATTAAGAGACGAAAGCTATTGGCTACTGCCCCGTTTATAGTCCCGAAGTACGTGTTTTATGTCACCACGTTCAGAATGATCGGATTTTCCAACAACTTTGTGTGACCGTGTGTATGCAAGACAAGTTTGAACCAACATCCGTCGAAAAAAATCCATGGATTTTGTTGTCGGAATGTCCGATCAATGTCCGACCGTGTGTACAGAGCAATAGTGTGTAAAATAGCTCACATTGTATTTGACACAGAAGGCTAGGTTTTGTTGCTTTCTCTTTCAAGAGAATCTGCTACCCAAAAATACAGTTCCTGGTCATGCAGCACTTAGTAATTAAACAAAGCCAGTGTGGGGCCACAGGGTGTGGCCATTTTTGACAGCATGTACATGGAGCCCCACACGCCATGTATATTTCTGCTATAGAGCTTTGAATTTAAACAGAAAGCGCTATAAATGGACTTTATAGGTGGTTGTGCATATAGACACAATCTGATTGCCTTCATGGAAAGCTATCTGCGGAGTGTACCATAAACATGTTTTAGGTCTGAAAACCTCACTATAGAGGAGTGGAATGGAGAGCAGGCACCTACAGCCATCCATACTGGGCCACTGTCATTGCGTGCATGGATATTTTAAGGCTACAGTGACAAATGTCTTTAAATAATGTATTTTTATTATTTTCTAATTTTACTTTATTTTTTTTTTAAAAAGGAAGAACTTGTCTTTTTCAGTTTTATTATATTAGTTTGGAGTTTAAAGATACCTTTTATTAACTAACTAAAATATTTTAAAAATTACAAGGTTCAGGTAGTATTACAAGTAAAAAAAAGGAATAGAAAAATACAAACATGTGTGTGTATATAAATATAGAGATAGATAGATAGATAGATAGATAGATAGATAGATAGATAGATAGATAGATAGATAGATAGATAGATAGATAGATAGATAGATCTCCTAGGTATTTCATAGGTATATTGTTATTAAGTAAAACTATGAAAGTAAAGGAGTATATAATATCAAACATTTTAAAATACTCTGTTCTACAGCACCATGATCCTGTTTTGTTAGAGATTACCTTCCATTTCCGACAACATGACAGAAAGCACAGGAAAGCTGGGGATTTACTACACTATTCTCTGCCCGCACAATGGAAATAAATATTCAATAGTGACACCCATACTACATATAGTAGTAGATTGCTAAATGCCTGATGCTATACTCACAGTTATTTAAAATTCAATTGTTATGTCATGCCAGGAGTCCCTGATAAAATACACATCATAATGCTGAGAAAAAATATATTGTCTTGGTTGGTTTGCTAAATGCCTTACAGACCAACAAACCTATGTTATAATCAAATAGCCATTCTGATGACCATAGACATTAGATGGCAGTCTCCACATGTTTTTGGATGGGTCCAATGAAGATATTTTACCTATGAGCTATAGCTGCAGATGCCACCAACCATGGCTCAGCTGGCTGAATAGCCATTGGACAGGGTAGAAAACTTTATCCAATCATAAGATTATGCCACTGATGAGCCAGCAACACAGGTGTCTGCAACAGTCCTCCTCATGAATGATTATCAATGACAACTATTTGCAATACACCAGAGATGCCTGGGGGTTTTCAAGTCATGCCCATGTGTCCAATTGTCCTCTAGTGTCCACGGCCAGCTCCAGTGAATATATTATTTTTATAGTTTTAATTCTGCCTAATCTAGAAATAAATACAAATTCACTTTCCTATAAAAACTCCAATAGGACATTGAATTATATGTTAAACATACCCATGATATCTATCGGAACATCACTATTGATAACCTGGATATGAAGTGACTGCTTCCATCCCATGAAGATCCCTTGAATGATTACCTTTTTTCCTGAATAAAAGGACGTGATCCTTTCATTACCAATATAATAAAGAACATATCACACTAATTATAGTGGCTAAGTGGTTAGCACTTCTGCTTTGCAGCACTAGGGTCGTTCAAATCCCAACCACGACACTACCGTAATGGCGTTTGCACGTTCTTCTTGTGCCTGCGTGGGTCTCCACCGCTTACTCCAGTTTCCTTCCACACTCCAAAAGACATGTTGGTAGGTTAATTGGCTCCTGTCTAAATTGGCCCTAATATATATGAATTTGCGTTGGGGACCTTGGATTGTAAGTGACTTAAGGGTAGGGACTGATGTGAATGTATAATATGTATGTAAATTGATGGCGCTATTTAAGTACCTGTAATAAATAATTATAAGCTAAAATTATGGAAGCTCTTTGCACTTGCACATTTTTATAGGGGCATATATATATTTAAAAAAGAACAAAACCTTAGGAATATGCAGAACTAAAGCCAGCTGGAGGATAACCAGAGACAGTAAGATTAATTACTGACAAAATTAGTTGTCTTTCTTCACTCAAAAATGTTCTTTCTTTTCCACATGGAAAACTTAACTATTATCTCTTAGAGCATACTAGTTAATATTGTCAGGATAGGGACATTACATGGCTCAGTCATTGTAGAGCTGACTACCTATATTACGATGACTCTCTATAAATCTCCCTTTGGCCCACAATACCAGGCATTTGATAAATGTAAAGCTCACCATGCATGTTACAATCTAACTACTGTATACACTCAACTTTGCATTTATTAAACACATATACAATCAGGACCTGCCTAATCTATTCAATCAATTTGTATCCAATTAGGCACACCCTTACGCTACACATTATATACTGTATGTATGAGGTACTCTGCTCTCAAAAATTATCCTTAATTCACATACCTTGTATGAAATGAATTGAAGGCAGTTGAGTGATATTATAAGGGACATACAACAAATAATCACTAAGTATGCACAGGACAAAAAGTACCAAATAAATATATGTAAAAATCATAAGTTTTTTTTTAAAAAGCACTTGTACAGATATTTCTGATTTATATATATATATATATATATATATATATATATATATATATATATATATATATTTCTAAGTACGTTTAGTTCTTTACATACTTGGCGATTATTTGTACTATTTGTACATGATTGTACAATCATGTTGCAGCATCTGTCTTGGTGCTCCTCACACAGTAGGGCACACACAAAGAATATTAAAAAAAAAAATCATAAAAAGACCTTCCCATGTGTGTCTAATTGTTCAGCAATAGTGTAGAAACTTTACTAATTGTTCTGCAATTTGCACTTAAGAACTGGACACATTTTTAGACTGCGGTATAAAAAGTAAATGTACTAAAGTAGTACTAGTCTGTGTTCACTGCCAACACCCAATCTTGTGCATTTGGATCTAAAAGAAAAAAGGTAATTTGTGCTTGTCTACACAAAGCAATACAACTATAGCTATAAATTACTAAAAGGTTGTTTTTGTTTGTTTTGTTTTTTTGCTTTTCTTTTTTTAGTTTTGCAAGATTTGTGGTTCTATGGGGTAAAAATAAATAAATAAATACATAAAATAATCCTTTTCTAAATTCCCACTAGAACAAAGCAAGGTTACTGACATCATTGTCTAAGGTGTGTGCCAGTGCAGTTGGTGTATGGCTCACGTCCTTGTTCCCATGAGTCCTCCCAGGCACATTACACACAGGTATATGTAGAGAGATCAGTACACCTCTGTGCATAACTTAGTGCCAAGCCATTAGTCACCCCCTATAATGTGCTCATGTAGTTTCTCTCAGCACCCCTCAAGCCCTGGACTAAATGAGTTCACTAAATCTTCTCTGATTTATGCCCTTTGAAATTAGCTGCATATCCAGCTTTGCTATGCAGAACTATTCTTGAAAAAAAAACTTAACCAACAGCAACTAATTCTCTATGAAAAATTAACTAACTCCTTAAGAAAATTCAGGTTTAGTAGGATACATTCATTTTTTTCATCTTTTCCCAGGTACTACCCTATCAAACTGCAATTACTGTTTTAAATTAAAAGCAACCATTTATACTCTTCAGCAGGATCTGCTGGCTTTTATTGGAGAGCAGGAGAATTTCCTGGTTAAAGTAGATGTATTAAGCAAATATTTGAAAGGAAAGAGTAAACATCATCAAAACATGCTCACTTACTTACACTAAGAGGCGGCAGTTATTTTTGTTATCCGACTATTCTTTTACAGTTGAAGAATTCTTTTTTTTTTTTTTTTAAATCTCTGGACTGTGGGTGTCATTTAATACAGACTGGCTGTCTGCAAGTGCCAAGCCTTTTTTTTTTTTGATGTAGTATTACTTAGAGAAAGTACATAGAGGGCAAGCTGGGAGGGTATACAAAAACTCCAAATGGTGGGCTGATTTACTAAAGAATCAACACAACCTCACTACACACACCATTGTTTTTTAGGTTACAAGTTAAGGGTAAACTTTTTCGTCCGTAATATAATTAATGTATGCTTATTTAAAAAAAAAAAAAAAAAGAAGAATATGCAATAAAAAGCAGCAAGAAGAAAAAAAGGATAGAGACAAACCTTCTGGATGCTATCAATGCAACGAACTTAGCCTTAACAAATGTATTTTTTTAGGAATATTCAGATACTTGTTCTTGTATATAATATATATACATATATATATAATATATATATATATATATATACTCCATAATATATCTATATAATGCACCAGGACAATATGATAATATTACATTTGTCAAATATTACACTCTGGAAAAATTGTTCAGTAACTTTTGAGAAAAAAAAACAACTTATAATACTTATAATAGTTTGGGACGCCTTTGGAGTATATATATATATATATATATATATATATACATACACATATATGTATAATTGTCCTGGTTTATCAAAGAAGTATACACACACTATATAGAAGTCTGATAGATAGATAGATAGATAGATAGATAGATAGATAGATAGATAGATAGATAGATAGAATGCACCAGGACAATGGAGATGATATCTATTATGGAGTATATATATATTATGTATATATACATGTATATATATATATTACATTATATATTACATTATTATGAGATATATATATATATATATATATATATATATATATATATATATATATATATATATATATATATATATATATATATATACATATATATATATATATATATATATATATACATATATAAAATATAATAATGTTATGGGATTTTTTTTTTTTGTACCGTAAATTAACACCGAATATTAATAACTGCAGCGGTAGTAGTAAGACTTCGGAAAGTGACCTGTACAGACAGCACTGGTCCGAATCGTAAACTACTATGGCTATTTTATGCTAGGACTTTTAAACTGAAACAGCTGCCAATTATTATTTTTTAAATAAAAATAAAATCGATACATTAAAACAAAAAAGTAACGAACACAACCTGCAAAGTTTAGAGATACTTTATGAAAGTTATTGAGAACAGAAAGAGT